>JAWWNH010000111.1:4042500-4516142 GCA_034641385.1 Darevskia mixta | reverse complement strand
GGGGTTGTGCCCGTGCCCGAGTCCAGGGGGACATCTGGGTGGTGGACTAGCCTGACCCCGGCTTTCCGCTGTTCCAGGTGTTCACCCTTGGCTGACCTATGATAGAGCTCTGGGTCAGCGCTACCTGCCACGGTGCAATGAGCAGTCGAACCAGAGCCTATGCAACCACTCACTGGCTCTAATCAATAAAGTTGTGGCCTAAATTCTGCTAAAAACCAAACCAAAAATGTGAGTCTTGTTTGAATTTATTTAAGGGGGAGGTTAAAGGTCTACACACGCAATTGGCCTCCTCCTGCCACTACCACTGCCTGGGGGTTGCTCCCCCCCTCCTTCCCCTCAATGGCAGGAGGAGAAGGGGAAGGAACCAATCACTGAAGCTACATCACACATGGCCTCCTCTGCTTCCTGATTTTTTTAAACATTGCCCCTCCCCCCCAAAAAAAATAAGGCTGGGCCCCTAGCAGTTAGCATCCTTGCAAGCAGGAGGTACTTATTCTGATGTCCTGCTCATGGGTTTCCCATAGAGACTTATCTGGCCACTGCTGGAACATAATGTTGATGTAGACTGGCCTTTGCCCTGAGCCAACAGGGCTTTTCTGACATTCACAAGCATTGCTCCCCAACATCATTGTGAAGACCTTTACCCATTTCTATTTCTGTCTTTCTCCATTTCCTTCCGGGCTACTCTGAACAAAAACTAATGACCAGCCACTTCATCACTTTGATGCCGGGGAATAATGCGAATTTTATTTGGTGGGATCACGGTGGCAGAAGGGATACTGCAAACGAAGCCGCAGGATCAACTATTATTTCCCAAAATATATTTTGCTCAAGTTGCTTTAGCCAGGCTATTTTCTCGCCTCAAACTCTCTTTTCTGAGTCATATGTCACCGTTGCTTAATGAGGACTGAAAAGTCTCCAACATCCTGCTGATATGGCCCACTTTAGGTCTACGAAAGAGAGTGGCAACTGAAGGGTTTCTCCTCAATGAGATGGGGGGGGGGAGGACCAACACCTCTGCATAATTTTGTGTTAATCATCATGCTGGGGTTGGAAAACAAAACTCAGTTCATTTTAAACTTAAAACTGCATTTGTTATCAAGCTGTGGTTTTTTTTTATTATTATTATACGTCTGGGATGCAGGGCCATGTCGCAGTTCAAAGCAACAGGTGCTACTCTTACCTCTGTACAGCAGGCAACATTGCAGCCATAAAGAAACCAGGGGTTTGCAAGCACACAACCACACAAATGCCACACCTCTCTGATCCTAGGCTAGCAAGAAGCCTTATCACAGGTCAAGAACACATTCAGCAAGGAAAAGGTACTCAGACTGGGTGAGGGGTCTGGGCTGGGAAGAGAGTGGGGCTCAATGAAATAATAATAGTAATTATTATTATTATTATTATTATTATTATTATTTATTCATTCATTCATTCATTCATTCATTCATCCCACGCCCATCTGGCTGGGTTTCCCCAGCCACTCTGGGTGGCTCCCAACAGAAAATTAAAAGCACAATAAAATGTCAAACATTAAAAACTCCCCTAAATAGGGCCTTGAGGGTCAGATAGAGAAGGAAGGATGGTCACATTTAGACCTGACAGCCCCCTCCCATTCAACCTGAAAGATCTGTGAGAAAATCCATAGAATTGTAGAGTTGGAAGGGACCCTGAGAGTTCATTCAGTCCAACCCCCTGAAATTCAGGAATCTCAACAAGAGCATCCCTGACAGATGGCCATCCAACCTCTGATTAAAAACCTCCAAGGAAGGAGAGTTCATCACCTTTTGAGGGAATCTGCTCCACTGACAAGTAGCTCTTACACTGTCAGAAATTTCTTCCTGATGTTTAGCTGGAATCTCCTTTTTTATCATTGCAATTATTCCTTTGGAAGGGCAACTTACTTATGGAGTTCTTTCTGATCACTGGCTGCTGCCATTCTCCCAACCATCTTCCAAAATCCTCTACTTACGGGACCACCTCTCCTGGTATATCCAGCAGATGACCCTAAGTTCCTAGAATAATAATAGCTTAAGGGTCCCGGGCCCTAAAGAAGCCAGATTATCCTCCACCAGGGCCAGGGCCTTTTCAGTGATGACCCGACCTGGTGGAATGCTCTGTCCCACGAGACTAGGGTCCTGCAGGACTTGATATCCTTCCGCAGGGCCTGTAAGACAGAGCTATTCCACCTGGCCTTCAATTTAGCCTGATCCTCCATTCCTTTTTCCCTTCCCTTCTTCTATGAAGAAACCCTTCTGGGACCCCACATTTAAATTCTTCCCTGGTCTCCTTGCTGGCCCTAGCAGGACTAACTTGGCCAGTTAGCCCTGGCAATGCTACATTTATGTTGTATTTTATGCTGTTATTAAGCTGTTTTTAAGTCATTTTTAATCAATGTTTTATATTTGCTGTTAGCCTCCCTGAGCCCCATTTTTAAATCGGGAAGGGCGGGGTATAAATGAAAATTTTTATTATTATTATTATTATTATTATTATTATTATTATTATTATTATGGCACAATGTGATGATGCAATTGCCACAAACTTTGCTGGAAAAAATAAAGGGGAGTGGTTTCACTACCCCCTTTTTTGTGTCCTTAACCCCCCCCCCTTTGTAGAGGGGAAGGAGGGTAGACTTCAGGAGGTTTTTGAGAGGGGACATTTTGCAAAATAAAAATAAAGTCTATACCTCTAGTATAGACACAGCGTATTCTTATGGGCTGTTCATCTCTGTTGCTTTTGGTACCTTCTGATGGTCTACCTCTCCCATCAAAGCCTTCCCCAGTCCGTTTTGGAATTTTGGTTTGACATACCGTATTTATTTGAGTCTAATGTGCCATCGAATCTAATGCGCACCTCAATTTTCAGAACCTTGAAACAAACAAACAAACAAACAAAGTATTTGCTGGCGAATGTAAATGCGCCATCAAATCTAATGCACACCTTAATTTTCGCAGTGTAATTTAGCCCAAAAAGGTGAGCATTAGATTCGAGTTAATACAGTATTTTCAGTGTTCTCTGTTTTGTGTGCTTGCCAAACTGAGCTCCTTCGTGAGGAAGGGTGGGATATAAATTCAATTAATATGTATTCAATTGATTAAAATGTAATCAATCGCAGGAGATGCATGGGAAGCCATTCTGCATCAAGCAGAGTGTTGGAGTACATGAGAAGATGGGCTGAGGCCCACCCGGTACAAAATTCTTGCAGAAGAAAATTGACAACTTTGCTAGGAAAGTATATGGGATACAGAGAGGAGGAGGCAACACTGACACATCTTTAAGAACTTTGAGGCATTGTTTAAGTATGCAAAACATATGATCCACATCTATATTTGCTAGATGAGAGAAAACAGCTCTGAAGGTAACAGATTTCCTACCTGTTTTTCCATTTTTTTTATAAAAAGCATTATAAATATGTATTTAAGTCAAAATATATCTAACAAAGCAAACCTTTTTAAAAGCTGTCTCCCAATATATTTACCTGGATGAACAGATGTTCTTGTCCCTTGAGTAAATAATTAAATGTTTTTAACGAAGCTGCACTTACATATATTTACCAAGTAGGCTGGGAGAAAAAAACCCTATACTCTAAATTAATTGCCCTGGTTGGTTATAAGCAGTTTCAGTCCATGCCAGCAATTGGTGACAGTTACCTTTTTGCAAAGGATAAACCTGGTCAGTTTCAAAAAAAGATGGAAATGCATAATGATTTGATGTGCTTTGATCCAATTTGGGGGGGGGGGGTTGCAGGGAGAGTAGAGGAAGCAGAAAAGTCACATTCTACGAGTGAAACTCCACTAATGCAAAACTGTCTACAACCCTTAATGTTCACAATTGCAGTTATTGAAATATAAAGTTGGATGGAGTATGCAAGAATATGTCTGGATCAGAAAGCTGAGGAACCAGAAATTCAAACTGAATAGTGAAAGGCCTTTTAGACTTTCCAGAATTTGAAAAACATGGAAGGAGAGGGGTGATCTGTGTGTATAATATATGTTTACCTTTCCGCCGGAGCGGTACCTATTTATCTACTTGCACTTTGACATGCTTTTGAACTGCTAGGTTGGCAGGAGCTGGGACCGAGCAACAGGAGCTCACCCCGTCGCGCGGATTCGAACCGCCGACCTTCTGATTGGCAAGCCCTAGGCTCTGTGGTTTAACCCACAGCTCCACCCACGTCCCATATCACTGTGAGTAGGAAGGAGCTAAAGAAATGATTCAAGGGCTGCTGTCGGGTTATTTTGTTGGGTATAAACAACCTTGCATGTCTCCAGTTTTAACAGATAGTCAGGGGAAATACACTTTGTGGTTTCCTACTAAAGCCAACACCTCTGCCCCTTTCTCTTCTTCTGTTCCTCTTCCCCCACCTCTTGCATGATGCAGACTCACAGCTAGCTCCTATCCATGCAGGCTTAGAATACAAAGCCAATCTTGTACATATGAAGAAACGGTAGCAAATAACCTTCCCCCCCTTTACCAACATGACTACTGTATTGTATGTTTTATTTACTCTGTTAAGCAACACTACTGAATGGCTGTGTAGATCCTGTTTCTAAGTTATTTCACTCTGCTATGTAAACCACTTTTGCTTTGTTGTTTTTTTAAACCAAGAGTTTTGAGTGTTGGCAAGCATAGGGGATGGAAGGTTCCAGAGTATGGAGAGGAAGGGAGGTATGAAAAGGAGAGAAGAGCCGATTGCAAGCAAGTGAGAAGGCTGGATACAATTACCTTCAGTTGTTTCTGTTGAAGACGAGGCTTTAACCATCTCCCTGGACAACAGACTACAGAATGGTCTACCTTCTGGGTGGCAAAGCATTGCCTTAGAATGAGCAAAACTGATCCGAGGTTCAGTTCCACCTGAAGATCTGATGACTGGTCATCCTGTATACTTTAGGTTGCAGTGAGTCCCATGCATGTAAGAAGCCACCTTATATGAAGTCAGATCCTTGGGGTCCGTTCAGCTCAGTCTTGTGGCATTTGATTTTAAGCACGTTTGCCCCCTTCTATGTTTACCCACTAAAATTAAATTACACATTTTCACCATTTTGTGGATTTGATCTCTGTTCCGGATTACATGGTCTATAGAACTCCAGTAAACCTGTGACAGTGCCTACACACACCTGATTTGTTTGATCTCATTAAACAAGAACAACTTCATTACCTGGTATCTCTGGGGTGGCTTTTGCAACGGTGATCTAAGGCATGCATCAAGTTCTATGGAGCCACAAGGGGAAATATGCTGTAATTTCATTGTCTGACGCACCCACATTCCTCCAGTAGGAAAGGTAATGCTGGAACCTGCTAAGGAGAGGTTACATTACCACACTGACGTGCTCCTGCTGAGTTAATAAGATGAGCATTATACCTGACAATGTGAGAAAATAATTGAGCCCACTTACATCACAGAGGAAGGGATTCTTGCTTAAATTGTTTATGAATATGTAGCAAAGTAAAAAAGGGTGAAAAGAGGGGAGAAAGACTGCTGTGCTTAGTGATCCATAATCACATTAATACTTTATGTCTATATTTGTCAATATATTAATGCAATATTTTATGGCATGCATTATTTATCCTCACTGCTAAATGTTTTATGCAGGCCTTTTGCAATTTTTTTTAAGGGCGGGGGGAGGGGGGACCAACATTGATTTTGATAGATGTTGTTGATTCCAGAGAGACCTTTGTCTAATTTTGGAACAATGAGGAGCTGTTAACATTACATTAAAGGAGACATACGGGATCGGCGCTGAGCACAGTCACCAGAAACACGGACATTTCTCTTCTCTCCTTCTCGCCTTCTCCATTTCCTGCCTTCCTATTATTTTGAAGCAGCAGAGATTAACTCTGGAGCAATGAAGTTTTGATCACTTCTTGCTTATGCCTGTATCTTTATGAAACATCGGTTAACACCATATGAAAGTCTGCTTGCTGGGGGAATATTGTTGAATGGCTTCCTGCCTTATCTTCTCCAGGCTGTAATGTCACTGTAGAGAGAGAAAAAAAAGCCTTGGGAAGACAATTCTCAATGTGTGGAGTCGGATGCCCTACAGATGCATTGGTAGTTCATTGGGAGATATAGCTTTTTGCCAACACACCAGAAGAAGACTCGAGATACAGAATTGGGGGGGGGGGGGTACACTTATTAAACTCTCACCAGTTAAGAAATGCCTTTAGTGAACTGCATTTCCAAGTGCTGCTCACTGCAGTCTGGGATGGCCACTATAAAAATGTCCTGTACACAGACAGACTTCGTATTTGATTGTTGATTTCTATACAGTTGTACCTTGGTTGCTGAATGCCTTGGAACTTGTATGTTTCAGCTCCTGAATGATCGAAAACCGGAAATGAGTGTTCTGGTTTTCGAATGATTTTCGGAAGCCGAATATCCGGCGTGGCTTCCGCGGCTTCCAATTGGCTACAGGATGCTCCTGCAGCCAATGGGAAGCCACGCCTTGGTTTTCGAACAGTTCCAGGAGTTGAACAGACTCCCAGAATTCATTCTGTTCGAGAACCAAGGTACGACTGTACAGATGATAGATAGATAGATGGATAGATAGATAGATGATAGATAGACAGATATACAAAAAAATGAAGCAACTACAGATAACTTTAACAAATTATTACAAAAATGTGCAGCTACCTATAAGAATGTTAATTAATGCAATATTGCTAATACATGTATATCAATTCATGTTCCATCTGACACAGACCCTCCAAGTGTCCCTATTTTCCAGGGACGTCCCTGATTTGGAGAAGCCATCCCAGTTTCTGATTTGATCCTGGAATGCCCCACTTTTCCTTAGGATGTCCCTATTTCCATTGGAGAAATGTCGGAGTTATCCAAGCCCCAAGCCTTCTGAAGACAATCCTGTATATGGAAGTGTGTTTTTTTTTTTTAATGTTTAATGTTTTATTATGTTTTTATATATGTTGGAAGCTGCCCAGAGTGGCTGTGGCAACCCAGTAAGATGTGTGAGGTATAAATAGTAAAATTATCATTATGGAATGGGACGTGTCTATTTTCATTGGAGAAATACTGGATGGTATGCTGACACACCCTTTACTCAGCCATCTAGGGTCACACCCAGGGTCCCAATAATCTCTAAGCCCACCTACAAAAGTGTCACAATGAGAAGAGTTCCTGGAAACAGCAGGTTACCCTAGTCTCTTACTCTGGACTTGCTTTTTATGGTCAGGCCCAAGGTGGATAACACTTCCTCAGGCTGCCCTATGTCCCATTCAGCTTCACCCTCCACACCCAGTTCCAGGTGCAGCAGGTTGGTGGAGTTTCCCAGGAGGTCCAAAAGATGGTGAGAAGCCCACCCCCCACTCACGGCTCTTTCCTCACCCTCCGCCCTCTCCTCTTCCACCAGCTGCTTTCCAGTCATCCTCAGGTGGAAGACATCACTCGTTATCACTTAGCTTGAAGCTTACATAGAAACCAAAAATGCCCTGTGCAAGACCAAATTTTGGCACCCTCCCACCGCCTCTCACCTTCCGTTGTGTTCATTTCATTATGCCATAGTTATGACGCCCTGCGACACCCTCTATGCTCAGCGCCAAGTGCGGCGGAACTGGTTGCAGTGCCCTAAATTGGTCTCTGCCCAAGAGATCATTTTCTGAACCCTTTGATCACACAAGCAAGCACACACACACCCCAACAGAAATGCTCTGGTTTCTTTTGAGTGACAATAATAGCTTTGTAATACACAGAGTGGCCCTCTATGAACGGGCTGCAAAAGGAAAAATTGCTATAAATTGTTGTGGTGATTCAGAGGTCTAATCTGAAATCAAGATGGATTTGCATTTGTTGGTGTCTCCGAAACGTCTCCCTTTTACATCATGGATGTTGGCTTATATTATTGTTGGATGTATGGTGTGTGTTATTTTATCAATACTATTGCTACAGGTTTGCCATGGCCTTTGGCTAGAACAATAAACTTATGAACTGAACAATTAAATATAATGGCCCACAGCAATAGCTCCCAACCCTTTCTATGCTACTGCCCCCTTTGGGTCCATAAACTCATCTCCAGTTCCCTCTACCCTATAAAAACATTATTCAGAATAGTGGTTTGCATAACACACTAAGGAAGTTAATAAAATTCAAAACAGTAATAATTAAATGAACATTTATACAAAATCCAATTAAAACTATTTAGTTTAATTAATTCAACAAAATTGATGAACTTGGTCCGGTGATGCCAGCTTTTGAAAGTCTTGATAGTCATTTATACCTCCAGAGACCCTCTGCCACTTTGTTACCTCTTAACACAGTCCCATGGACTGCAAGAAGATCAAACCTATCTATTCTGAAGGAAATCAGCCCTGAGTGTTCATTGGAAGGACAGATCTTGAAGCTGAGGCTCCAAGACTTTGGCCACCTCATGAGAAGAGAAGACTCCCTGGAAAAGACCCTGATATTGGGAAAGATGGAGGGCACAAGGAGAAGGGGACGACAGAGGACAAGATGGTTGGCCAGTGTTCTCGAAGCTACCAACATGAGTCTGACCAAACTGTGGGAGGCAGTGGAAGACAGGAGTGCCTGGTGTGCTCTGGTTCATGGGGTCACAAAGAGCTGGACACGACTAAACGACTAAACAACAACATCATGTAAATCCACTACCTTCCAGGCGGTACCACCCAATTTTGGAACAACTGGCCGAGAACCAAATTAAAATGAGCCAAAGCAAAATATAGTCCAGGCAGGAAGTTCCCTGAAGACAGGGAGCATCAGATTGCTCTCCTCTCCTGGACATCTTTACAGATGACTCCTGCAGACTTGGAGCAAAGAACTGGAAGGAACACATTTCCCCCTAATCTGCATTCAAAGCGAAAGTAGAAAGAATGAAGTGAAAGCATTTATCATACATATGTGTGTGCTTATAGAGATATAATCTCCATGTTGGAAAAAGTGTCATGTGTGAACTGGTGACTCAAAGATTTCCTACAAGAAGTTGAAAGGCAGATATAATTATTCAAACCTATAAGGTAGGTAGTCTGAGAGGCAGTGACTGGCCCAAGGTCACACAATGAGCTTCATGGCTGAGTGGGGATTTGAACTCAGGTCTCCCACTTCCTAGTCCAACATTTTAAGCACTGGCTCTGTTTGTGTAGTATTTGAAAAATACTGGTAACCTTAATGTTTGCACCACATCTGCATAAATAAACCACCATATTATAATAGCCCATTGGGACATATATGTTTCCCCACTGTCTCACAACCTATAGCTCTGAGAGGTGCTTTAAGATGAGAGGCACTACTGACTCCAGAGCATCTCTGAACAGGAATATTAATCAAAATTGCCCTATTTTAAATCAAAGCAGTAAACAACACTGCCATGTCTGCACTCACTCTATCTTCATTTGCATATGTTCAAACTAGGACTACGCTAAATCTTCTTTGGCGATTCCTCATAGCCGAGTAAGATTGTCTTCCATAAACACGGTTTTAACATTGAGTCCGTAAGTGACTGTGGAGGCCAATTCTGGATCCACATGTCCTTCCACAGTGGGGACATTGGTTTTCGGGCGGGAGTTGATCACAGTGTGGATTTGCCAAGCGTGCCTTCCTCTTAGCACATTTCTCCCTTGCGTCCTGAGTTCGAGTGTCTTCAAAGCCCATGACACCTTTGGTAAAGGCTGTTCCCTAATTGGAACGCTCGCAGGCAAGTGTTTCCCAATTGTTGGTGCTTATACTACATTTTTTAATATTTGCCTTGAGAGAGTCTTTAAACCTCTTTTGTTGACCACCAGCATTACTCTTTCCAAGTTCGGAATAGAGTAGTTGCTTTGGAAGACGATAATCAGGCATCTGCACACATGACCAGTCCAACGAAGTTGATGTTGAAGAATCATTGCTTCAACACTGGTGATCTTTGCTTCTTCCAGTACAATGGTATTAGTTCGCCTGTCTTCCCAAGTGATGTATTTTATTTTTTTCAATATTCAGTGTCTCACCATTCCATTGCCCTCATCCCAACTTAGCCACTGCTGTTTCCTCTAATTGCATGGACCAGGGATCACATAGTGAACTGGATGTAACAGCAATAGATACCCTACTAGAATTTGCTGCACAGATACATATTTTTATTTGTTTATTAAATTTCTATACCATTCTTCATCCAAGGGTCACAGGGCTTTTTACAATATAAAACCCCAAATTTTCATACCTTAGTTTACACACACAGCTTAAAAGGCCACAGAGGACAAGTGAGGGTGGCAAAAAATGAGGGCAATCAGAACATTATCGCTGATTCCCCTCCCCCCTTTAAAAACACCATCCATAAGCGAGCATGTTTTCCTTATTGACACAAAAGTTCACCAAACATCACGGAGAAGTTATAGTCCGACCCCAGTTGCCATTGCGATTTTTTTTCAAGTCATCTTCCGCCACCGGGATCGTTTGAGCCAATTTTTCTTCCTTTCTCCAAATCGGTAATTCCAAATTGCATTACTCCGTGCCCTTTTCAAATCTCTACGGTGCACAAAGATTCCTCGGGAATGTTGCTTCCCCAGGTCCATTTTCCCACATTTATTATTATTATTATTTAAGGCTCATAAAGTGGGTTGCTGCGTCCCGTGCCCCCCCTTCCCCATCTCCCCGAGACAGATGAGGCAAATAGCTCTGTGGGGGCTCCTCAGCCCCACTGCTTCACAGCGCCACGGCATATGGAGGCAAACCCCCAGGCGCTGACATTAGCTCTTGTGCTCCAGGTAACTCATTTAGCTTTGGTGTCATTTTACAATAAATATACCATCCACCGACACAAATTAGACAGCTATTGAGATTAATTCAGAGCCTCTATCGGCAACATCTTAAATCAAAAATCAGTCTTTATTAGCATGCCCGGCTGTACAGTTTGTGGGTCTCCCCCCCTCCTCCTCCCTGCCGTCCCTGCCACAAGAATAAATGAGGCCCTTTGGTTGACACAGCATATCAAGTGTTTTATAATGGTCTAATTGTAGCTAATGGTTTGTGCAGCTAATTAAGGCCCTATGAATTACAATAATCACTCAGCCTCATCTTCTAAGCCAGATAGTTCTATTCAGCCATTCCTTCGGTAAAGGGGAGGAGAGGAGTAGAAAAAAGAAGAAGAAGAAACAGATAACATAATGAACCTTTAGGCTCATTAGACCACAAAGAAATTAATAGAAGTGATTCATATATATATATATATATATATATATATATATATATATAATTTTGCTTGGGAGTTATTACAAAAACATTTACTTTAAAGGGACACAGGTTCTTGCTATGTGGAGAAGAGGGGTGTGCAAATATGTTTTCCCTCTCCCTCTTCCTTCCGGAGTGAATTCATTAACAATGTCGGCATGTGTCTTTCTGCAATAGATTCTAATTGCGAAGGTGGGGGGGCATAGATGAAATAAATTCATTCAGGGGGAAGGAAGAGGAAAACTGTGGGAAATGTTACTCTGTTGTTGTTGTTGTTGCTGCTGCTCTGGAAATCCACGTGGCTCTATTGTTTGTTTGCCGAAAACATCTGTACATCGCTTTTCCTGAAACAGCAATGACAACGCCAGGTAGCTGATGGGCCAGGGGGAAGCAAAAATAGGTTTAAAACACCTCAAAACGCAATTGCACTAAAAAAGGAAATAGGGGCAAAGGAAGCTGCCTCGTGCTGAGCCAGACCACTGGTCCATCAAGATTAATATGGGATGCACTCACTGGCAGCAATTATTCGAGGTTTCAGACAGGTTATCTCCCCACCCTACCTGGATATGTCGAGGATTGAACTTGGTGCATTCTGCATGTAAAACAGATGCTGTGGCCCTTTCCTCAATGACACCCCCCCCCAAATGGGAAGATGGTCTCTTCCCCAAGCCATAACATGGTTCTATGCAACCATTCAACCTATAGAGGGGGTCTTGTTTACCTTCCTCTTTTCTTATAGTTAACACCCCGTATCACAGCTGCGGAGCATGTCCTCATGGTGCCCAGGGCAGGGGCACATGGACGTTCTGTGGGGGGCATGGAGAAGGATGCAATAGGGAATGCTCTGTTGCATTCTCCTGAATCTGCCCTGCCAGCATGGGGCTTAATCCGGTTTAATTGATGGACAGTTTACTCCTTGTCATTGAGTTGTATATAGCCCACCCTATAGCTGTATGGGGAAGAAATAATAGATGAATAGAAACAAAATAAATAGAAATCAATGGGGAAACTGAGAGTGTCCTGGATCAGACCATTCATCCATCTTAGGTAAAGGTAAAGGGACCCCTGACCATTAGGTCCAATCGTGTCCGACTCTGGGGTTGCGGCCTCATCTCGCTTTATTGGCCGAGAGCCGGCGTACAGCTTCCAGGTCATGTGGCCAGCATGACTAAACCGCTTCTGGCGAACCAGAGCAGCGCACGGAAACACCATTTTCCTTCCCGCCGGAACGGTACCTATTTATCTACTTGCACTTTGACGTGCTTTCGAACTGCTAGGTTGGCAGGAGCAGGGACCGAGCAACGGGAGCTCACCCAGTCGCAGGGATTCGAACCACTGACCTTCTGATCGGCAAGCCCTAGGCTCTGTGGTTTAACCCACAGTGCCACCTAGCCCTTTCTTCCCACAATCTCAGGCTGGGTCTTTCTAGGCTTTGTATGGACAATGGATGTCACAGTTGCTCTGACAAGGAACAGACCTGGCCCATTTTATACTTATTTTCATGTAGTTTTATCCTGTCCAAAAAATGTGTGGAATTCAGGCTCTATATGCACCTGTTCGTAACTTAGCAGGTTTAATTGTGGGGGTTTATAAAGTTCTCGAGGAGTCCTCTTAATACAGGCCTGCAGCAGGCTTTCTCCCAGGCTAAAGGAGAGGGAGTCTGGGTTGTACTGAAGGGGAAAGCACAAAAGTTAATTCACTTAATTCACCTTAATGTTTTGACTGGCATTGGCTCTCCAACCAGGAGGTTGTTGGCAGGACTTGAATGTGGCCCTTTGCTTACATTCAAAGCTTGTGCTGCGGCACTCAGGTATTTTCTAGCATCTGAGTCCCCATCCACTACATAGATAAACCAGTTCATTCACCCTTGGGGATATATTGCAATATACAAGGCTGAGTCCTCCAGTGACAATTAAGCTCTTGAATTACAGAGCTATAACCTTATCCAAGGTAGGCACCGCGGCGTCTGAAAACAGTGACTTTCCCAAAGTGAGTATGATAAATGGGAGCACTTTCTCCTTGTTTGAGACACTAGTTTTATGTGACTATATTGCAGCAGCAGGATGGAAAAATCCTTCATTTGTGTTTGTAAATATTATTGACACTGGCAGCATATTCTGCCCCCCCGCTCCCTAAGACCTAAGATTTATTACATTTTACTTCAAAGCAATAAGAGTTGGCTGGAATTTCTGAGTGTAGGCTTTGAGGATTGCCTTGTTTTTGTAAGCTCTTGGCCATCAGAGGAGAGAGAGAGAGAGAGAAGAGAGAGAGAGAGAGAGAGAGAGAGAGAGAGAGAGAGAGAGAGAGAATCCTCTTCTCCTATCCCTTTCTTACTAATTGCATTCCTTCCCTGATTCAGCTGACAGGCTGCTGAACCTGGAATGTGATTTGCCTTTCATCCAGGCAATATGGGATGCTTGCAAAAGAGGAGGAGGAGGAGGAGGAGGAGGAGGAGGAAGACTCTTCTTTTTACTGGAACTGGCAGATGGGGCTGCTCTTCCCATTATGGGGAAGAGATGTAGCTAAGTGTTAGAGGATCCTAATGGTATGTGACAGGTCCCAGGATCAATTCCAGGCATTTCCAGGTGAGGTTGAGGGAGACTCCTTGTCTGAAAACCCAAAGATCCACTGCCAGTGAGAGTAAATGATATTGAGCTATATGGACCAATGGTTTGACTTAGTAGAAGGTAGCTCACTGAGTTTCTATTAAAATGAGGGAAACATTGTTTGTTTGTTTTAGTTGTACTGTCTTTTGTTTTTACTCTCAGGAAGAGGTGATTATGGGATTGTTGTGCCTCTTGTTTCACAAACAATTGCCCAGTTTGGGGTATTCTGTATCTAGACATTTTTGTTTGTGTGGAAGGGGGCACCATTTTCTGTTCCGTTTTAGGCAGTAAGATGTCTTAGAGTCAAATATATACAGTCTAACCCCCTGCAATGCATGGGTCCAGCCCCGTGTGTGAGAATCCATTTCTGTTTGCAAATGCACTTTTAGAAATTATGAAGTTGATCTGACATGGCTGCTTCTGTCGTAAAGACTGGTTACATCTGGGCTGAATATGTGCAATCTGGAAACATGTGCTCCTTGATACGCAGAGATTTGGACTCTTGACCCTGAAAAATGGTCAATCAATTTGTTAAAGATCCCAAGGCAATGCACAGAAGTCTCCTTGCCCACCTCATGGATGAGGTATAATATCCACTGATGCAAGACAGGTGATGACCACTCACCTGGATAGCTTAAAAGGTGATAGAAGAAGGGCTAGTGCACTTAGCCATTGGATGGAACAAGATGCTTTTGGCCTAGATAGGCTTTGGCCTGATCCAGCAGGGCTCTTTTGCTATCTTTCTAATTAACAACATTATGTTGTTGTTGTTGTTGTTGTTGTTGTTGTTGTTAATACCTCAACCATCTGGCTGGGTTTCCCCAGCCACAGTGGGTGGATTCCAGCACATATAAAAACATAATAAAACATCAAACATTAAAAACTTCCCGATACAGAGCTGCCTTCAGATCTCTACGGTAGGTAGTATAATTATTTATCTCTTTGACATCTGATGGGAAGGCATTCCACAGGGTGGGTGCCACTGCCAAGAAAGCCCTTTGCCTGGTTCTCTGTAACTTCACTTCTCGCAGTGAACTGTCCTCAGTGCTGGATCTTACTGTCCAGGCTGGAAGGTGGTGGAGACGCTCCTTCGGGTATATAGAGCCAAGGCCGTTTTAGGGCTTTAAAACATCAGCAGCTAGGATTTTGATTGCAAGGAACTGGAAGGCACAAGAACTACCTACGATAGAAGACTGGCAGATGAAAATGATGGACTATATGGAACTTGCCGAACTGACTGGGAAACTACGCGACCAGAGGGAGGAGACAGTGAATCAAGACTGGAAGAAATTTAAAGTATATTTAAATGACTATTGTAAGATTTAAAGACTGAAAAAAAGTTGGAAGAAATGATAGCTTACAGACTAGAAAAATAGAATTAAGTAATAAAGACTGTTGATTTTAGGTTAAGACTTATATTAGAAAAGAACATAAGTTAGAATAAAGAATAACATTTAAAGATGTCAAGAAATTACTAAAGATGACTGGAAATGAAACGCAGGAGGGAGACGTGAGGAAGTCACCCCAACATGATTAGGCAAATGGAATGGGAAAATTTGATATGTGTTGTCTTTGTGTAATTGTACCAAATATTCGATATTATGTTAAGACCTATTTTTTTTGTTTTTTGATTCATGTAATCCTGTTAAAACCCAATAAAAATAATTTTTTTAAAAAAAAATAAATAAAACGTCATGGAGTTCTGTATGACTTTTTGAGGGGATGTGCTGTGAACTAGGGTTGCTTGAGTAATGCGGACTTTGTGAATGCCTCTAATAAGTGGCGTAGCCGGCACTTTTTGAGTTAATGTGAGTTTGAAACTCAGTTTTCCACCAGCTTTATCCACCAGCTCTCATAGCGCCTGGATGTTACAAGACAGTTCCCATCTCTAAAAATGTATCAAAATGCTTATAAGATGAATATATTGAGAAGAAATACATTTGGAATGCATATTTCAAGAGAGAAAATGTGCTAGGAATGTGCATTCACCCAAAAGGTGATGGTTCTTAAATAAAGAAAACCAACTTAGAAATGAGGGATTTCTTCTTGGTAATTTAAAATCATTTAATCAACTTAACGGTCTAACTAAATTATTTGTGCTTGTATTTCTTATAAGGCAACACATTTAGGAAGAGATATATAGGAGGCCAGCTCCCAACCAGGAGAAATCCCCCATTTCTGAGTTGGCTTTGGCAAAGTAATGAAATGAGATGTAATACGGAGAGCTCATCAACAACTTCACAATATTCTCATTTCAGCTTCATAGGGAAATTTTGTGTTCTCAGTTCATTCAGAGGCTTTCTGGTGACAACATGAGTCTATCGCACATGTGTCTTTAATGTAACACTGTAATTTATTTTACATGCGCTTTTATATTTTATTGTAATGCACATTGTATAGCTATTTCCATTAACAGCACCCACTCTTTCTTATATTGTCAATGGGTGCCACTGAATTTGTCTCTGTGTGTGTGTGTGTGTGTGTGTGTAGGAATGTGTGTTCAAACACATATTTAAATGCAAATTTTAATGCAGATAATTATTTTTATTAAAAACACAAAGTGATGCAGAACTGGGACTGAATGTTCTTTTTTTTTTGTTAGCATGTGGAAAGGCAACATGAAATATATTTTTATAGATCCCCTGAACTACAAACTTTCATATTCTGCCTCTAGGCAAAACAGTTTAGTGGCAGGAAGTGTGATTAAAATTTACCTAAATTGAATTTGCATGTGTGAGGCTTGTCTGAACATGAAATCTTCACTTTTTTGGGGGGAGGGGATGATGGCTGTCTTGCAAAACTTGGTTCTGGTTCTGCTATCAAATCAAAGGACCAATGGCTTCTTCTACACCAGTGCCAAGAAAAATGGTCGACTGCATGTCCCCTTCTGCTTGAAATCCTTGACTTTCCCTTGACGCTTAAATTATCCACCAGGAATCACATTTTCTAATGAGCATTCTTTGATGTCTTGTTCCTCATCTTAATGTTAAGTACTTTTCTCTGCCAAGGTGACCCGAAGAAGTGGTAGCACTTAAATGATTGTTCATTTGTAGCGCCTTTCTCATGGACAGTGTGATAATCTTGTCTTGACAGTGAGGGGACCTGGGCTTAGTTCACTTCTCCCTCCATTCCACCCCCAAACTCCACCTTCTCATCCGTCCTTGCCAGAATACAAATCAACGTGATGGTCTGTGCTGTGCTAAAAGGCAGACAGTCCTTTCTTAAGTCTGTGACTTCCTTGAGCTGTAGTAAGATTAGCCCTTTGCAGTGATGGCCATCACTTGAGCGAAAATGCAGACCCTCCAAGTGTCCCTATTTTCCAGGGACAGTCCCAGATTTACAGAAGCCATCCCAGTTTCTGGTTTGATCCTGGAATGTTCCGCTTTTCCTTAGGATGTCCCTATTTTCATCGGAGAACTGTTGGAGGGTCATCTCTAATTTTCATCAGAGAAATGTTAGAGGGTATGGGCCTGAGGCTCCTTGGCTTTGACTTAGGCCTTCTCCAACTACCGTACTATTCCGTGTATAAGACGAGTGGGTATTTGGCGTGATATTGTTGGCTGCGGCAAGGGCTGGTGTTGATTGGCTGTCACTGTGACATTACAGCGGGCGATTGGCATCTTATGCCGGTGGGGGGACAGATGATAGGCAGCTTTTGCAGCGCAACTCTGGGCCACTCCCCCCCCCAAAAGTTCAACAAGTCTGGGCAAGCCTCCCCAAAAAAAGCTCAACATCTCAGGGCACTCTTCCCCCATTTTCTTAATTTTGCATACCTAAAAATAGGGGGCGTCTTATACACAGGGGCGTGTTATACACAGAAAAATATGGTAATCTACCCAAATGCACTCGAACTCCATTCATTCGCGCAAGCAATACGATGGTAATAATAACATTCTAAAGTGGCCATAGTTAAAGCTATGGTTTTCCCAGTAGTAATGTACGGAAGTGAGAGCTAGACCATAAAGAAGGCTGATCGCCGAAGAATTGATGCTTTTGAATTATGGTGCTGGAGGAGACTCTTGAGAGTCCCATGGACTGCAAGAAGATCAAACCTATCCATTCTTAAAGAAATCAGCCCTGAGTGCTCATTAGAAGGACAGATCCTGAAGTTGAGGCTCCGGTACTTTGGCCACCTCATGAGAAGAGAAGACTCCCTAGAAAAGACCCTGATGTTGGGAAAGATTGAGGGCACAAGGAGAAGGGGACGACAGAGGATGAGATGGTTGGACAGTGTTCTCGAAGCTACTAACATGAGTTTGGCCAAACTACGAGAGGCAGTGAAGGATAGGCGTGCCTGGCATGCTCTGGTCCATGGGGTCACAAAGAGTTGGACACGACTGAACGACTGAACAACAACAACACAAGTGGCCATGGGAAACAGGAGGGCTGCAGAGATTCAGGCTTTCTGTTAATATGTTGATCCTCCTTTACAAATCCAACACTTGCTGCCCTAGTTGCGGGAACCCGTAACCTCCAAAGCAGCAATAGGGAAGAAATATATTTGATTTGCTTTTCACGCTGGACCACCCCAATCCTGGTGCTCCGAAACATGCCTGCGTATTGAAAAAACAACTCCCTGTGCAGTTGTGCACTTGTCTAGGTCTTGCAGTGCATTTTCTGTTCGGAAAAAGGTGTGCACCAGGGAAAAAAGTGTACACATGATACATTTCATTTTTAAAATGTGCATGCATACATTAAACATTTTACCAAGAGCAGCCCCCCTGAAATTAATGAACAAGACTGGGGGGGGGATGTCTTTTCTTTTTATAAAGAGGTCTACTCGGGGTAAAACTTAGTTGAGTTCAACTCTATGTATGGCATACAATGAGATGGGAAGGGATGAACAGACATACGATTCTATGCCAGTGAGGTGGAAATCAGGCAGAATTCGCTCTTCAGGATGCCTCTTCTTCAAAGTAATAAAAAGATAAGTGGAAAGCTTTTTTTTTTTTTTAAAAAAAAAAATCCCCTCTTTTTTCTGTTCTTATTCTCACTACAATCATTTTATAACAGAGTAGCAAAATCTGCTTCCGAAGTTCCTAGCCCATATGACTTCAAGGCCTATGAAGGAAATTCCTTGTGAAACTGCAAGCCTGAAGGGGTGGCTGGCCTGATGGTTCCAGCGAGAGCACGGCAAATGCTTCAGTGCCCACATGTACTTCTTTCACACTCCTCATAATCAGGAGAAGCAGAATTATGCCAAGTGAGCAAAAATATGCAAATATCTTTAATTTGCATGACTTATAGAGGTCACAGTATTCTGATTTTCTTGGCACATAATATTTCTAGCTCAGAGTCCACATAGCACTGTTCATGATGATGAGTTAGCAGGAGACGGGGAGCGGGGGGGCGGGGAGGGGGGATATGCTGGATCTCATCCATCTCGTTCAGCATTCTGTCCAACAGTGGAAAGCCAGATGCTTCTAGAAGCTCATAAGCCTGGAAAAATGGCTATGGCACCTCCTGTTCGTTCCCTGAATCGGATACTCGGGGGAATTCTGAACATGGAGTTTCCAAGTTTCTGTTATGGTGAGTGACCATTGATTGACCTCCACTCCATGAATTCATTTAATATTTTTACAAAGCCATCACTGGGTGTAGGCTAGAGGTGAGCCGCGCAGCTAATTCTGTCCTGCTGTGGACTCTCTGGCACTCAGTCACATATGGCTTCTTCCCGTTCCTTCCTTTTCATGTTATTGTCTCCCATTCTCTCCTGTTGTACACAATTTGTGCATCCTTTTTTTTTTACATTACATTTGTACTTTTCAGATTAAAAAATGCACTTTTCTATGTTTTTCACTTTGCTATGTTTTTCACTGTACCACCAGTAAAATGTACATTTTTAATGCATTTTATGTAGGAACATCAGAACATAAGAAGAGTCTGCTGAATCAGGACAACTGCCCATCTCAACCTGCATCCTGTTTGTTATGGCGCCAACAGGATGGCGTGCCGAAGCCAGGTATCAGTACCGGGGTCAAGAGAAGCTGAGGTCAAGAGCAGTCCGAGTCAGGAACCAGCCGAAGTCAGGTATACAGGATCAGGAGCAGGATGAGCAGGCACAACCAGGTGCTTCAGCACAGCAGTTGCAGGTGCCGGTGAGGGAAGCAGCCGGCCTTCCTTAAGTAGCCAGCTCATCACCACACCTTTTACGAGCTGCATCTGCCTCCAATTGCTCCCTCCGTTTCTCAGCTCTACGCTCTACAGCTGAGTTGGGAGGAGGGCTCCGGCTCCTCTCCTCACCAGGGCCTGATTCTGGCTCAACTTCTTCCTCCTCCTGTTCTGGCCTTCCCTCTTCCCCATCTGCTTCTTCCTCTTCTGAGGAATGTCACCACCAGTCTTCTTCAGGTAAGAATCCCTCCATTCCTCTGGACTCTTCCGTGGTTGCCGCTTCGCCTAGGGGGGCTTGCCACCACTCCTGCTCATCTGGTGCAACCCTGACACTGTTCTCACAGTGGCCAACCAGATGCCTGTGGGAAACTAGCAAGCAGAACATGAGCACAAAGGCCCTCTCCCCTTCTGTGATTTCCAGTGACTGGTATTCAGAAGCATTGTTGTCTCCAGTGGTGAGGGCCGAGCATAGCCATCATGGCTATTGGCGATCGATTGTAAAATGCATATTTTTCTGTGCATTTTTTGTGCACCAAATATGTATGAGGCAATCCATCTGCAATATACAAGGTTTAGTTTAGAACAGAATAAGATACTTCTTTGCACAGTGTGTAGCTGAGCCATGGAGTTTGCTCCCACAAGATGTAGTGATGACCACCAACGTGGAAGACTGTAAAAAATAAGATAAGACCGATACATGGAAGACAGGACAAGCAATGGCTACTAGCCACAATGCCTATGTTGTACCTCCACTGTCAGAAGCAGTATGGCTCTAAATACCAGTTGCTAGGAATCAAAAGTGGAGAGAGGGTTATTGCATTGCAGGCTCCTCACAGGCATCTGGTTGGCCAATGCAAGAACAGGATGCTGGACTAGATGGTCCTTTGACTTGTTCCCATCGGACTCACTTTATGTAATTCAGAACATAGGATCAGGTCAGTCTACTGTGAGGAACAGACCAACCATCAGTATCTCAAGACAAGGGAACGGGGAGCCCACCTTTAGGGCTGCTCAACTCACACGTTCAATGCCTTCAGGCTAACTGGGGATGGGGCGGCAGAATTCCCTCTACACAATTAATGTCCCAGCAAGCAAACTCTGAGGGATATGAATTTTGGGCAGGCTGTCTTGGCTTGGGAACCCAGAGTACTTAACTACCTGAAGGAGTAAACCTGAAGGAGCGTCTCCACCCCCACCGCCCAGCCCAGACATTGAGGCCCTCCTCCGAGGGTCTTCTGCTGGTTCCCTCACTGCGAGAAGCGAAGTTACAGGGGACCAGGCAGAGGGCCTTCTTAGTACTGGCACCCTCCCTTTAGATGTCAAGGAGATAAAGAACTACATAACTTGTAGAATACATCTGAAGGAAGCCCTGTATTGGGAAGTTTTTCATGCTTGATGTTTTACTATGTTTTTATACTGTAAGCTGCCCAGAGTGGCTGGGGAAACCCAGCCAGGTGGGTTGGGTACAAATAATAATAATAATAATAATAATAATAATAATAATAATAATAATAATAATAATACAATTATTATTATATCCCTCAGATTTATAGAAGCCCACCTAGTTGATAAATAATTATTTATATGCTGTTTTGCTCAGATGTATATCCTTAACTGTTCTTAATCAAATGTTTGCCTATTTTAAACCCAAACCACTGTTGTAATCTCATTTAGGGGGGTAATAGTGTTAGAAAATATATGGAGAAAGAACTAGAAAATGTATAAGTTGGTTGTAATAATTAAAAAATGACAGATGATATTTGTGATGTGAGAAATACGAAACGTTGTAATTAGCAGTGGAAGTCACCTCTTGATATTTCAATTGTAAAAGTTTATTTTTGTGTGGATCTGAAAGGTTCGGTATGAAACCTTTCAACTTTCTTTTCTCTTTTCACTTTTTCTTTTCTATTGCCTCACCTCTATTCTTTTAACATATTCTTTCTTTTCTATGCCTACTTCACTTATTTTCTTGCCCCTGATCATAGTATTGTTTACCTTAATTTTGATTTTGTGTAAATGGAAATGAAGTTTGCAATTATATGTACTATGTATTTTTAAAGTGTAATAAAATTTCTAATAATTTTTTTTTAAAAAAGATGAATAATAATTTATATGCTGTTTTGCTCAGATGTATATCCTTAACTGTTCTTAATCAAATGTTTGCCTATTTTAAACCCAAACCACTGTTGCAATCTCATTTAGGGGGGTCCAGGTGCAAAACCTCTTGAAAGTTCATAGGATGCATTTATTTAGCTGGGTGTCACTTTTGTCTTCAAACCGGAGAACATCACCACATCTTTGGGTAGTGAATTCCGTATGTTCAATTTTATATTGTGGAGCAAGAAGTGGGAAAAGAAAAGGTGGGGGGGGGAGAGAGAGAGAAACAGGTCGGCAGTCATAGCAATGATCGCCTTGGAGGTCCAGACTCGGCGTATGGTTTATTAAGCGATAATGACAAAGCATTGCAGAGAAATAAAAATTCCACAGGAAGAAACAAGAGGTCATATTTCACCTTGCACCTTTTGGAAGAACAAGATGTGTAGAATTTCCTCCTTGGTGCTCGTTTCAGAGGACCTGCTCAAAAATGGCCATCTTTTATCCTTTGTAATGGCAAGGAAGGATGTTCCTATCTACAGTGTATCCTCAGGGCAAGATTCCATCCTTAACTACTTCGGCATCACTCCAATCTTTTCTCATTATCTAGATCAAAACATTCACTTAAAGGCAACACTCTGTTTTATGCACGTATTGGCTGGTGTTTTGTATTTTTTTATATATAAGCAATAATTAAGAAGCAATTAGTTTCTGGTGATAGTTTTGCACCTAATCAAGTGTCTCATTCAGTTTTCTATACCCACTGTTAATCAATAAATAGCCTCTATAGTCAAGCAAATGTCAATGTATATGCTGAAAGACACAGTAAAGTATACTGAGAGCTATTTCATGTGTCCTGATTTCTGTATGTATGTACACACACACACACACACACACACACACACACACACACACGTTAACATACTTGTTTCTTAGGCATATTTAAGGGAGATGACGGGGCTTATTGTTTTGAGTCAATGAGGCTGTGCTTATTCACCTTCTACTGAATTTTTTTAAAGGCAAAAATAGTGATCTTAAGGCATGATATATGAATATTTCCTCAAAATGCAATATTTGTGTACATCTGCAATTGTCTCAGTCTTTTCCCTGCCACTGTTTCCTCATTTGTATTTGGAAAAGCCTGACTTCTTCTCCATCCTGATTGGCCTGACAGCCCATCTGATCCTTCCCCAAAACCACTTCCCAGGGCAAAACCATTCTTAGTCTTCTTCCCAGGGGAGTTTGGGTGTAGCAATCCCCCCCCCCCAACTTGAGGGTGGAAACGGAATTGTGGCGTGAACTAAAATCCACCTTGCCACACCCCTGGATAGGTACTGTGGGTTGTAATCATAGCTGTCAACTTTTAAATTTGAAAATAAGGGATCAGCACATAGCTGTCAACCTTTCCCTTTTCTCGTGAGGAATCCTATTCGAAACAAGGGAATTCCCCACAAAAAAAGGGAAATGTCGACAGCTATGCAAAGTAAGCCTGTCCACGGTGGCATGAGGAGGGGAAGCAGAGTGAGTTCGGGGCCCCTTCTCAAACAGGCAGATGGCTCAGGGATGCTGCGAGGGTGGTGCAATGGCACCAAGTAGCCTCGCCGCCCTGCGCTCCAGAGGCTGCGCGTGAACAGGAGAGCGAAAGAGCGAGCGCATAGATGGCAGGCAGGCTGGCTGGCTGGTTGGGCATGAGGGTCTGGCTGCACAAGGCATGCAAGCTCCGCCCTCAGTTGGTCTCAGACTCCTTATTGGCAGCCAAGCAACGCAGCTGAGGAGCCTCCCTGGCCGGCAGGGAGGGAGAGGAGCTGCTTCCTTTGAAATCCGGGAAATTTAAGGGATATCAACATCCGGGATAGCAGCGGGAAACGGCATTGAAATAAGGGAGTTTCCCGCAAAAAAAGGGAGGGTTGACAGCTATGGTTGTAATACATTGATACAGTCAAATGCAACATTCCTTGTTTCCCTAGAGTGGGCACAGGCAGGGAGACATCCAGTCAATGTAACTTCCTTTTCCGCTGGTCTGGAGCATCCTCCCCCTGCATGTGACCTGGGAGATGGGCATGGCCCTGGCTGACTCCACAAAAGAGCTGAGTCACGCAGCCAACTTCTCAGTCCTGTTTTTGTCTTGTCTCCAAATCATCTTGATACTGGTGCTGTCTTGTTCTATCTTTTGCTGCAATTCTGCTCTCCTGCAGCCATTTTGTTCTATTAATGTAATTTTGCTGTCTGCTGGTTCTCAGTCAGCAGCACATGAGTTCAGTCTCCATATGAGATGAGCTCACACTTTGTTTATGTAACTACCAAGTAAAGTTTGCCTTTCAGGGATAAAATCGTGAACTGAAATCATCATCATCACCATCACTTTTAATTTGTATACCGTCTTTCTATCTTACAATACTCAAGGCGGTTTACAAACTGAAGAAACAAAGAATGTACGCCTTATAACAATCTAATGCAATACAAAAATGTGATAATAAAACATGGCTTTAAAATGAGCAGTCTACATCAAATAAAGTAACATTCAACAATCATTAGAATAGTATAGAGAAATGTGAGTAAACTTTTTGTTTCTTTACTCAGAAAGACTCTTGTGTCTTTATTCTTTCAAGAGAATAAAGGGGACACCAGGAAATAATCTTAACTAAGAAATTCAAACGAATCTGCAAACTAGCTTCCAGCTATATTCAGGGGAATCTGCTCTGCTTCATCACTTACTAGCATGAGTGAAGGAAGGATAATACTAATTCAAAATATCCTTTCCTACTATCCTTAACATTCCCACAGGTACTTCCATATTGTGGGGGTAGTATAGGGAATAATATAGCCACGAGTGGAGAAAGAAAGGGGAACAAGAAACATTAATTGCTAGTGTCTGAAACAACAAACCATCTCCTTAACTTTTTTTAAATATTAAATAAAAATTGTAAAAAGTTTTCCAGTTTTACCGTCCATCTTATAAGATGCATAAAGTGTAACTCTGAGGTTGTGGTGGTGTATATAAGGAAATATGTGTTTACATAAGCCTAGAGCATGTGACATCATGTTCTGCATCAGTGATGAAATATTTTGTTTCGGAGGGGAAGAAAGATGAGTGACTCCACGCCGCCCGCCCCCCCCCCATCCTCTAATCTTCCTTCTAAGCTTTGGCTAACCAGATTAGGAAGAAGGAAGACTTTAACTTCCCCTCAAAAAAAGAAAAAAGGGGGGGAAAGAGGCGAGACCCCTGCAAATCTTTTATAGCTTGAAAAGAAAGATTTTAGAAAGCCAAGTATTTACAGTGAATTTCAAGAAGTGGTGATTTCTTTCCCCCCCTCCATTCCCTCCATGCTTTCCCCTGTGACTTTGAAGTTTTAAAAGGTCATATTTGTTTCCTCTGCTCACTAATGGCTCCGTAGCAGTAACTATAATTGATTGTAAGGGGCTCTTTTTTTTGTCATTCTTTATGGATTCAGATGCTACAGATTAGCGGCTCACAGGATTATCAGGCATCCGCAGTCAGAATTGAAGAATTATCAGAGGATAATCTTGTACCATTGCAAACTTTCTGCTATTAGCTATCATCCAATCATTCACTCCAGGAGACCGTTATATATTGGCTCAGCATCTCCGCATTGTTATAGCTTTTCCCCCTTTCTCTTTCAAATGCAGTTTCATGCACCGAAGGGCCCTTACGGAAACTGAATTATAAGCCTCCATTGTAAAACAAAAACTGATTTCCTTTTATTTTATTATTAATTCTCTTTATTTAAACCAAGGTCAAGGTTGAAGAAATGCACCCACGCACACAAGTTATTATTAGGATAATGAAAAGTTATTTATAACTTCTCTCCCATTGGCTCCTCTAGATATCCCTACATTGCCTTGGACTCATTTTGTCTAGTCGGCTTTCTGAGAATGTTATTACTGTGCTAAGCTGGCAATAAATAATTATAGTGTGTCCTATCACTTTGCCACAAGAAAGTGCAATTCATACCATAACATGCATATTAAGGCGGTCTGAAACACTCGGGGAGAATTAAGCCTCACAATCCGATGGCTTGTATGAATGTCCGAAACTAGAATCACCATCAAAATTGTGGGCAGCTAATGAAGACGAATGTTGGAAGATTCAAGACAGATAAAGGAAAGGACTTCTTTACAGGGTGCATAGTTAAACTCTGGAACTTGCCCCCTACAGGAGGCAGTGATGGCCGCCAACATGGAATGCTTTAAAAGACAATCGTACAAATTCATGGATGATAACACTATCAATGGCTCCATAGTCATAGGCAGTAATCATTTGCTGGAAGCTACAGGAAGAGTGGGGGGGATGCGGGTGGCGCTGTGGGTTAAACCACAGAGTCTAGGGCTTGCCGATCAGAAGGTTGGCGGTTCGAATCCCCGCAACGGGGTGAGCTCCCATTGCTTGGTCCCTGCTCCTGCCAGCCTAGCAGTTCGAAAGCACGAAGTGCAAGTAGATAAATAGGTACCGCTCCGGCAGGAAGGTAAACAGCGTTTCCATGTGCTGCTCTGGTTCGCCAGAAGTGCCTTAGTCATGCTGGCCACATGACTCGGAAGCTGTACGCTGGCTCCCTCGGCCAGTAAACTGAGATGAGTGCTGCAACCCCAGAGTCGTCCGTGACTGGACCTAACGGTCAGGGGTACCTTGACCTTGACCTTTTACAGGAGGAGTAAGTGCTCTTGTGCTCAGATCCTGTTTGCTAGTTTCCCATAGGCATCTAGGAGGCTCCTGTGAGAACAGGATGCTGGACTAGTTTGGCGCTTGGCCTGATTCAGCAGGCTCTTCTTATGTTCTTAAATTTGAAGGAAACCCCACCACAGGAAAAAGCATCTGAATAACTTCAGACCCTGTAAATAATTTCCTGAGAAGTAGCAAAAATTCCCTCCCTCATCCACAGCACAATTTAAAACAAGTTTGGAGGTTCTTCCTCAGATAAACTAGACCAGTGTTACCCAAACTCAGACCCTCTAGGTGTTTTGGACTACAAATTCCATCATCCATGGCCATGCAGATTGGACCATGCAGTTCAAAGGACCTGAAAGATACCAGGCTGTAGAAGACTGACCAAGGCAAAAAAAAAACCCTGTGGGTTTTGAGGAAATCCAAAACTATTTCAGAGATGGTGGTGAAATGGCTGATTCTCATGAAAAGAACCTGTGAGTTATATTTTGGCTATAAATACCAACTTCTCTCAAAATTCCAATATGGCCATTATCCAATGAAACTCATGACTATCAATTGCTTAGCAACATAGGAATCTGCCTTATACCAGGTCAGGACATTGGTCCGTATACTGTACTGCCTACTCTGTCTGGCAGTGGGTCTCCAGGGTTTTGAGAAAGGGCATATTTTAGTCCTATCTAGATATGCTGGGAATTGAACATGGGACTTTCTGCCTAGAAAACTGATGCTGTACCACCAAACAACAAAGCACTTCTTCAAAATCCCATATTTAATCTGTGGGGGTCATAGACACAGCCTCTGGCAGTAAGCCCCATTGAATTCAGTGGGATTTGCTCCTGGGTAAATGTAGTCAGTTGCACTGTAAAGATTTCAGCCAAAAAGATAGGACTGTGAATGTGAACAAACAATGATAACCAACAAGAATAAAATAATAATACAGTGGTACCTTGGGTTAAGAACTTAATTCATTCTGGTGGTCCGTTCTTAACCTGAAGCTGTTCTTAACCTGAGGTACCACTTTAGCTAATAGGGCCTCCTGCTGCCGCCGCCGCACAATTTCTGTTCTCATCCTGAAGCAAAGTTCTTAACCCGAGGTACTATTTCTGGGTTAGCGGAGTCTGTAACCTGAAGCGTCTGTAACTTGAAGCTTCTGTAACCCGAGGTACCACTGTAATAAACACAAAAGCAAAAAATAAGAAGAAGAAATGAAAAGATTTTCTTTTTTTTAAAGAATTAAAAAAAAAAAACCCTATAAGAATGACCAAGTAGAGACTATGCTGCCAATCGGAAGATTCTTATGCTTTAGACAGCTTCACCTGTTATCACCCCTGCATGGAGGCACTGACACATGGCAGCATCTCCTGTGGCTTTCTACACAAGAGCTGTAATGCGAGAATTGGCTTCTTTGCGTTGGCCTGTTGATACTAGCCATCTTTCGAGATTCTGATTATGACCCTAACTGAGCTCCCTCTGAGCCATGCTGAGTCAGAGATTTCTGTTCATGCAAACTCCCAGACCTCCTTAGGAGTTGATTTAGACCAGGGTCTTCTGCAGATTAGCCATGGAACTTGGAGGTTCTTTCTCTGGTCAAAACTCATTTCTCAACACTCACCTGAAACAGGTGCAGAGAACCTTTCCTCCAGATCATGGCTAGTCTTCTCACATACAGAAACAAGGAGGCCGGAGACTTAAGAACACACTCTTGATCTGGTAGGAAGTTTGTGTTCTGAAATAAGGAGGGTTTTTACAAACATGTTTTCATGGTCAGACAACTTCTTGGTGGTTTAGAATGACCGTTGCAAATCCCTTTCTCAAGGGTAATGGAGCTATTAAGCTATTTTGCTACAGTGATGGTTGTAATCTGAATCTGTAGCTTTCCTGGGTGGTCTTGGTGAGTTTCCCGTTGAATAGGAATAAGGAGGAATTCTGCACCTTTAGGTGTCAGGCAAAAAGTTAATCTTTATCCTGGCCTTTGGCTGATTAACATTCATTGCCCCTTTAAAATGTGTTGGGGGGTGTTATTGGGTTGTTTTTGTTTTGTGTTTTGATATTGTGATTTTATCTTGTGAGCTGCCTTGAGACCTGTAGGTATAGGATGTAATAATAATAATAATAATAATAATAATAATAATAATAATAATGAATCCATCAAGCCTAGAGCCCACCGCAATTTTTCCTGGTCCTCATAGATTTGCAGTGAGTTGCTTACAATGTGTCCTTTATAAAACAAGTAATAGCTACTTGGTGAAGACTGTGGCACATCGTGGAAAAGGAATGACAGATCACCCTTACAACCCTGGAGTGGGAGATCAGCCATATAGACCACAGTATGTAAAAAAGAAGTACTTTTTTAACCAATGAGTCAGTTCCTGCAGAGAACCCAATTTTATTTTATTTCTGGCCCCAAAGGGAGGTTAATATCAGTTGATGCAGTTTGATGGGGTGTTTGACAAACCATGTGTAAGCCCATGCCCATTGTGGATATTAATAGCCAGCTGGTGGGATTATTTGTGTGGGTGGAAGAAGGGCTTAATATCTCTTGCAAGGCATAATGGTGTAAGTTGTCTTGATGGAGAAGGCGTGGCCACTCCTTAAGAAGTCATTTCTTGACCTGGGAGACAGTAATCACTATTGCAAAGTCATTCATAACTCCTTTGCGGGCACGGTGCTTGGAAAGGTAGGGGTGTTTCAACTCCAAACATGTTTGGATTAATTGGATCATCTAGATCCATTTCAATCTGGATTCATACCCTGTTTTGCATCTGAGACAGCACTGGCTACCCACGCCAGTGACACTGACACTACACGCCAGTGTGGTGTAGTGGTTAAGAGCAGTGGACTCGTAATCTGGTGAATCGGGTTCGCTTCCCCGCTCCTCCACTTGCAGCTGCTGGGTGACCTTGGGCTAGTCACACTTCTCTGAAGTCTCTCAGCCTCACTCACCTCACAGAGTGTTTGTTGTGGGGGAGGAAGGGAAAGGAGAATATTAACCACTTTGAGACTCCTTCGGGTAGTGATAAAGTGGGATATCAAGTCCAAACTCCTCCTCCTCCTCCTTCTTCTGATGGATGTTGGGAGAGAGATTCAGGAACTGATGCAGTCCTGAATCTCTCAATGCTGTGTTGATGAGCAGCTGGTATTGAGAGGCATGCTGTCTCTGATCCTGAACATAATATATACCCGCCATGACCAGTAGATATTGATGACCCATCTTCTATGGATTTGTCTAGTCCCTCTCTAAAGCTGACCAAGCTGGTGGCCACTGCTGCATCTCGTGGCAGCAAATGTTATAGTTTAGCTCTGCGGAGTGTGAAGAAGACCCTCTTGCGAAACGTCCCTGGCTAGAAGGAAAGAGTTAACCCACCACAGTTGCTCACTCCTCGCAGCAGCCTTGAGCAGTTGGTGCTGTTGCTATTAAATATTTTCACATGTAGGTTTTCCATTTGCTTTGAATTACTGAAATACACTAAGCATATCTCTCCAAGGACCCAAAGCAATGGTGTAATAGGTTCCTGCTAATAGCTTGAAACTATACAGCAATCTCGTTTTAAAATACAACACAAATCTTTATCTAAGAGCACTAACACCTCACTCCTGTGTTCGCCGATGATGTTTTCACATTTCCTCTTGCAGCGCCTAGGATAAAGGGGGTGGTGGGGCGGCAGCGAACAGCTACAAGAGGAATGATGCTTTCCGGGCAAAGAGCCAATTTGAAAAGTCTGTTCTCTCCAGTTTGCTGTCACTTGTCGTGGTTAAACAAAACACGGAATAGAAAAAGAGAAATTGGCTTCAGTGTAAATGTCAACATTCTGATTAAAGCAAACACGGAGCATTCACAACTCTTGACAAAAAAAAAAATAAATTGAATTATGAAGAGGATGCAAATGAGGGCCTTCGTCTGTGTGATTAAGGGGAGGCGGGCATTTGCATAATCTACATGTAAGTTAGCACCCGTGCAAACTGGACAGAGGAGTCGCAAGACTCTCAGGCAGTTGAGGTCACATGATCCTGAATTTGAGCCTACTTAGTGAGCCTGGACCTCTTTCAAACATGCAAATATGTTGGGTGAACCCCATGGGCCTGTTTGCTACCTTTAGGGTCACTTTGGTTAAACCATGGAACTCACTCCTATAGGAGGCAGTGATGGCCCCCAGGTTAGGTAGCTTTAAATGAGGTTTGTTGTTGTTATTGTTTAGTCGTTTAGTCGTGTCCGACTCTTCATGACCCCATGGACCAGAGCACGCCAGGCACTCCTGTCTTTCACTGCCTCCTGCAGTTTGGTCAGACTCATGTTGGTAGCTTCGAGAACACTGTCCAACCATATCATCCTCTGTCGTCCCCTTCTCCTTGTGCCCTCCATCTTTCCCAACATCAGGGTCTTTTCCAGGGAGTCTTCTCTTCTCATGAGGTGGCCAAAGTATTGGAGCCTCAGCTTCAGGATCTGTCCTTCCAGTGAGCACTCAGGGCTGATTTCCTTCAGAATGGATAGGTTTGATCTTCTTGCAGTCCATGGGACTCTCAAGGGTCTCCTCCAGCACCAGAATTCAAAAGCATCAATTCTTAGGCGATCAGCCTTCTTTATGGTCCAGCTCTCACTTCCATACATCACTACTGGGAAAACCATAGCTTTAACTATACGGACCTTTGTTGGCAAGGTGATGTCTCTGCTTTTTTAAAGATGCTGTCTAGGTTTGTCATTGCTTTTCTCCCAAGAAGCAGGCATCTTTTAAATGAGGTTCAGACAAATTTATAGCGGAAAAGGCTGCTGATGATTACTAGCCATGATGGCTATGCTCAGCCCTCACAGCTGGAGGCAGTAATGCTTGCAAATACTAGATGCTGGAAGCCACAGGAGGGCAGGGTGCTCTTGTCACTGGGTGCTGCTTGTGGGTTTCCTACAAGCATCTTGTTGGCCTCTTTGAGAACTGGGTATTCAAGTAGACAGGCCATTGACCTGATCCAGCAGACTCTTCTTGTGTTCTTTTGTTGGTGACCAAATGGGCAAGCCCAATATACGATACACTGTGTTAATCACAAGGTTGCAGGATACCATTCTGAGAGACATGAATGTATGTATCATATAGGCTTCCTGCTCACAGCCAACCAGAAGTACTGTAATGCTATATTTTGAGGTACAGGAGATCATAGTGACAGGTTGCTTGTTAGGAGGAGTCATGCCTCCAGAGAAAACCCAAAATTATAGGGAATGGTGTTGATTCAGTGTGCTTGTCTGTGTGTTTGTGTGTGTGTGTGCTGGCTGGGGCTGATAAGAATTGTAATCCAAAACATCTGGAAGGCTCCAGGCTGGTGAAGGTTCTTAAACACAAGCAAGAGCTACAATGCACAGGCAAACAGGAAGGAACAGCTGTAAATTGTTGTTGTTGTTGTTGTTGTTGTTGTTGTTGTTGTTGTTGTTATACTGCCCACCATCTACAGATCTTAAGGCAGTTCACAATATAGAATTCACATGTTGGAATTGGGCCGAGGAGACCTGAGTTCACATCCCAGATCATCCATCTGGCAAGACTGCAAATCTACAATGCCCTGCGAATAAGTTCCATTGAACTCAGTGGCTAGTTACCTCTGGCTACATAGGTTAGACAAGTAAAATATGCTGATTTTCAACAAAAGTTTCCTGCTGAATGAAATGCCGCCTTTTGTTTTTCCAGTAGAAATGCAGACCATCTTTCAAAGACGTGTTGCCATTTAAGTGGAAAGAACTCCATGAGAGGAAAGAAGTAGTGAGGACCTGCTGAATATCTTCCCCAATCTCTGTCCCCCCCCCCATGCTAATGTAACAGGAGAACTGCCATCACTTCATCCACTTGCAAAAGCATGAAAGATCCATTAATTGTCCTGGTGTTCTGCAGCTGACATCATCACCCCTGTCCTGAAAAACTGGAACTGTGCTCTCCCATGATCCTTGTTCCCTCTACTACACTATGAACCAACCAACCAGGTGTAGGGAAGGCTGCAGCCTGGTGCGTAAAACCCATGCAAAAGCTCTCAGGTTCAATTCCTGGCACCTCCAGGAAGAGCTAGGAAAGACTCATCACTAAGACCCTGAAGAGCCTCTGTCAGTCAATGTGGCGAACACTAAACGCCATATAGACAATTGTTTTGCTCTGTAGAACATGGCTTCCCATGTTCATAGGCTTAAGCTTTCTTTGTGGTGCATCACAATCAAAGTTGTGGATTGCAATTCCCACCCCACCCCAATTGTTTACCACAGTGGCTGGGGTTGATGTAGTCCTACAACATCTGGAGGGCCCTGTGTTGGCTAAAAGGTAAAGGGACCACTGACCATTAGGTCCAGTCGTGGATGACTCTGGGGTTGCGGCGCTCATCTCGCTTTATTGGCCGAGGGAGCCGGCGTACAGCTTCCAGGTCATGTGGCCAACATGACTAAGCTGCTTCTGGCAAACCAGAGCAGCACACTGAAACGCCGTTTACCTTCCCACCAGAGCGGTACCTATTTATCTACTTGCACTTTGACGTGCTTTTGAACTGCTTGGTTGGCAGGAGCCGGGACCGAGCAACGGGAACTCACCCCGTCGCGGGTATTCGAACCGCCAACCTTCTGATCGGCAAGCCCTAGGCTCTGTGGTTTAACCCACAGCGCCACCCGCGTCCCTGTGTTGGCTACCCCAGAATTAAATAATTGTGGCAAGAGGGAAAGGGGTGAATCGAAGTTGCCCTTGCATCCAGCATCTTCCCCTCAGGGATTCCAGTGCAACCATCCATGCCCCTGTCATCCTCTGCAGCCATGTGGACCCTGCAGCTCTGAAATTAGAGTTGAGTTTCAGCATATTTTGGAGTCTGGCAGTGTGAGCTTCATAAGTTAATTAAGCATTGTGTAATGATGAATGTCTTTTTGAATTGTATGAAGATGAAGTATGGCCCAGCTTTGAATCGGTGCTTTCTCTCTCTCCATGTGGAAAGAAGGAGATGAACAAAATTGCGTTCTGATCATAGATTCTCATAATTGAAGGGACCGCAAGGGTTGTGTAGTTCAACCCCCTGCAATGCAGGAATCACAACTAAATATCAAGGTGCAATGTCAGAAGGTATTCTGGACCATAACTAATGCCATCTCCCTTTATTGTACTTCTTAATGTTTTGAATCTGGATCCAGCAAGGATCTGCTGCATGCAGAATCCATGCTACTGCCCCTTTGAGATCAACGGCTATCAGTTACTTTCCTTTTTCCAAGAGAAGAAAACAACTTTGGGAGATTATTCTGATCAGTCTGCACCAGGCAGCTACGAGGCTGTGGAGAACTTGCTGCTGGGAACATAGGTAGCTGCCTCGATCAAATCCTTGGTCCATCTAGCTCAGTATTGTCAACACAGATAGGCAGCAACTCTCTAGGGTGGTCCACAGCTCTACCTGGAGACACCAGTGATTGAACCTAGAGCCTTCTGCAAGCAATGCAGATGCACTCTCACATAGCTATAGCCCTTCACTCTACTTCTTAAAGTGCTGCAGTACTGTGAGCTGACTCTTGTGTCTTTATTCTTTCAAGACAATAAAGGGGACACCAGGAAATAATCTTAACTAAGATATTCAAACGAATCTGCAAACTAGCTTCCAGCTATATTCAGGGGAATCTGCTCTGCTTCATCACTTACTAGCATGAGTGAAGGAAGGGTAATACTTATTCAACATATCCTTTCCTACTATCCTTAACATTCCCACAGGTACTTCCATATTGTGGGGGGTAGTATAGGGAATAATATACCCACGAATGGAGAAAGAAAGGGCAACAAGACGCATTTATTGCTAGTGTCTGAAACAACAAACCATCTCGGGCACCTTAACTTTTTTTAAATTTTAAATAAAAATTGTAAAAAGTTTTCCAGTTTTACCGCCCATCTTATAAGATGCATAAAGTGTAATTCTGAGGTTGTGGTGGTGTATATAAGGAAATATGTGTTTACATAAGCCTAGAGCATGTGACATCATGTTCTGCATCAGTGATGAAATATTTTGTTTTGGAGGGGAAGAAAGATGAGTGACTCCACGCCGCCCACCCCCCCATCCTCTAATCTTCCTGCTAAGCTTTGGCTAACCAGATTAGGAAGAAGGAAGACTTTAACTTCCCCTCAAAAAAAGGAAAAAAAAGGGAAAAAAGAGGCGAGACCCCTGCAAATCTTTTATAGCTTGAAAAGAAAGATTTTAGAAAGCCAAGTATTTACAGTGAATTTCAAGAAGTGGTGATTTCTTCCCCCCCCCCTCCATTCCCTCCATGCTTTCCCCTGTGACTTTGAAGTTTTAAAAGGTCATATTAGGTGGCAAATTCCTGGTGGCCCAGTCATCATCAGTGGACGAACTCCACAGGAAGAAATGTGGCCTGCATTTTTTTTGGCAAGAGTTAATTGCAAATTTACTTGCTGATTCAAGCTTCAAGTAAATGCCCCAGTCTTACTACACCCCGATGAAACAAGGTGCACTGTGCTTAGAGGGAAGATTATACCTACAGTATTAGTATTCGATTTCTTTAAAAGGATCTGGACAAAGATGGTTTAGCGTTGCCCAGAACTGGTTTAATTTAGTAGCAATGGGGGGGGGGGAGGTCAGCTGGCATTTTCATGCAAATGTAACAAGTTCAAAAATTCCCAAACAATACACAAATCAAAATGCATCTATCCATCGGAATTTCCATTCCTCTGAATTTTGTGGTGCAGTTTTTCAGCCACGTAAACGCAGGTGGTGCTGTAGGTTAAACCACAGAGCCTAGGGCTTGCCCATCAGAAGGTCGGCAGTTCGAATCCCCGCGACGGGGTGAGCTCCCGTTGCTCGGTCCCTGCTCCTGCCAACCTAGCAGTTCGAAAGCACATCAAAGTGCAAGTAGATAAATAGATACAGCTCCAGCGGGAAGGTAAACGGTGTTTCCGTGCACTGCTCTAGTTCGCCAGAAGCGGCTTAGTCATGCTGGCCACATGACCCGGAAGCTGTACACCGGCTCCCTCGGCCAATAATGCGAGATGAGTGTGCAACCCCAGAGTCCTAATGGTCAGGGGTCCCTTTACCTTTTAATGTGTGCAAAAATGAACAACTTTAAGAAAAGTTGTGCATAAAGATGCATATATCAGAGAAAAGAAAATATATTTTTATTATACTGGGGGGAAATAGCTTGGGGGGAAACTGTGTACATTAGGAGTATCTGCAGTGAGGTGCTGACAAATTGTCACAAGGATTATTTAAAAAACAACAACTGATGCAGAAAGGTGGTGAGCTGAACTTACGTTCAGAAAAATGAGAAACCGAAATTGTTCAATTCATTAATTTCTAATAGTCAGTGGTACAGTCATAGCAGCCACATTTGGAGGGGGAGCAAGGGTAGAAAGGTTCAGCTGGTGCTCAGGGTATCTTGATACCTAGTAGTTAAGGGCCTTGAACCTGCACAGGTAAGATATGGGCAGCCAGAGCAAACCTTTATGCACCTAAGTTATGTGGTCCCCACCAACATTCTAGTTGCAGTATTTTACACCAGCTGGAAATTTCAGCCCATGTGCACATAGAACACATTGCAGTAATCAAGCATTGAGGTTATTAATGCGTGAATCACAGTGGCCAGGCAATCCCATCCAACAATGACTGTTGAGTCTCAAATTACAAAGAAGGATCCAGCAGCAGCACCAAGCCATGAACCTACAGTATTTTGGGCGCTAAGGGCTTCTGTAATCCTGGCTATCCATCATGGCGGGCTTGCCGTGTGCTCTGGCCCCTTGTAGGAGAGATACTTAAGATTTTCTCAGTTCTGCAGGCTGCTATATCCCTGCAGAATATAGCAACATGGTGCTTTTATGAATGTTTGAGTTGCAAGCTATTTGCTTCTACAATTATGATAAAGTGCACGATGTTTGAGCTCCTGATTCCTCTGTAAATTTCATGGAACAACTTCAAGACTGCATTGTTCACCAAGGCTTGCAAAGGGGTATTTAAAGTAAAGACGCTGACTTATAGGATGGGGGAGAAATCCAATTCAGCGCACGTTCACCTAATTCTCACTTTGCAAAGGAATACCTGAACCAAAACAAAGCCAGCATTCAGAATCTGCACTTCCCTGAATTTTGCAATGCCATTCATCTGCCAAGTAATGTATTCAAATATGCATATACTAACATAGTGTGTGCATTAGATGCATATATTGATTAAAATAACATACAAAATCACACTGTATTAGGGGAAATTGCTTTTTAAAGATGTGTAGATTAGAGGAAACAGCCTGATAACATAGTAAGACGTATTTACAGGTGACTTTCAACTTACACTGGGGTTGTGTTCACATATAGCACCTGAAGCCAAAATAGCGTATAGTCAAAGCACATTGGGTTCTATGGCGGGTGGGATTGCCAAAGTCTTTTTCCCCTGGATGCCCACCCGCTTTCCACCCATTTTATATTTTTATTTTGTGAAGTGTGTAAAGCTGAATCTGCACAAGTTAAATAAGCATAGGTTGTGAGCTGAAATTTCATACACACACACACACACACACACACACACACACAGAATATGGGGCTGGAGGGTTGCAGAGTTTAAATGCTGAATTGGAAGTAATACTAGCTGGGCATTAACTTGGGTGTCTTTCAAAGAGGGCTAGACAAATTCATGGAGAATAAAACTGTTGACGGCTACCAACCCTGCTGTTCTACTTCCACTTCAGAGGCAGTATACTTTTTTTTTTTTTAATAATTTTTATTAGGTTTTCCAAACATATGAACACAACTTAACACATATCACATTCTAAAACAACTACAACTACAAATACAACAGTAAACACATAAATCTTCATTTTTCCCTTCTTCTTTCCTTATCATCTTAGTTAGACTTCCTCCTATCACTCCTACTGCGTCTCATTGCATTTCATCTTTAGCAATTTCCTATCATCTTCTAATATTATTACTCTTTTCTAACTATTACTATTTCTTATTTTAACTTAATGCTTATATATTTCCTTACTCATATTGCTATCTTTACCCTTCTTAATCATACATCATAAATTTTACTTAACTAATCTTATTTCTACTCTGTAAACTACCACGTCTTCCAGCTTTTTTCTAACTTTAAATCTTACAATCATTTTTAATGTAATCCTTAAACTTCTTCCATTCTTTTTCCACTGCAGTATACTTTTGAACTGCAGTTGCTGAAAACAGCATCCCTGATGCTAATGAATACATGCAGCCTGGATAGCTCAGTTGGTTAGAGCGTGGTGCTGATGATGCCAAGGTTGCAGGTTCGATCCCCATATGGGACATCTGCATACTCCTGCATTGCAGGGGGTTGGACTAGAGGATCCTCAGGGTCCCTTCTGACTCTACAATTCTATGATTTTATGATTTGGAGTCCTTACTCTGTGTCTGATGCTTCCAAGGCTGCTGCAGCCTCTGTTGGTGAAGTCTCCATGATGTACAGTCTTATGTTTAAAATTCCAGTGTGCTTCTTATTTTCTTGCCCCCCCCCGTCCCTCACTCCACCAATAGGAATAAGGGATGGATGGCTCCAGCGTTCTTCATTCAGCCTGCATGTGCATCCCTGCCTCAGCCTCTGAGAAGGCGGTGCACGGTGCGAGGGGCATGCGAAACCAACACTGATGTAGAATATGTCCTTACAGTGGTACCTCGGGTTAAGTACGCTTCAGGTTAAGAACTCCGCTAAGAACAGAAATTGTGCTCTGGCGGCGCAGCAGCAGCAGGAGGTCCCATTAGCTAAAGTGGTGCTTCAGGTTAAGAATGGACCTCCAGAACGAATTAAGTACTTAACCCAAGGTACAACTGTACCCTCCACCTATCTCCCCCTTTTCTTCCTAATGTCTCAACAAACAAAACTGATCTGTAAAAAATGTTACTTGAAGAAAAGAGAGAGAGATTGCACATACTTTTGTAGACGAGAAAATATTTAATAAAAATACATTTTTTAAGAAGGGGGGGGGGAATGGTAATAAGAGAAACGGGGGCAGCCCGAAACTGACAGATGCGTCCATTCCTTCTGACTTGTATCATCCCTGTTCCCCCAGCTATAAGATCTGGGTAAAGGCTGGGGCCTTTGCAGCCATGGGTCTGGTTAAGTTAAAACACTTGTCTTGCTTGGCCTTCCTTGTTTGGCTATAACTGAAATGCATTTCTATGTCTTCTTTCAAATTGCCTTGGCATGTTTTGACATGCAAAGTTACTGGTTTGTGATGACCTTTTGGTTTCAAGCAAATAAATGTAACAGGACAGGAAAGGAAGGCAAATTGCAGATGTCTACCTCCCAACAAAGACTGAATCTGACTGGTTCTGTGGGACAAAGTAGGCCCTGTGATGATGCTGTTATCTCATTGACTTGAAGAGAAAACAAAGGAAATGGAAGCCAAAAGAAAACCTGCAAAGCGACGGGGACAACGAAGTTTTGATGTGTGTGGGGATGCTGGATAAGTTCAATTCAGTTGTGCACCTCAGAAATGCTTCAGTACCCAGAGAAGTGGGTCAAATGTTAATCAGTTTAATAATTTTAAATGAGCCCTGTTGTATCCTCTAGCACCTTGTTCCTTATGGTGGCTTTCTCCAGAGTAGGGATGGGGAGAAACTTGATTCAGTTCACATTTCAAGACAAACTTACCCAAATGGCACTTTTTGAAAGAAAGGCAGGAACCAAAACACAGGTGTCCTTTGAAATTCACGCCTCTCTGAATTTTGCTATGCAGCTCTCCTGCAAAAGAATGTGGACAAAAATGCATGTGCTGGAGTAAAGTGTGCATAAAAATGCATATAACAGTGGAAACAGCATGCACAAAAGGCATTACCGTATTGGCCAGAATATAAGCCTCACTTTCCCCCAAATTCTGACCATGAAAAGTTAAAGTGTTGCTTATAGTCGTGACCTTACGGTATGCAGCCAGGAGTGCAGGGCAAACAGCACTTGGAGCGCGGCAAAGTGGCGCCTGCCCTGCATGTAGTCCCCCATCTCCCCCCAAGGCCGGGAAGGAAGAGAGCGTGGCTCCCCCCCCCCCAGTATTCAGCCAGGAGCAGCGAAGAATGGAGCAGCTTATATTCGGGTATTTTTTCTTTTTTCTTTTACTGCCTCCCTCCAGTTTTAAAGGTGTGGCTTATAGTCAGGTGCTGTACTGGAAGAAGCAAAGATCCCCTGTGTGAAAACAATGATTCTTCAACATCAACTTCGTTGGACTGATCATGTTGTGCGGATGCCTGATAATCGTCTTCCAAAGCAACTACTCTATTCCGAACTTAAAAATGGAAAGCGTAATGCTGGTGGTCAACAAAAGAGGTTTAAAGACTCTCTCAAGGCAAATTTTAAAAACCAACAATTGAGAAACATTTGCCTGCGAGCGCTCCAATTGGAGAACAGCCTTTATCAAAGGTGTCATGGGCTTTGAAGACACTCAAACTCAGGACGCAAGGGAGAAACGTGCTAGGAGGAAGGCACGCTTGGCAAATCCACACCGTGATCAACTCCCGCCTGGAAACCAATGTCCCCACTGTGGAAGGACGTATGGATCCAGAATTGGCCTCCACAGTCACTTACAGACTTAATGTTAAAACCGTGTTTATGAAAGACAATCTTACTAGGCTACGAGGGATCACCAAAGAAGAAGAAGACAACAGTCTGGCTGCTACATTCTGCAACAGCTGGAGCTGGAGGTCAGCCCCACGTAAAGCGCATTAAAGTGGTCCAGCCTCGAGGTTACCAATGCATGGACTACGGAGGTCAGGCTATCGCTGTAGCTGGAAAAACAGTGTGTGCCCACATAGCTCTGTTGGTAGGGCATGAGGCTCTTAATCTCAGGGTTGTGGCTTCAAGCCCCACGTTGGGTGAAAGATTCCTGCATTGCAAGGGGGTTGGACTAGATGACCCTCACGGTCCCTTCCAACTCTCCAGTTTGACATGCAATGTCATACTCAGGGCAGACCCATTGAAATCAATGTAGTGGAGACGAAACTGGTCAAAGCCACAAAGGACACTTCAATAGATGCTGAATACGGTTGGTGTGTGTGTGTGTGTGTGTGTGTGTGTGAGAGAGAGAGAGAGAGAGAGAGAGAGAGAGTTTGCTAAATGCTTGGCCATTGCGATTTCTGCATCAAAAATCTGACTTTTTGATGGGGCAGATATGGTTCCCAAACTCTTCCCCACCCTCCGTGATGCAAATGATCACCTTTCCTCATGGTTGTTTTCAAACATTGGATTTCTTCTTCTGGTGCCACTCCATCTGCTCCATTTTTATCCTTTTATTATGAGTGTCCACCCGTCACTGTGTGTTCATCACAAAAAGTGATGCCCAGCCAACTGGGAATGACGTGACATATGGCATGATGTCACAGCACCATGTATTTAGTTGTGCAATGATGTCACCAGAGCAATTAAAGCCAATTTATAAAGGGATGGCAATGAAGTGACATTGATGTTTCCTTGACTCAAGACATCAATGATGTGTACCAGTAAGAAATACCACTCAGTTAGGAACACGGGGTTTTTGTGGGGATGAAATGTGGGTCAGGGGAAGCATGCACATCAGCTTAAGCTCCTTGGGGGGAAAGGGGATATATAAATAAACAAGAACGATTAATAAAATATCGTCAGAGTGTTTGCTTTTCAATTCTGCCAACTATATTTGCCAAATTTCCCTCCTCTTTGCCCCAGCTCTTGTATTTGCCTTGTGTGCTGTGTGTTACCACACAATTATGAATCTAACAAGTGAAATGAGCATCTTCCTTTAAAAAAAGAAAGAAAAAAGGAGAGGCTGCCATCTAAATATTCACCCCTAGCTGAATTAACATAAAAACTCATTTTATTTAACACTTATTCATTAGCCAGAGATCATCTTTGTGGTCAGGATTACATGAGGGCTCTGCCAACAGTTCCCCTGATTTCATTTTTTCCCCTCTTTCAGCAAGGAAAATGTTGTGTACTGTAGAGGAAGCAAAAGAGATTACAAGATTTATTTTTAATAAGTGCGTCTTTTTTTGGGAAGAAAACAACAACCAACACACACACACACACACACACACACACACACACACACACACACAAAACCCTCCAACCATAAATTACATTTTAAACCTTTACGGCCAATGTGGGGATTGCAGTGGAATGAATTAGGTGTGTTTGAAGAAAGCCAGGGTTTATCTAGAATGCTAACAACCCTGTCAGCTTCATTATATATTTCACCTCTCGTTGAAGAAATGTTGCACAAATACCGTTGGCAGAACAACAGAAACTGTAAGATTACCCGAACTAGTTCCTTGTCCTTCCTTCCTTCCTTCCATCCCTCCAGCCCCCCTTCCTTCCTCTTTCTTTCCCCCTTCCTTTCTTTTTCTACCTCCCTCCCCACCAAAATTTCCTTTAGATCAGTGGTGGCGAACCTCGGCCCTCCAGATGTTTTGGGACTACAACTCCCATCATCCCTGACCACTGGTCCTGTTAGCTAGGGATGATGGGAGTTGTAGTTCCAAAACATCTGGAGGGCCGAGGTTCGCCACCACTGCTTTAGATCCATTCAATGGTGTGTGCATGTGCTTATGTGTACACGCACAAACATAGGTGCACAACCTCAGAAATGGCATAGGCAACATGCTATGATACCACTTTAAACGGTCATGGCTTTCCCCAAAGAATTCTGGGAGCTGTAGTTTGTGAAGAGTGCTGAGAGTTGTTAGGAGACCCATAGTCCCCACACAGGGCTACACTTTCCAGAGTGGCTTAGCAAACAATCCCTCTTCGCAAGCAACTCTTATGGAACTGTTATGGTTTCTTCAGTCTTCTTCAGTCTTCTTCAAGGGTGCCATATGCAAAGCAGTTTCCAATGCAATCCTAACCATGTCTACACAGAGGTCGCACAGAATTCATTGGAAATTACCTCCAGAGTCCTAGGTTCATGGGATTATGAAATATTTGAACAACTGAGTAATTACTGTTGTTGGCATCTGTCCGTCTGGAGAGGCAGTGGTGCCAGGTATAGAGGGCACAAGGGGCTTCAGCCCCCTCAATATTTTGAGGCAGGGGGTTAGGCCCTCCCAATATTGAGAGGGCCGCCATCCTCCGCCACTCCTGGATGAGCGTTGGTGTGCCAGGCGGTGTCAGCAGGCTTGGAGAAGAAAAAGAAGAAAAGTTTGGATTTGATATCCTGCTTTATCGCTACCCGAAGGAGTCTCAAAGCGGCTCACATTCTCCTTTCCCTTCCTCCCCCACAACAAACACTCTGTGAGGTGAGTGGGGCTGAGAGACTTCAGAGAAGTGTGACTAGCCCAAGGTCACCCAGCAGCTGCATGTGGAGGAGGGAAAAGCGAACCCCGTTCACCAGATTACGAGTCTACCGCTCTTAACCACTACACCACACTGGCTCCCTGGAGGGCGACTTTCGCTGCCCCCAAATCACCAGAGCATCCTGGCAAGTGCCCGCACATCGCAGCAGGCATGGCCAAAAGGGGACAAGGCATCATGTGTGTGATAACTTGCACGGGTGACAGCCCCTGCCTTGTGGGAGTCAACTCGGCACCCCTGTCTGGCGCAGCGCTATACCTCTCCAGGGTGCAAGCCTGGGCAGTGTGTCTGGAGGTCCTGGGCTGCACATATGACAAGAACACCATCTCATCCTCGCTGATGCGGCCCAAAGGAAAGCCTTTGACACCTTTGGCACCAGATTAGCTGCAGGAGTTGCCAGAATTGCATACAAAGGATAATATACAAAACCGTAAATAGCTATAGATGAAAATGTATTGAATCATGAACTAAACTGACAATGTCATACAAAAAGCATACATAGGTATTTCCTCAGAGGCAAAAGCCTGTATATACTTTCAAACATTAAAGTGCTAATTCAAAGTGCAATATATAGTGTTAGAGATGGTTATGCAAAGTCCATCAGACGCAGGACCGGTGCTGGCAATTTTGGCGCCCTAGGCGAGGGGGCGGGCCATGTGATGTCATTACGTATGACGCACGTTGCGGAGCGGTGCCCCACCCCCTGCCCTGCCGGGCGCCCCTCGCCGCCACGGTTTGCTTGCTCCGCCGCTGGTTGGGGCAGTGGCAGGCGGCGGCGGGGGGCAGGCTGGCCAGTGCCCCCTCCATTTTGGCGCCCTCGGGGCTGCGGTTTTCGCCCCAACCTGCTTGCTCCGCCGCTGGTTGGGGTGGCACCGGGCGGCGGGGGGGGGGGCGGCGGGGGGCAGGCTGGCCAGCGCCCCCTCCATTTTGGCTCCCTAGGCAATTGCCTAGTTCACCTAAATGGACGCGCCGGCCCTGATCAGACGTATGGGTCTATCTTTCCAGTGTTAAAGATGGTTAAATAAAGTCCATCAAACATATGGGTCTGTCTTCCCTGTGTACCATATACTGTGTTTCTACTGTGTACCATATACTGCAGAATTGCATACAAGGCACCACCCAACAGTCTTGGGGACTCCACTCTGGATTTGTGTAGGGTTTACTCCTTAGCCTTTTCTTCTCCTGAAGATATCCCTCAAGACGGCAGAGATTTAGGATCAGAGTTTTCCTGCTCATAGATGGGCTCCCTTCCTAGGTTGACGAGCCTCATTACAACGTTTCAGTTTTTCACATTCCATCTGTGACATTAGTTATCAGGTTTGTTCTCATTATGGATTTTCTTTTTTAAAAAAAATTATTGAAGCAAGCAAGAATGCAACCTTTTGTTCCACAAGATGAGGCTGCTGGAGCAAGGAGGGTCACAACTTGGCTTCTCTCACCCACCTTCTTGTCCACATGACCTCTCTAAGGTTGTTGCGTGATACACTGGACATCTTTTTCTTGTTTGCAGTGGAAAGAGTGGGGAGCTCTGTTCTAGTGTGTGTGTGTGTGTGTGTGTGTGTGTGTGTGTGTGAGAGAGAGAGAGAGAGAGAGAGAGAGAGAGAGAGAGAGAGAGAGAGAAATGTGGTTTTTGATGTGGGTTCAAATCCTACCTCACAAGGGTTGTTATGAGGATACATTGGGGAATGCGGAGAACCATTTGCACCACCTTAAACTCCTTGCAGGAAAGGTGGGGTAGAAATGTAGTAATAAAATAAAATAATACTAATCTTGGCAGCCTTTGAGATGAGTGGATTTGGAACACATCCCTTGAGAAAAGTCATGTTTTGCTCTTATCACTTTTCCCACTACAGGGAGATATACACACTTTACTCCCCTTACGCTAGAGAAAAGTAGGCTTAATGACATTTCCTTATGTGTTTAGGTATTATTAGTATTATTATGATTTTTTCACTGAATAGAAAATGAAGCAATGGTTATGTCAATACATCTGTTTAGATCTCGATTTTATTTCATTTCTGCCTAGCACCTAATATATTTGATGTGTTTAGGGTGTTGTGTGTGGTTTTTTTTTTTTCCAGGGAGGAGTTGCAGTTATTTTACAGAAACAGCCTTGGCAATTTTATTTGTCTGCTTTAAATGTTTGCTCGCATAAAATACAATGCAATGCAATGAAAAGAAGGCATTATTATACAGTGCAATCTCATTTTTCCTCAAATGTCCTAAGAAATCTTTTAAACAGGAGAATAACAGGAAGCGCAGATAAAAACCTGGAGTGTTCATTTCAACGGATTTACATCCACCCAGGTTCATTAAATCTGCCCTGGTTTCACTGCATTTTCATCATCAAAGTTTCCTAGAACCAGGCATGGGATGCAATTTCTTGGTGAAGTGTCCCATAGAAGTTCAATCGAAATGACCTGGAAGTGGGCAAGGACATGAGGGTCTGTTTCATTAACTGGAGCATTTTCCTACAGATTTTAGAAAGATTCAAAGTGACAGGGAACAACATCAAGAGAGGGAAGCAAATAACTCACGGAAATCCTGACCAACAACCTCAAATCTGCTCAGATCCACCACGATAACTTAAAACAGCAGCAAGCAGATTTCATGACTGGTTGCTCTGATAGGCCACCTTTCCTGGAAGGAGCTCAAGACAGCACACACAATTCCTCTTCCAATTTTCTATCCTCACAGGAACCCTGAGAACTAGGTAGGCTATGGGAGAGGGAGAGAGAGAGGAGAGAGAGGAGAGAGAGAGAGAGAGAGAGAGGAGAGAGAGAGAGAGAGAGAGAGAGAGAGAGAGAGAGAGAGAGAGAGAGGCTGAAGATCACTCAATGAGATTCACGGCTGAGCAATGATTTGAACCTTAATACCAGTATCTCCATTCCTAACCCAACACTAACAAACCCACCACATTAATCCACACCATTAATAGCAGCACCCCAAAATGCCATTGGAATGTGATATGTTTTGACTGGCAATGAAAATGTGAGTAGTGTTTAGGCAGGCTCTTCTCAGAAGAGCTTTCTTAAGCAGACCTTTGGTTGATCTCATTGACATCCAACACCCTTTTAGAATGTGGCTTTTTTGGAGGGGGGTTATTGCTTTTGATTTGATATGTTGTGGTCTTGTTGTGAACCGCCCTGAGATCTCCGGGTATATGGCGGTGAATAAGTTGAAATAATAATAATAATAATAATAATAATAATATAGAATTTTGATGCCACATCAGCAAATGTTCCCTTGACTCTACAATAAAAATCCTCACACATTTGCAAAGGAAAGCAAGGTCTGGTTTGGTTTCAGTTTGAATGGAAGACCGTATATTGAGATTCCTGCATTGCAAGTGGTTGGACTAGATGGCCCTCAGGGTCCCTTTTAACTCTACAATTCTATGATTCTATGCTAACAGTGATTTGGGGGTGGGGAGCAGCAGCAGACGTTCAATAAGTAACAATACTCAAGCTGGTTTCTGTGGGATTTTTTTCCATTTCAAAAGAGCTTGTGTCAGAAAGTTATTTAGTAGCTATTGAGAAAGCATCATACCATACAGAGGTATCCAAGCAGGGATGGGAGTGGCACCTCAAGAGCTGCTGCCAATCACTGTGTACAAGAGTGAGCTAAAGGAACCAATGGTCTAAGTCAGCAGAAGACAGCTTCCAGTGTTCCTATGTATTCTATGAAGTATTGTATGAAAAGCGATCTATGAATGGAATAGAAAAAACAAAGTAAGTGATGCTGTTGTTTATTACTGAAACAGTAAGAATACTGAGCCCCGTGTAGAAATGGAGAAAGAAATATCATTCAGTTCACATTTAAAGGGAAACCTTCCTGATTTGCCCTTCTCAAAACAACATGCAAACTGAAACAGGGCCATCCAGCAGCCTCTGCTTTATTAGTGCAAAGATGTGTGATTCCTCAAATGATGAGAGGGAATCTACAGTAAATCCTATTTGCCCGAGTTTAAGGATAATATTAGAGGACCAGATAAAATTATGCTTGTCTTTTAGTAAAAAGGATAATAAGCTTCCTGGTTCTGTGTTAAGATGAATTTTCAGCCCAGCAATTCAGAAGCATTGCTGCCTCCAACTGTCGAGGTAGAGCATAGCCACCATGGCTAGTAGCCATCCATAGCCCTCTCCTCCTCCATGAATTTGTCTAATCCTCTTTTTAAGCCATCCAAGTTGGTGGCCATCACTGCCTCCTGTGGCAGAGAGTTCCATAGTCTAAATATTTATTGCATGAGGAAGTACTTTCTTTTACCCATCCTCAATCTCCCAGCATTCCATTTCATTGGATGTCCATGAGCTCTAGCATTATGAGAGAGGGGGAGAATACCGTACTTTTCTCTACCCACCCTGCCCAGGCCGTGCAGAATTCTATAAACTTCTAACATGTCACCTCTTACTCGCCTCTTCTCTAAACTAAAAAGTCGCAAACGTTGCAACCTTTGTTCATAAGAAGAGTTGTACTACTGCCTTAGGCTATAGCAAGTAAACAATAGTCCAGCACAACATGAAACAAGAATCTGAGCAGCACTTGGGATGGGGAACGGCACATGTTTATTTGGGAATTCAATAGAAACCTTTGAAGACATGCATTCTGGACATGAGATATTGTTCTTAGATGAGGTGAAAAACCTAATAGGAAAAGTTTCACACATATCCATAGTGTGAACTTTTCAACAAAGCAAGTCCGGTGGCCCAAGATAGCTTTTCAGTGAACCCTAAGGGAAGCCACTAAGCAATGCTCTCATTCTGCTGAATTTCAGAAGAAACTCTCTATAACCGTATGATCTATTATGGTTTCTCAAAGCTGCAAGTCCCGTCGGTGGAGTCATTAAGAACAACACTTGACACAAAGTGGTAAAAAATAGACATATGGGAATACTGCTGTGGAAGAATGAGGAGGATGGGGCTCTTCCGCGGGTGGTTTCTTTCTCTACACTTAATATCACATTGCAAAGGGTGAGAGCAAAGAAAGAATAAATGTGGGAAGGATGGTGTGTGGGTTTTTAAAAATATTATTATTAAAAGGAAAGTACTTTAATGAAGGGAACATCCTCACAAAAGGAGTATCTTTGTCGCAGATTTAACTACTTTTCCTTTGTGTGTGAGAGAAGGAAACACGTCTGAGCTGTGCCAAAAGGTGAGATTCAGTGAAATATTCATCAGAATTGAATCCAAAGCAGTCTTCTAAAAAATGTTTCAGGGATCACTATGAAAGGATGGCAAAAGGATTCATTTTGTGATCCCTGGTTGGCTCTGATTACCCGTTCAACCTACGTGGAAACTTTGTCCTCAAACTACATTGGCTTCATTTGCCCAAGTGCTGTCGATAAAAACACAATTTATTTTGGTAGCATAAGCTTTGGAGCATCATCACGCTAAGAATATGTTCCTGATTGGTTGGAAGCACTTAAGTATGTGGTTCCTGATTGGTTGGAAGCACTTAAACCAGAGACAAAATGGCTGTGAAATAGCAGCAAAAAGTATGGCAAGTAGCTGAAGATAGTGGTGAAGAGCTATGAAAAGTAGGGCTGCGTCCAGGCTTCCCAATCTGTCCCAGGAAAGTCTATCGGTTCTGCTGTGACACTAGCATTTTTGGATTTCTTCTCTCTGCACTGTTTCCATTAGAGCTGGTTGATATTTTGTCTCCTGAGGAGGTGGAGGAGTCGAAGAAGAAGAAGAAGAAGGAGGAGGAGGAGGAGGAGGAGGAGGAGGAGGAGGAGGAGGAGGGAGAGAAGAAGAAGAAGAAGAAGAGGAAGAAGAAGAAGAAGAAGAAGAAGAAGAAGAAGAAGAAGAAGAAAATTCAAACAATGTACACCCACCTACAGCCTGAAGTGGTACAGTCTTAGAGTGCAGAACAAGCTATAGTCCAATGATTTGGACACTTGATGTCATTATAAGGGGCATGTGCCTCTGCTTCCTGGATGAATGGATGAATAGATGGATGGAACAGGGGATATAAACAGCAGCACTGGAAACATACTTTTAAGGGGTGGGCAGAGGAGACATATCAAACCCAACAAAAGCAGTCATTCCCCACCCCCACCCCAAGCCGTCTCTAACAATTCCCACTGCTCTAGCTATTACTAATGCACCTGAATGGCGAGTATAAGGCTGTCCGTGGAGCCGACAGTCATGTATATTTAGATGTAGCCGCATGCTGAAGCCGTAATGATGTTTTATCCCAATGCACGAGTCGGGGCACCTGGCAAGCATTATGCCTTTAAGTTAAACTTTATTGAAATAAAATAGGCAAAGAACAATACGTTTTGCATTCTTCAGAAGCCGGTGTTCAATAAGTACTAAGTTTTGATCGATTGATGCTGTGTCATATTTGACTAAAGAGGTGGGAAAGTTGCTACTGTTGCCTGGCGCTGGATGAAAGAAGAATGCACTATTGATTTTTGTATGTTGGATGGGCTGTCAGTGTACAGTGCATTGTTGATTTTGACTTTTATAGCCAACATGTTTCCTTTAATTGGATCATTTGTAAAAGAGAGGAGGGTACCTGTTCTCCTCCGACAGTGATTGATCACAATCATTTCGTGTTTGTCAATATTTGATAAACCCACAGTTACCCAACAACATGGCCAAAAACAGCATTGTTATGCATTTTATTTCTTGTCTTCTCTCTCTCCCCCTTTTTGCATGCTTCCCCTTGTTACCATCTTTGATTTCCCTGCACCGTCACGTGGACAACTAGTGAAATGTTTGTTGTTTGCTGATCAAGCCAATTGCATTTGGGTGTGAGCTGGTGTGCAGGTCCTGTTTCCAAGTGAGAGTCAAATTATCTTCCCCCGATGCTGCCTCCTCCACCACCACTGATCTGCCTTGCCTTGTTTGCATAGCGGATTCTCCCAGAGGGCTCGGAAACTGCTTACAGTGGAATGACTACAAAAATACCGGGATCCCTAGCTCTCTGGTGGCATTCACATCACAGTGGTACCTTAATCTGCTGGTGTGCCTAAATATTCTCCTGCTTCTCCTCTGTCTCCCCAGTTCTAATTATTATTATTTTTTCCCTCAGCATGCTTGATGCAAATGAGCAGATCACTCCAAAGAGTGCTGAGGTGTGAGGAAGGTTTCAGATGCACGCGCGCAGGATTGTTATAAATTATTTCAAAGGAATGCATGGTGTTTTGTTTTGTTTTAAATTGTATCTTTGATGCTCAGCTCACAGATGGCTGATAATTTCATCCGATGCACTGAGCAGTTCAGCATCTTACTCCTGAAAGCAAAGATAAATTTGGCCATCAGGCTCAGTCTTTATCCTCTACCCCCCCCCCCAACACACACACAGTCCCTTTTCGTTTATTTTATCTGTGGTAATCAGCACTAGCTATGCAAATATGTTCCTATCTAGTTCAGTGGGGAAAGGGACAAAGGAGATGACCTTCTCAGATGGACAATGCCAAACCATGCAGCAGAATATCCTATCACACCAGCATCCATTAACCAATTGGAGACCTTTCCTTCAAGGGGCTCAGGGAAAAGTATGGCAGACTTGAGCACCTTCACCTGGTCACTGATTGCGCCCTCCTGCAGGGCTCTCCCATGGCACCCACCCCAGAATGTCTCAAGGAGCATAGGAAGGCACACTGGCAGCCGGTGTGATGTAATGGTTAAGAGTGGTAGGCTCGTAATCTGGTGAACCGGGTTCGCGTCTCCACTCCTCCATATGCAGCTGCTCGGTGACCTTGGGCTAGTCACACTTCTTTGAAGTCTCTCAGCCCCACTCACCTCACAGAGTGTTTGTTGTGGGGGAGGAAGGGAAAGGAGGATGTTAGCCGCTTTGAGACTCCTTCGGGTAGCGATAAAGCGGGATATCAAATCCAAACTCCTCCTCCTCCTCCTCCTCCTCCTCCTCCTCCTCCTCTTCTTCTTCTTCTTCTTCTTCTTCTTCTTCTTCTTCTTCTTCAGTGTGGTGTAGCAGTTAAGAGTGGTACTCATAATCTGGGGAACCGGGTTCGCATCTCCGCTCCTCCACATGCAGCTGCTGGGTGACCTTGGGCTAGTCACACTTCTTTAAAGTCTCTCAGCCCCACTCACCTCACAGAGTGTTTGTTGTGAGGGAGGAAGGGAAAGGAGAATGTTAGCTGCTTTGAGACTCCTTATGGTAGTGATAAAGCAGGATATCAAATCCAAATTCCTCCTCCTCCTCTTCTTCCTCTACCACAACAGGCCATTGGGTATCTAGCACTTCACCCTGGCTTTTGGCACTTGAAATGTATATGTTTAGCATGCCCCTCCTTCCTGTGATTGTTAGTTGTTTTTAATATTGTGCTTTAATGTTGTAACCCACCCTGGGACCCTCGGGTGATGAGCAGGTAATAAATTATTGCCATCACCAGAATGGCAGCTTCTCTCCAGCGGTACCGACAAGAGTTCTCTACTTAGAGATGGTAGGGACTCAACCTGATACGTTCCACATGCAAAGCTATGGCCGTTTGTCAGAGTGAGGCATTCTGGGAGTGGTAGCCTCAGAGATTCCCTGTGCTATCACCACCTTGGCTTAGTAAATGTTCTTTAAAGTATAAAGTGTGTGGGTTTACTGCACTTAAACTTCAAATGGTATCTGCTAGCACAGTGGCAAAGTGACAGCAGCACAGCTGGTCTTCAAGACTTCTCCACCCACAGTGCCTCACCACAGAAGGTCAGATATAACTATAGAGTTGGAAAGGATCCTGGCGGTCATCTAGTCCCTTGCAAGGCAGGAATCTTTCATCCAATGTGGGGCTTAAACCCACAACCCTGGCAGAGCATATGCCCGTGCTGCCCATGGTGGGCATGCTCCCCAGGGTGGCGGGGCATGGGGCGTGCTCCCGAGGAGGAAGGGGTGCAGAGGGTGCCCTCCCAGGCACGGGATAGCTGCTCGGGTGCATGGAGCAGCACACACACCCTTCAGCTGGGGGCGGAGTGAGCCACCCACGGGGCAAAGCTGGCCGCCGATGGCAGACATTTGGCGCTCCACCCGCACGTGACTGCTAAATGTCACCCCCCTAAGCGAAGACACCCGGGGCGATCTGCCCCCACTGCTCCCTTCTTCCAGTGGAGAGCCAGTGTGGTGTAGTGGTTAAGAGCGGTAGACTCTTAATCTGGTGAACCGGGTTTGTGACTCCGCTCCTCCACATGCAGCTGCTGGGTGACCTTGGGCTAGTCACACTTCTTTGAAGTCTCTCAGCCCCACTCACCTCACAGAGTGTTGGTTGTGGGGGAGGAAGGGAAAGGAGAATGTTAGCCGCTTTGAGACTCCTTCGGGTAGTGATAAAGTGAGATATCAAATCCAAACTCCTCCTCCTCCTCCTCCTCCTCTTCTTCTTCTTCTTCTTCTTCTTCTTCTTCTTCTTCTTCTTCCTCCGCCCTGATCCCAGACATTGTACAGTCCCCAGGATCCTTGATCAGGACAAGGCATTCAGGGTGAGGTGGCCCTACAGATTGCCTTCTTTGCTTCCACGTTGCTGTTCTTTAATGCCCTCTGCCAGAGTAAGGCATTGCTGGGTGGGAGACCCTTAAGAGCCTTGACACGCCCTTGTGCAGGTGGAGCAGGTGGAGCAGCAATGGAACATAGGAGGATGCCTTATATTGAGTCAGACAATTGGTCCATCTAGTTCAGTATTGTCTACCCTGACTGGCAGCAGCTCTCCAGGCTTCCAGGCAGACAGGAGACTCTCCCATTCCTACGTGGAGATGCTGGGGATTAAACCTGGGACCTTCTGCTCTCAAGGCAGATGCTCTACCACTGAGCTATGGTGGAAGAATTTCTCGTGTAAGCGCCGATGGCAGTTTCTTCTGCACAAATATTTTTTTAGACTGAAGTTCAGTTGCTCCTGAGCAGAGGTTACAGCTGAGCTATGTGGGTTCAAAATTAATTTTCCTGCTTGTAAAAGGCCACCAGCTCACAGCGAGTAAAATAAGTAGTCAAACTGTATTAACTTCAAGAAGTCCCCAGTGAGCAATGCATGGTGGATAGTGCCCAGGTTAGTTCATTCCTCATTTCCAAATACAGCAGAAACAAAATGAATTAGGGAAACTGAGGATTTATAGATGAGTCAGGTGACTCGCCTCTGAGTCCTTACACCACCTTAATACTTGATGGTGTTTAATGACTACTGACTACAAATGCCCCCTTTTGGAGAAAGGTACTAGAAAGGGTTATGGTGATGCAATTGCAGGCATTCTTGAAGGAAACAGATTATTTGGTTCAAATATTGGTTCATTCAAACAACAACCTGCGTTGTTGTTGTTGCTTCCCTTCCAATATATCAGAACTGGGCAGATTCAAATGAGGGAGTGTAGTTTTTCAGATAGCTTAGAGCTAAGCTGTGTTGGGTTTTATAGGTCATGACCAACTCTTACTGTCAGAAAGTTCTTCCTGGTGTTTAGTTGGAATCTCTTTTCTTGTTACTTGAAGCTATTGGTTCAGGCCCTACCCTCTGGAGCAGCAGCAACAAGCTTGCTTCATGTTCCAGGTGACAGCCCTTCAGATATTTGAAGACGACTACTCATGGAAGGTATCATGAGATGAGTGCCTCTTGGGACTCTGTCTCTTCAACGATGGGGCGCTGCAAGGCACCACCTCACCTCAAATGTGATTTATGAACTTGTTGGCTGTGGCCATCAGGAGATTTGGTGTGAGCTGTCCTCTACACAATGATGACACACATTTCTATTTCTCTGTAACACCTAAAATGGGAATGGCTGTGTAGGTTGGTGTCTGGATGTAATTGTGGCCTGGATCGGGAGTTAATAAACTGACTCTGAATCCTGGCAAGACTGAAGCACTATGGGCAAGTGGTTCCCAGCTCTGGTAAGTGAATAATTTGCCTGGCCCGAATTCAGTCACATTTTCTCTGAGCAGGTACATAGTCAGGGTGTACTCCTAAATCCAGCTCTGTACCTAGAGATATCATCAGTGGCTAGGAATGCCTTGTCCCAGCTTCAGCTGGTAAAATGGTTATGACTGTTCATGGATTGAGATAGCCACTGACCACCACTGTCATTGGTAACCTCAAAGTTGCAATGACCTCTATGTGGGGCTGGTATGGGTGAATCTGCCCATGAAATTTCTCTCAGTTTCCCATTTTTCCAATCTTAAATTTCTGTTATTTTTTTATAACAGTACGTTTCCGAGCACAATTCAAAGTGTTGGTGCTGACCTTTAAAGCCCTAAACGGCCTCGGTCCTGTATACCTGAAGGAGCGTCTCCACCCCCACCATTCAGCCCGGACACTGAGATCCAGTGCCGAGGGCCTTCTGGCGGTTCCCTCACTGCGAGAAGCAAAGCTACAGGGAACCAGGCAGAGGGCCTTCTCGGTAGTGGCGCCCGCCCTGTGGAACACCCTCCCTTCAGAGGTCAAAGCGATCAACAACTACATGACCTTTAGAAAACACCTGAAGGCAGCCCTGTTTAGGGAAGTTTTTAATCTGTAATATTTTAATGTATTTTAGTGTTTGTTGGAGGCCGCCCAGAGTGGCTGGGGGGACCCGGTCAGATGGGCGGGGTACAAATAATAAATTATTATTATTATATTATTATTATAACAGTTCTAAGAGTTCTAAGATGGCGGCGCACATAGACGCAGCGGCTGCTCAGTGCTCTCCCTTATTTTTAAGTGTTTCGTATGACGTTTACTGCTGTTACTCGTGTTGAGTACATTTTTGGTTGGGGAAGCAATTGTTTAAATGAAAAATGAATCTATTTATTTTTTAAATTATTTTATTATTATTATTATTATTATTATTATTTTAAATCCAATTTCGTTGTATTTGTACAATGACAATAAAGATAAAGATAAATTCAGTTCTTCACATGCCCACATTAGTGTATGTGTGTGTGTGTGTGTGAGTGATCTATCTATCATAATGAAAATTCATCAGTATTTGGGTGCAAGTTTGTCCAGTGACATGCACTGTTGTGCCACACCATGCCCACTGGTGTGAATTAAATTTAGCATGACACAGCGGTATATTGGTCAAAGAGCCACAGTTCCATAATCCAACAGGTACTGCAGTGGGAAAGGAACCTTAGAAAATGGGACAGAACTGCTGGCATTATAGTTAGGAAAACTAACACATTATCCCCATGTCTGAATGCACCCATGGGACATGGGGTTGGGGAAGAGTATGACTACTACTGTGCCAACATCACCTTCAATTCCTTCCTTGCTTCAGGAATAAGCCTTTCAGCACCCCATAACTTCCTTTCCCATTGGCCCAAGGTCATAGCATCTCGCAGATGGCATTCAAGCCGAGCTCCATTATTTCAAGTTGTGCTACTAAGAATGGAAGTTTCTCCAACTGTTACATTTTACTTTTGTGACCTATCGTCTGTCCTCCACGCCCCAACAAAGCTCTTTCCAACGGGAGAACTGAGTCATTTTTATTCAGTTCGATAGCAAGGGTGAAATAGCACCTTGTCACCTGCCTTTTGTAGATTTTGCAGGCCAAAAAAATTATAAATGGGCTGACATTAATAGCTGGCTAGAATTTACTGTTGTATGGGTTGCTGGTATTGAGAATGTTTTGATATGGCAGATGAAATATCTGCTGCCGTCGCCTTAGTTAGGATTTAACTGGAGAGTTTTGGCATGTATTTTTTTTGTTTTTGTTTATCTTCTTAAAAGAATGCTTTCCTGTGTGTTTCCAGTTTTTATGGTGTTTCTTCATGCCCCTCGTTCATTCCTCTTCTCCTGCCCCCGTCTGCTGGCATTTTCTTTACAACACTGTGAGCAGATATAAGGCTCATGAGTTGGCGAGAACAGCTCTGTAGGGCAAGATCTCCAATGATCCCCCTTCTCCACATACTGTTGCGTTTTAAATAGAACCGAACCAAATATTCACAGAGCAAAGCTGTCTCTTTGCCACTGCAGTTAACAACAACACAAAACCCACAGACATCAGGTGAAGATCCTGCTGAAAGCCTGAGGGCCTGCTCCTGCCTCAATCTACCTGGCCTACAGTGGGGCCTGACAGGCTTGATAAGGACTGCTGCTGCTGCCCAGCAAGGATCATCCTGCGGAGAGCCTGCGGACTGCTGCCCAGCAAGGACCGTCCTGCGGAGAGCAAGGACCATCTTTTGTTGGAAGCCGCCCAGAGTGGCTGGGGAAACCCAGCCAGATGGGCAGGGTATAAATAATATATTATTAATATATTATTATTCCATCATCTCCTGCCAATATTGGTCATACAAAAGGATGCTGGGAATTGGAGTCTGACGACATCTGTAAGTCACTAGGTTGGAGGAAGTTGGTGTAGACGAGACCAAGTCAAGCCCCATCAACACTATATCTTTAATATGATATTGTCACAGAACCTGGAGACAGACTGTCAGATTTTGGACCCACAGCAGTGACCAGAAGAGGAATGATCGCTGGGAGGAGTGTAGAGAGAAACGCCATGGTGCATCTGCAGCGGCACAACCAGACACCTTCATCTGCCTCACCTTCAACAAAACATGTCTCTCCCATATCAGTCTCTACACTGCAGCATGTGATTTCATCTCCAAAGGCACACTCCTCCATTGTCTCCAGAGACAGATGGATGTCAGCCAACCATATCACTTTAAACAGCCATGACTTCCCCCCAAGGAACAATGGGAACTAAGGTTCACTAAGGTTGCTGAGAGTTGTCAGGACACCCCTCACAGAACCACAGTTCCCACAGTGATATCATGCCACTTTGGCTTCCACCAAAGAATGATGGGAGCTGTAGTTGGTTAAGGGTGAAAAGAGTTGCCAGGAGATCACAAGCGGCACAGAGCTATAACTCTCAGGGTGGTTAAACTATCAATCCCTGATCCCTATTGATTCTGGAACCTGTGGGGACTCCCCACCATCACCACCAAAACATTCTCCTCATATCCCACACCCACAAAGAAGCCTCATGAGAGAAGACGTTGGAATCATGCTTATTATTAATAATATAACAAAGTGAAGGAATTGCAGAACAATTTAACTAGATTAACAGAATTCAGAAAGTAAAGGGAAGGTGAGGATTCTGACTACCGGTAATTCTGGTAGGTAAGCATCCCTCCAGATGCTCTGGGCTTGTGATACAGTCACAATTTGTGACTCTCCAGAAAAGGGAGGGGAGGAAATGTCTCCTTTGTACTCGGTAAACGTTGGCTATGAAAATAACACATGCACCCAGAGCACCCTACTGTCCAGAAAGCACTTAAAATGTGTGTGTCATTGGGTGTGATGTGACACAACAGTGAATGTTATGGAGCAATGTTTCTCTCCCCGTCCCTTCCTACACATGAAAGCAGTAGGAAGGAACTGAATGCCACAAATTTAATCACTTTACTCCTGTGATTTTCTGGGTTAAGAGGGCTTGCAAATGGATGTTTCTGGAATCCCAAAACATGGAAATGAGCACTAAACATATGCAATATTCCTTTCATTTTCCAAAAGTGGTTTCTACATCATACTGAAATCTCAAATATTATGCAGAAATTGCGAGTTAGGAAAACGCTGGATAAATGAAATAAACTGGTGTGTGAACGCTGCTTTGGTGTGCAAATTTGGTTGTGCGAATTGACCTTTGGGAGGTAAACATCCAAGCCGTCTTCCTGTTTTATAGCCAAAATCTAGTTCTCCAGAGCAGTGTAACAATGTTCAAATTTACCCGACCCCCAAAAAGCCCACGCTAGACACCTACACGAGGGTAATTTTTCATTAGACACCAACATCATTGATAATAAATGACATTACATGTGACTGCATCCAAAGAAGATTCATATAATGTATGGATTGATCCGTTTGAGTTTTTTTCCCTCCCATTCCTTGCTGCTATAATTTTTATATCTCATTTTACCTCTGTAATTAAGACAGGTCTGGTAGGTATTTAAATTAGCCCGGCTTTCATCTCTATCGCACATTCATTTCAAAACTTTTATGAATTTTTAATAGAGGTTTTATAATTCATGGTGATGTGATGAACAGCCTTTTGGCCGTTAAGTCAATTGACAGAAAGGGAGAGGGGAGGGGGGTGAATGAGAAAGAAATCTCTCTTCAGGCAGAAATAATAACGATTCTATTTCTGTACCTAGATTGGTGATTACACAGTCACCTGTTTCCACATTAAACTTTGATGATAAATTACTCAGCAACCATGATAATATCAGAAGTTTTACTGGCCAGAACAAATTGCCAGTAATTGCTTGCGTGATAAAGAGAAGGCACTGTTTCTCAGCCTCTTCTCCCCCCTCCACCCAACACACACACCTCCTAGGGACTAGTTGCAGCCCTACAATATTGATCTTTCTCTTGTCGTTCTCCTCCCTTTCTCTCCCTCCCCTTTCTGTTCGGTTTCAAAGGCAGCACTCCCAGACTTTAGGGGAATATATTAACATACCCCAACTAAACATTAGGAATAACTTTCTGACGGTAAGAGCCATGGCTAAGTGGAGATCGGAGGCTTGGTGTCCCAGGTCTAACAATCTGACCACTAAACGACAGTATCTAGCCACTAATAGGCACTGCAAGGGTATGGGAACATTCATGCAAATAAACACCAGTAAGAAATTTCTGAAGATAAGAAGAAGAAGAGTTTGGATTTGATATCCAGCTTTATCACTACCCGAAGGAGTCTCAAATTAAAGGGCTGCAGATACACCACATGCCTCTAGCCTTAGCTAACGTTAAATAAATTGGAGTTCTTGTTGTTAAATGTACCAACCTGGTTCTCTCCAGGTGTTTTGGACTTCAGCTCCCATCAGACCCAGGCAGCATGGCCGATGATCAAGCACAGTCAATTGTCAAGTCTGATCAGAGTTGTAGTCCAAATTATCTGCAGGGCTCCAAGAAGAGTTTGGATTTGATATCCTGCTTTATCACTACCCAAAGGAGTCTCAAAGCGGCTAACATTCTCCTTTCCCTTCCTCCCCCACAACAAACACTCTGTGAGGTGAGTGGGGCTGGGAGACTTCAATGTTAATGGTGAGCCCCATCTTGGAGATACTGTGGCAGAATTTATCATCCTCCTTGAGAAATTTTGCCAAATGGTCCCCCAAATTTCATTGCCCACAAATAAGGTAGAGATATTTGAGAGGCTGCCTGTGCACAGCACTAGTACAATCCAAATGAATTCTCACAATCAAATGCATGTTAGGTTTATTTAATTCTCATTGATTTCAGTGAATGTGTATAAAGGTGGTTGATCTATATCTATATCTAACTAACTAACCATCTTCCTTTATGTGTATTTATTTCTTAACTAGAGCTGGGAAGCTACTGCAATGAAGCTGGATCAAAGTGACATTGGGAAACAAAACTGTTTTCCTCTGGCAAGAGCCAACAAAGTTTCCACTAGAGTCAACTCAGGATGCAACAAAGACATACACAGAGCCTTGTTGGATCCAGCCCATAAAAACATGTCATCCAATGCCTTCTTCTAAGAGGTTTCAGAGTAAACATACCGTATATTCCGGCGTATAATACGACTGGGCGTATAAGACAACCCCCAACTTTTCCAATTAAAATATAGAGTTTGGGATATATTCACCATATAAGAAATACGACCCGGTGTATAAGATGACCCCCGACTTTTGAGAAGATTTTCCTGGGTTAAAAAGTAGTCTTATACGCAGGAATATACAGTAATTGATACAGAGATGTCCATGTACACCAAGGTTGCTTACAACTGAAATGGTTTGTAACCTAAACTCCTTTGCTCCAAGTATTTGATTAATCTTCTGATTTGCTGCCTTGAGTCTCAGACATTATCATAAGAAACTATGTAGTATAAGCCAATCCTGCTGGATCAGGCCAACCACCTGAGGGGAGAGACTCCATCAGGCAAGGCCTCTTTCCACCTGCCTTGCCCCACCCTCCGACCCTAGGAGTCCTCATAAGGAAGCTGTTCCTGAAGGAATAATTGTGAGGGGAGAGACTTCATCAGGCAAAGCCTCTTTCCACCTGCCTTGCCCAACCCTCCAGTCTCTGCTTCTCAATTTGTATTGTATTATTTTAGGCACTGTGGCTTGCCGTCTGCTTAATTGATTGAAGTTTAGAAATTATTTATTGTAATTGTTAAGAGTGGAATTCTGTTTAATTTTTATATGCTGATATTATTATTCTATACTATTCTAATGATTGTTGAATGTTACTTTCTTTGATGTCGATTGCTTATTTTAAATCTATGTTTTATTATCACATTTTTGTATTGCATTGGATTGTTATAAGGTGTACATTCTTTTTTCTTCAGCTTGTAAACCGCCTTGAGTATTGTAAGATAGAAAGGGGGTATACAAATTAAAAGTGATGATGATGATTTCAGTTCACGATTTGATCCCTTAAAGGCAAACCTTACTTGGTAGTTACATAAACATAAAGTGTGAGTTCATTTCATATGGAGACTGAACTCATGTGCTGCTGGCTGAGAACCAGCAGACAGCAAAATTACATTAATATGATGATGATGATGATGATCCATTCAAGCATCCTGTTCTCACCATGCCTAACCAGATGTCTGTTGAAAAATGTTCAAGGAGAACCAAAGCAGAAGAGCACTCTCCCATCCTGAGTTTTGAATCAACTGAATGTTGGAAGATTCAGGGCAGATAAAATAAATAGTTCAATAGTGGAACTCACATCCACAGGAGGCAGTGATGGCCACCAACTTGGATGGATTTAAAATTCATGGAGGAGAGGGCTATCAATGGCTACTAGCCCGGGGTGGCCATGCTCTGCTCTCCACAGCTTGAAGGCACCAATGCTTCTGAATGCCATTTGCTGGAAACCACAGGAGGGAAGAGTGCTCACGTGATCAAATCCTGCATGCTGGTTTCCCATAAGGAACACTCCAGCCACTGCGAGAGCAGGATGCTGGGCTTGGTGGGTCATTGGTCTGACCCAACAGGCTGTTCTTACGATCTTTTTGCCCCTAATTCGTATGTAGAAGCATAGCTGTGTGGAGGTAGAGCACAGAGGCGGATTTAGGGGAGTGTGAACGGTTTGATGTGCAACCTCAGGAGTGCCGCAAGGATGGAGTGGAGCAAGAGAGGTGAAGCTGCTGAAATTTGAGACCTCAAGATCAGGACCGGTGCTGGCAATTTTGGCGCCCTAGGCGAGGGGGCGGGCCACGTGACGTCTTTGCGTATGACGCACGTTGCGGAGCGGTGCCCCGCCCCCTGCCCAGCCGGGCGCCCCCCACCACCGCGGTTTGCTTGCTCCGCCGCTGGTTGGGGAGGCACCAGGCGGCGGCACTGGGCAGGGGCAGGCTGGCCAACGCCCCCTCCATTTTGGCGCCCTAGGCAATTGCCTAATTCACCTAAATGGACGCGCCAGCCCTGCTCAAGATCCGCCACTGTAGAGCCATTGATAATTGGAACCTCCATGAATTTATCTAATCTTATTTGAAAACCATCCAAGTTGGTGACCATCGCTGCCTCCTCTTGGAAGGTCCCCCATGGATTGCATGTGGAATTTCTCTAAGCCTTTTTTTTTTTTTTGGACATGCCAAATGACTAGCAGGTCATGGAACGGGCCATGAAACATGATTGCTGGACAATGTTTGCTAGTTAGGTGACATGTTCCAAGGGTCTGCTCTAGGATTAAATGTCAAGAGAAAGAAAGGAGAGATCAGATCCATAAGCCCAGATTGCCTTCCATCAGCTGGTAGGCACAACTGCACAGTAAAACCCGCTCCACTGCTTGGCAACTGCCCAGTTGCTTTTCTCTCCTGAATGCTGGCTAGAATGCCTAATAGGCATAAATGTACTACAAACGGAGCCCACATGGATTTTAGCACATTTAGATCTTGAATAATTTAAATAATTTGATTCCAACAACGTGGGATTGATTCAAATAAGCAAATGTTTACAAGGGGGTGATGTGGAGAAATTTATCCAATGAAACTTCTTTTTTCCCTTCCCTCCTTCCCTCCATAATATGAGCTTGCAGATTGCCTGTGCTGAATTTAAATAGTGCGAGTTGGAATTATTGAATACACACTCATAAAAAAAAAGTTGGAAGGGACATCACAGGTAATCTGGTCCAACAGCTACCCCCCAGCCCTGGAGAAGCAGGATGCGAGATCTTCAGAGTTCAGGCAAGGGAACATATGGCTGCAATGCCAAGTGAATCTCATTTAGTTCAAGCAGCTGGGATAGAGCATAGACATAGCAACGGAGACGATGAATAGGACACAAGAAGGAGAGTATTTAGAAAACAGGACTGCACACAGTTCTTCATTATTATTTTCAATATAAGAAGAGCCCTTCTAGATCAGGCTAATGACCCATTTGGTCCAGCATCTATAGATCTCACAGTGGACAACCAGATGCCAATGGGAAGCCACCAAGCACTGTCCCCCTCCTGTGGCTGCCCACTAATGGTATTCAGAAGCATCACTGCCTCTGACCATGGAGGTAAAACATAGGCATTGTGTCTACTAGCCATCAATAGTCCTCTCCTCCACAAATTTGTCCAGTCCTCTTTTAAAGCCATCCGAGTTGGTGGCCATCAATGACTCTTGTGGGAGCAAGTTCCACAGTTTAATTATGTGCTGTGTGATGAATCCTGAATCTTCCCACATTCAGCTTCATTGCATAGCCATGAGTTGTAGTGATGTGAAAGGGAGAGGGAGGGAAAGTTTCCTCTATCAACTTTCTCCATCCATGCATAATCTAATAAACTTCTATCATGTCACCTCTTACCTGAAATGCACCTCCCTTTAGCATTGAAATATGTCTCTCCTTAGTCCTTCATCCCATTCATTGCAAGATCCCTGGTTGGTTGGGGTCATCCCGTGATGAATTCAGGACTTGTAAAAATGGCTTTGATGACACTTTAAAGAGACCTGAAGGTGCTGGCACAGGTTACGGAACCTGAGAATGGGATTGGAACCATTCTGGGTATTTTGGCCATGGAGGCAGGCATGTCAAGCAAAGAATATCAACGATATTTCAGCTACAGCAAAACTGAAAGTGAATTTGGAGGTTCCAGTTCAGAGGCAACATGTTCTGCATTTTAAGTAAAGGCAAGACAGCTAATAAGATTAGTAGCAAAATGTATTAGGGAGAGTTTCAGATATCCGCTGCAAAAATTGCACTAAATGTGCAGGAAACATCTATAGGATTTTACAGGGGGGAATTAGATAGATATGATTTTATATGAGGAATGGAAAAGAAGAGTCAAAGATCTCTGTTCATTCATCAACTTTTCCTACTGAAATTACAGTTATTATCGATTCTGAAAACAATATTTCCAAGCTCTAATTTCCATTCATACTTTTCTAAAGCAAATAGTAGTCCACAGCATGGTTTGCTTGTTTTTAAAAGAGTGAGCTGAGATAAATAAGTGTTAAATTTAAAGTTAAGTCATGGTCAAAACTGCTTTAAAAACTTCAGTTAGTAGACATAATCTGTTCATTTCTATGTATGTGTTATGTGCTGAGTTGAATAGGATCCAAAATGCAGCAGTCTGATTGGTCCTAGAACAATAGGATCCAGAATGCAGGAGTCTGATTGGTCCAGTGAAATATACTCAGAGTCAAGTGTGGATTTCATGCTCTTTATTCAGTTCATAGTAGCGAGGAATGGAATGTTTCCCCAAAACGTCTGCTTTATATACATTATTTACACAATGGGCCCCACGTGATTGGCTAATTCTGGGATACTCCTGTAGGCCAACCAGGTTGTGGATTCACTTCCACCTGGAGCTGGATTGGGTGGCTCCTGCAGACCAATCAGACTGCTGCATTCTTTGTAGGGTGCTCTTGAACTGTGGTGGCCATTTCAGATTCCTGAAGCAAGGGAATGCATTTTAAATAGAGGATGGGGTATTGCAGATACCTTCAATGGGGAGTATACACATACTGTGGCTACAGAGAGCTTCATGTATGCTTCTAAAACAGTGAAAAACTGCCACCTTCTTCTCCTTGAAACCAAAGTTTAAACCCAAGTGTAGAATTTGTGTTTATCCTCATCCCATAGAACAACCGCATTCCCCATAACATAGTGTTTCTGATGCTCCTTCCTCCAGGTCATTGCGTGCATTGTTACTCAGGGCTAGGAGCATGACAAGATGTCCTCTGACTTTCAGTGTTCAAGGGCTCGCTTCTGCCATTGGAATTAGGCTCCATGGCTCAACACTCACAGGCCACCCCTCAGACAAAACCCTGACCCTGAAATTTAGCTCTGTGAAAAAAAGGATGTCCATTGGAAGCTGCCTTCGCCTCTCCCCTCATCTCCAGAAACAATGTGTATTTTGGTCGGGAACCATTAACAACTATGTTAACTCCATGTGACAGCTGATTAATTTTGGTTTAAGGTTATGAATACAAAACAAAGTACGCTGGTATGTAACGTGAATTTTAATGATGTCACAGCCCTAGTAAAAGATGAGAAAGATAATTTAATTTGCTTTCTCGGAAAGGTCAGTACTCCTGAGATGAAATTTCCCCTAAGGGTAAAATTGGCCCCCTTCTCTTCAGTTCTCCTTTGCTCTGAGAAGTGAGCATTATATTTAAAGCCAAGTGTATCTGCTCTTCCCATTCTTTGTTGTCAGGGGAAGGCAAATCGGCTGGGAAGCAAGAGCAATGTGAGGGATAAAAGGGAGATGGAGTCTTAAACAATACTTCATTGACCATCTCCTTGGTTCCCAACTATTCATGTCCATCCTTCATATAGGACAGTTGACATCTAGTGGATTAAAGCAGGCTTCCTCAGCTGGGTGTTTTGGACTGCAAGTCCCATCAGCCTCACTCTGTGTGGCAATGATCAGAGGAAAAGGGATCTGTAGTCTGAAACAACTTGGAAAAGGCTCATCTAGAATTAAAGGTGAGGACCAATTATTGCTCCAATGCTATTGGGAGGAGTCTCCAAAAATACAAGTAGAGTCAGAAAGGTAATTCTGTTGTTGCTGTGGTTAAAGTGACGCCTTTTATCCAGTCTAGGACTCAAGGTGGCTTACACAGTTAAAACAGAACAAGCTAAAAATGTAAACAGGGAAATCATTAAAATGCAGTTAAACAGTAATAGAATTAAAATAATCTGAAAAGAAGGCCCTCTCACATAACCCCATCACAAATGGTGAGACCAAGAAAAGAGCCTCCTCTGAAGATCTCAAAACTTGGGCAGGTTTGTATGAGGTAATAATAATAAAAAAAGCTAAGATCATGGCCACTGGTCCCATCACCTCCTGGCAAATAGAAGGGGAAGAAATGGAGGCAGTGAGAGATTTTACTTTCTTGGGTTGCATGATCACTGCAGATGGTGACAGCAGTCATGAAATTAAAAGACGCCTGCTTCTTGGGAGAAAAGCAATGACAAACCAAATCTTTAAAAAAGCAGAGACATCACCTTGCCGACAAAGGTCCGTATAGTTAAACCATATTTTCCAGTAGTGATGTATGGAAGTGAGAGCTGGACCATAAAGAAGGCTGATCGCCAAAGAATTGATGCTTTTGAATTATGGTGCTGGAGGAGACTCTTGAGAGTCCCATGGATTGCAAGAAGATCAAACCTATCCATTCTGAAGGAAATCAGCCCTGAGTGCTCACTGGAAGGACAGATCCTGAAGCTGAGGCTCCAATACTTTGGCCAACTCATGAGAAGAGAAGACTCCCTGGAAAAGACCCTGATGTTGGGAAAGATTGACGGCACAAGGAGAAGGGGACGACAGAGGACGAGATGGTTGGACAATGTTCTCAAATCTACTACCATGAGTTTGATCAAACTGCGGGAGGCAGTGGAAGACAGGAGTGCCTGGTGTGCTCTGGTCCATGGGGTCACGAAGAGTCAGACACAACTAAACGACTAAACAACAACAACAACAACAACAACAACAACAACAACAACAACATGGTCTTTCAGATTGTGACACAAGAGTTAGCTGTGAATGAAGGGGCAAATCCAGGTCATTGCTCCCACACCTTTAAGCAAAGACTACATCAAAGGTTTGTTCTGCTCTATGTGTGGGCCCAGTGAGATGGCAGCATAATTTTTCTTTTCTTTTTAAAAAATAGATATAGACAGGGCTTTCCCCCCCTCTTCAGTCAGAACCTGACAGAACTCAGTTCCGGCACTTCTCAGCTGGGTGGCATTGCCATTATAAGAGAACAAAGTAGGCGTTCATGGTGAGTTCCGGCACCTCCTTTCCTGTAATAATAACACTGGTTATAGACCAGACTTTCATTTTTTTTAAAAAATGCCAAGGTGGTATACAACATAAAAACACAAGATTGCAATAAGTTCAATTAAAGCACAACGGCAACAAATTCACAGATACTACTGCTCTCAACAATTTTACTGCTAAACTGCTGAGAGACAGTGGATCTGCTGTGCAGGAAAACATTAGCTTAGGACAAACATGCTAAAATTTATACAAAGAAAGCAAACAGACACAAGTCTCAGGGAGGATTTTTTCCATGTGCAATTAAAAGCTGACATTTCCACCTGTTGGACAGGGGACAGGGATGAAGGAGAGGCTTAGGGAGGACTACAGACCTGTGCGGTAAGATCGGCTTGTAAATGCCTACATCGTCAAGCTCCACAGCTCTCACCAGAAACACACTTTCCCCTTTTCCAGGAGCTGTTAGTTTCTCCTTGTAAAAGTGACTACTTCAAAATGGGCAGGGGGGCAGGGCGGGACACAAATATAAAGCGAGCTAAAGCTGCTGCATAGAGTATCCAATCGCCTTCTCAATCTGGCCCGCGGATGGTCCGGGAATCAGTGTGTTTTTACATGAGTAGAATGTGTGCTTTTATTAAAAATGCATCTCTGTTTTTTTTGTGGGGCCTGCCTGGTGTTTTTACATGAGTAGAATGTGTGCTTTTATTTAAAATGCATCTCTGGGTTATTTGTGTGGTATAGGAATTTGTTTATATATTTTTTCAAAATATAGTTCGGCCCACCACATGGTCTGAGGAACAGTGGACCGGCCCACGGCTGAAAAAGGTTGCTGATCTCTGCCTTGATCAATCACAGCCCCCCCGACCACCCTGGAAAACAACAACAACAACAACAACAACAACAACAACAACAACAACAACAACTCACCAACCAGCCCACAACATTTTGTTTCGTGATCTCTGGCAGGGTTAAGAAAAACTGCATAGCTAATTATTGCCTGCAGCTGTCACACCGATTTGTGTAGAAAAGGAAACTGCTGGTTAAAAGACCTCCAACTCCCAATCCTTATGGGCTTTGCACTACATTTTGACAAGTGCCTGGAAATGGAGAACCTGCATTTGCTTAACCTAACCTGTTTGATTTTTGATGTGGCATGCAAATAAACAAAGCATATGTACAGAGCTAGACGCAGCATGTGAAAGAGAGGTGCTGGATTTCATCCGGGATGAATCCAGAACCGGTGAGAAGGACAGAGGGTGGCATCCAATGTCGTGTGAGTGGGACTTCCCTCTCCTTTTCTCCTGCCTGCAGACCCCACAACCCCAAATTGCTTCAGAGCATCCCTCAACCTCATGGTCAGGGATGATGGGAGATGTAGTGCAAAACACCTAGAGGCCGTCAGGTTAGTAAAGGCCAGTTAATGTAACCCTAGGCTAGATTACCACAGCAGCGCTTGCAAAGGCACAGGGCTCTGAAGTTCAGCTGATCCTTGGCACTTACAACATCCTGCTGTCATTTTGCAAGTGCTGGTGACCACAGCAGGCACCACCCACCAGCTAGTTGTCAGCAGCTGCAAAGCCCTGCTCCTCTTTTGCAACTTTCAATGGTCACTGCAGCACTTGCAAAGGCATGCTGATCAGCTGTTGTGCCTGCAAATTGGACTTTCAGCAGAAAGGTACCACCTTTACCTGCCCTGCATCTTATCTCATATATGTTGTCAAGTGTTTGTTTGTTTAATTTATATACCACCCTTCATCACAAGATCACAGGGTTGTTATTGTTTGGTCGTATAGTCGTGTACAACTCTTCATGACCCCATGGACCAGAGCACGCCAGGCACTCCTGTCTTCCGCTGCCTCCCGGAGTTTCGTCAAATTCATGTTGGTTGCTTCTACAACACTGTCCAACCATCTCATCCTCTGTTGTCCCCTTCTCCTTGTGCCCTCCATCTTTCCCAACATCACGGTCTTTTCCAAGGAGTCTTCCCCTCTCATGAGGTGGCCAAAGTATTGGAGCCTCAGCTTCAGGATCTGTCCTTCCAGTGAGCACTCAGGGCTGATTTCCTTAAGAATGGTTTGATCTTCTTGCAGTCCATGGGACTATAATTCAAAAGCATCAATTCTTCGGATTGTCGTGGCGAATGGGCTTAAATAACTCAGAGAAGCAAAGAGCTATGCCGTGCAGGGCCACCCAAGATGGACAGGTCATAGTGGAGAGTTTTGACTAAACGTGATCCACCTAGAGCAGGAACCGGCAAGCCACTCCAGTATCACTGCCAAGAAAACTCCATGGACAAAGATCTCAGGATAGTTTAAAGGGTAAAATGCAAGGCAAAAACAATGAAGTTGTTACAGTTAAGGTCATTTTGAATCCAGATTCTGTCTTGTGGCATTAGCTGCCCATCCCAATTTGGACGATCATCTAGTCCAACCTGGCCTCACCCAGCAGCCAGGCTTGTTTTATGCCGCTGGATTGCATAAATATATAGGGCAAGTAAGTGTGGCTTGGCCAAAATGGCCCCATGGGCCAATTGGGAACACTTGCTGGGCTGAGCCTTCAGACCAGAGGTCTCCTACCTGTGAGCTAGACGGCAGAAGGTTCTTTCCTCCAACTGAGATATTTCTGTTCAGAAACAAATGCATTTGGTTATAATCTCAAAGTATACCTTAGCATTATCCATAAGATTATGGGGTGCTTATTTAGACTAAGGCATTGAACACACACACACACACACACACACAAAGTGCTAAATTTGGACACGCTCTTTATGTTCAATCTTCCGAGCACTTTCCAACAGCCCAGAATTTCCTTTCAAAAGGAGACAATGGAAACAAACGTTTAATGTGCAGGTTGCTCTCAGGAAGGTAATAGTTTCCTCTTGTATCGAAGGGAAGAGGGGGCAGCCTTCACTTTTCAACCTGCCTCCTTACCGCCTGCCGAGTAAGAAATGAAATCCTGTCAGGCATGACGAGGCACGAATCACGGCTACCTCTGTCCATAAAAGTAAAGCAAGGGAAGGTGGGGGGAAAGGGAGGCGGGAGCCTGGAACCTGAAAAGGGAAGCTATTTAATTTAATCAGTTTTAATTCTAGCAATTACACAAACCCATAGACTGAAATGCCAACTCTCAGCAGGATGCAAACAAATAAATAAAAGTTGCATAGCTAACTTTTTTTCTTTTTTTTTGTTCCTGAAAGGATTGGTTTGGGTGGACGGATTGCTGAGAGCACTAGATGAGGACTAGGCAAGCATGCCAAATGTTGCAGGTGTGAGATAGAGAGACCTGATGCAGAATACTGGAGGGTGGGGGGTATTGCTTTGGATTTGAGAGGGTCAAACACATACACACCTTCATGTCTTCCTCAAAAACTCTTTGCCTATGCCATGAGGACTTTGTAAAGTTGTATGCTATATGGTAATCTCAGAGGGTATCCATATTTTAGTGAGGGGAGCAGGTTTGTCAATGATTGACAGCAGCAATTCTGGCCCTTAAGCAGGACCATTGCAGGGGGTTGGACTAGATGACCCTTGGGAACCCTTCGAATTCTGTGATTCTATGATTATAGGGAATCAGTGGTGTCTGTTGGGTCTGGTGAGTTGGAAGGCAGGAAGGCCAACAGGAGGTGGAACCAGAGCCAATAACAGGCAGAAGCAGCTAACTGTAGTTTTGTCGCCATCCTCCTGCCTGATGAATTCTGTGTGGCAACAATGGGACTAAGGAAGAAGAAGCAGACAGTCAGTGCCACATGCTGAATTAGATGCAAGTAAGTAAGTATGGGACCCAGGTGGCGCTGTGGGTTAAACCACAGAGCCTAGGGCTTGCTGATCAGAAGGTTGGCGGTTGCAGCAGGAAGGTAAACAGCTGTATGCTGGCTCCCTCGGCCAATAATGCGAGATGAGCGCGCAACCCCAGAGTCGGTCACGACTGGACCTAATGGTCAGGGGTCCCTTTACCTTTACCTTTAAGAAGGCTGGCACTGTGGGTTTGTGTAGGGTTTGCCGATCAGAAGGTCGGCAGTTCGAATCCCCATGATGGGGTGAGCTCCCGTTGCTCGGTCCCTGCTCCTGCCAACCTAGCAGTTCGAAAGAACGTCAAAGTGTGAGTAGATAAATAGGTACCACTCTGGCAGGAAGGTAAACAGCGTTTCCATGCGCTGCTCTGGTTTGCCAGAAGCGGCTTAGTCATGCTGGCCACATGACCCGGAAGCTGTCTGCGGACAAACGCCGGCTCCCTCGGCCAGTAAAGCGAGATGAGCGCCACAACCCCAGAGTCGTCCGCGACTGAACCCAATTGTCAGGGGTACCTTTACCTTTTACAAAATGTGAGGTCTTCGCAACAAAACAACTACAAAACTTTGGCACCGGTTTCAAGGGGAACCCAGATTTTGGGGTTCATCGTTAATGAAGCTTTGCAGATCAGATTTGCAGTGGACTCATCTGACCCGACATGCCTGAACTTTTCTGTAGATCAGATTACACACACCTCTAATTTTGCTTTGGAGTTTACTCTACACAGTTTTAGTAGACAATAAATGTACACAAAATGAATAGCTTAGTTGGTAGAGCATGAGACTCTTCATCTCAGGATCATGGGTTGGAACCCCACATTGGGCAAAAAATCCTGTTTTGCAGGGGGTTGGACTAGATCACCTTCATGGTTCCTTCCAACTCTGTGGTTCTGTAATTCTATGTGTTTTATATAAAATGTGCATGGGAAAGGTGTATTTTATTTTACTGGTGAATGCATTCAATGTACAAAGGTTTCCATATACACATTTCTTGGTGGAGGTTCCTACCTCTAGTGGTAAGAGCTATTTGACTGTGGAATGGACTCCCTTGGCAGGTGATAGATTACTCTTCATTGGAGGTTTTTAACCAGAGGCTGGATGACCATCTGACATGGATGCTCTTCCCGATGTTTAGTTGGAATCTCCTTTCTTGTAACTTGAATCCATTGGTTCAGATCCTACCCTACAGAGCAGGAGAAAACAAGCTTGCTCCATCTTCCACATATATATGAATGACTGGGCTCAACATGAGCATTGCTCTGATGGAAGCTCATTGCTTTCTGTTTTTATGAAGCTGCTTATAATACCTCCTAGCAATATTGTCGAAGGTTTGTAGACGGGCCAAAGAAATAATAATAAAAAGAATAGAAAATAATGATCAGAATTAGTCCCACAGACAAAGAAATCCTTTGAAACTCTAAGCATATTGTGCTAATTATTCTTGTGTAGAAAAGAAGATTAAAAAATTAGAATGCTTGAGCAGATCCAGAATGTCCGGCATCTGAAGAAAATGAGTGAATGTGCTTTAGAACAGAGAGGAGTGTATTCCCCTCCCATCAGACAGGATTAGTATTGCATTTTTGACACATCCATTCTGCAAAAGGCAAGCAGGGACCATCTCTGTCTTATTTTGCTTTCCTTGCTCTAAAGCAGACTTTAGAATGCTGGGGTTGAAGCAGGAAAGTAGATTCAGTGGTCTAAACTTGAGACTCTAGATTGCAAATAGCTTTGGTGATGGACAATGCTGTGCAGCCAGTTAAATGTGGCGGGCAGAGTCATTCATTTTCTCCTTATGGAAAGCATCAGAACATAATAATAGTCATGCTGGATCAAACCAATGTCCCATCTATACCTGCATCCTTTTTCCACAGTAGTCAGCCTGATGTCTATGGGAAGCAGTAATCACATTAGTTTGAGAGGCAATTTTATATAGGAATTCTAAACCATTGAATTCCTCAGCCATCCCCAGGGATACCCATGATGTTCTGCCAATGTCGGACAAGAGAATCACCAGAATTTTGTTGTCACAAATTATCTCACTCAATTCAACATGAGAATCTCCGTCGTAACTTCAGACACACTGAATTTTGAAATGCCCATGTTGAGATTTGTGTCTCCTGACAATAAAATGTGTGTGTGTGTGTGTGTGTGTGTGTGTGTGTGTGTCACATGAAAATATGAGAGGGTTGAGTACAGGGCTTAGCATATTTCAAAGTTACGGATTTCAGAACTTTTTTTTAAAGGAAAGCCTTCCTGGAACAATGGGGTTTGTTCCTTTGCTTTGTTTGTTGCAACTTTAGAGTTGCTCTCTAAGGGGTCTCCCTCAACTCTACCTGGAGATGCTGGCAGGGACTGAACCTGACTCCTTCTCCATAAAAGCTACCTGCTCTGCCAGAGAGCTCAGTGTGGTGTAGTGGTTAAGAGCAGTGGACTTGTAATCTGGTGAACTGGGTTCGATTCCCTGCTCCTCCACATGCAGCTGCTGGGTGACCTTGAGCTAGTCACACTTCTCTGAAGTCTCTCAGCCCCACTCACCTCGCAGAGTGTTTGTTGTGGGGGAGGAAGGGAAAGGAGATTGTTAGCCGCTTTGAGACTCCTTAGGGTGGTGGTAAAGTGGGATGTCAAATCCAAAATCTTCCTCCTCCTCCTCCTCCTCCTCCTCCTCCTCCTCTTCTTCTTCAGCCGCGCCTCATAACAGACCCAGTGTCTATTTATTTTCTGCATATTCAGAGAGGCAGCTCAGAGTAGGTGCTACCATCTACATGAACGTTCCAGCCCTCTCGACCAAGACCCGGTCCAGGAGCACATACAGGGGTCCAGCGACCCACCTCCGGTGGAGATGTGGGCACACTAATGCATCAGCAGAGTAACAACAAGAAGTGAAGCTGTGGAGGCACTGGCATTGTGAAAGCTTCCTTTATTTACAAACCAAAACAACAAACATGGCTAGTGTGAGCAGCAGCTTCACACGTCTGCTCTGTCCAAAAGCAATGGACAAAGAGAAAAAAATACAAAAGCACATAGGATGGATGTCTAGTTCCGTTCTCACACTCCTAGCACAAAGGAATGTAAACAGTGGATCACAAGATCCAACAGCAATGGAGAATGAAAATACCAACACTACACACTGATCAGCAATGTCAGCCCAGCTTAGGCTACGAGGAAGTTGGGTAATTTCAGAATCTGGATTTAATAGTCTGATAGAGCGTTCTCACCACCACTGCTGCCTTTAGATGGTAAAGTTCATCACTTACCTTACTTCAAAATAAGGTTAGCCACTCTTGCTGTGTTTGAGGGCCCCCCTACCTTAAAGACCTGTCCTGCCCCGCCCCGATTAGCCATAGTACCGGTAGCTCCATGTCTGAAAACCAGAAGCTAGGGAGAAGTGACAAATGGAGGGCATCACCATTGTGACCTCCATTGTCAACTTTTCAGAGGCCTCTGGCTGGCTCCTGATGCAAATGGACTCCTGGATGAGATGGAGCTCAGTTTGATACCAGCAAGGTAATTCTAATTCTTATGCTACCCTTCAGTCTCAACAGGTTTCTGGAGTAGCTTGCAAGTATCAACAGTGATAGCCCCTGCCTTCAGGATTGCAATTCAAAAGACACGGCACAAAGGAAAAGGGGTTGGAAGGAGGAGGCAGGGAAGCAAGCTGGGTGCAAGCTCTCAGTAACGAAGTTCTAACTGGAATGGAGAGCCAGTGTGGTGTAGTGGTTAAGAGCGGTGGACTTGTAATCTGGGGAATTGGGTTCGCGTCTCCGCTCCTCCACATGCAGCTGCTGGGTGACCTTGGGCTAGTCACACTTCTCTGAAGTCTCTCAGCCCCACTCACCTCACAGAGTGTTTGTTGTGGGGGAGGAAGGGAAAGGAGAATGTTAGCCGCTTTGAGACTCCGTCGGGTAGTGATAAAGCGGGATATCAAATCCAAACTCTTCTTCTTCTTCTATCTGAAGAGGAGTCAAAACCTGGTAGTCTTCCAACAGAGCCAATGGAGAGCCTCTTTCGTCTCTTCCTCCCCTGTAGCCAATGGAACGGCTGACGGAAGATGTACTTAGAGTGCCTAACTAGCACCTACCATCAGATAAATGTGGGTGGGATGCTGGTTCTATCTATAGATTCGTTCCTAAGAGCCTGGAAAGGTTCCCCACTGTTCCCAATTAAATCACCATAACCTTCAGTGATGGTGCGTGTTAGGTGAACATGCTATCTAAGCCTCTATCTCTCTCTTTTCAATTTTCTAGTCCAAATTCCCATGGTGGTTCCATTAGTGTCTTCCTGATGTTCAGCTTGTTTACAGAGAGATCAAACACGGGTCTCATTGCCAGTAAGGGTGGGGGTAAAGCCAAAGGGACCCAGAGATAACTCAAAAGAAAGCACTATAGATGAAACAGCCGAGGCCTTTTGAATCATGCTCTCTGAGCCAGCCTCATCATCTCCCTTTGTCATTCATGTCTTATCTCGGAGTGTGTGCGTACACTCACATACACACACACACACACAAACAAACACACACCAAATGCCACTTATTAGTGTGCCTTTATATCACTGATCCAATCAGTCGCACAGAGCAAAAAAGGAAACCTGTCCAAGCTAATTTTTTCAAGCTGTCCTCAGGGAGTCCAGCCCATGTGAGAGATGTATGTTTTTCATTAAGGTTTTACGTTTGCATTTGGGTATAATTAATCCTAATGTTTCAATCTTCATATAATAGGCTTATTTTGGAAGAACAAAACAGCTCGCACAGGCACAGAAAGCAAATCCCTGGTGAATGCGGGCGGATGGTCACATGGGGAGGAAAGGAAATGGGATGATTCTCACCAACATTCATCCTTCCTCTTTCATCTCACTTCTTCTTCTTCTTCTTCTTCTTCTTCTTCTTCTTCTTCGGGAGAAGCACCTGGAGCTTCTGGGTGAAACTCTTTCTTTTTGATGTTATTTGTTTAGCTAGAGAAAGAGTCTAGGGTTGAGTGAGAGCGAATTTAGGGACTCTGTCCTCAGGAGAAATGTCAAAGGGATTTGAAAAGGAAACCAACAATGTTGTCAGTTTAGTGGGATATCTTGGGGTTGGGAGGGGGTTTGCTTGTCCTCGTTCTAGTTTAAGTTAGTTTAAGGTTGGCAGTTCGAATCCCCATGTTGTTGGGGTGAGCTCCCGTTGATCTGTCCCAACTTCAGTTCAAAAGCACACCAGTGCGAGTACATAAATAGATACCCCTGCAGTGGGAAGGTAAACAGTGTTTCCGTGCACTCTGGCTTCCACCACGGTGTCCTGTTGCACCAAAAGCAGTTTAGTCATGCTGGCCACATGACCCGGAAAGTTGTCTGCGGACAAACGCCAGCACCCTTGGCCTGAAAGCGAGATGAGTGCTGCAACCCCATAGTCGCCTTTGGCTGGACTTAACCGTCCAGGGGTCCTTTACCTCACCATGCCCAATGAAATGCATTTGCCCCCTTGGGCACCATTTTTTTTAAGCATACGTCTGATGCCTCATTCATCAGACATTCTACTGGATTTCCTAAATGGTTTTCCACATAAATGTTTTGTTACACAACGATTCAAGCTACTTATTCGTTGTCTTAGCAGGTGGTTTTTATTAGCACACGCCCAGCAAATTTAGAACCGGCTTACACCTTTTGTCACTGGGAGGATACAGCGATATGAAGGCTGGGAAGGATACATATTTGGAAGAGCCTTTGAAGTGATGAAAGGAAGGGGAAGGCAATAAGGAGTACCTTGAAAGGAGACTTTCTTTACCCGCCCCTTGCAATAGGTTATAAATGAAAAAAAGACGAGCAGAATGTTTTTAATGAAACCAATAAAAATGCAAAGGAAGATTTAATGTCGAAAGTAACGATAAATCAAAAGTGACAACCCAAATGCAATATTGCACCAGGAGGTTGAGGAAATAAATTCATCCGCAGGACAGATGTGTCTGCTGTAAAAAAAATAAAAAAAATCAAAAAAAATCTCTCCCCCCCTTCCTTCAAAAACAAACAAAACCCTGAAACAAAATAAGCTTCAATATAACTGCTCATGAAGCTCAGAAATCATTCTAACATCCGGATCCTATAGATACACACTGACATGATGGTCTGCTTAAAAGCTCTTCTTCACCTTGCTTTGGAGGGTGGGGCCAAGACCCACTCAGTGCAGGGCTCTGGAAATGGAAAGATGCTCCTGGCTTCAAGGCAGTGGTTCAAATATATACGCCATCCCTGAAACGTAGCCCTTGTGCATTACATTATTTTACTGTACTAATAACGGAGGAGAAGGAGACCAATTGACTTCATACAATATATACTTCTTTTCAATACACATAATGCAAAATAATATGGGGATTCATGCCAAATGATATTGTCGTCTGGCATATATCGCCAGCATTTGCTTAGCTGCTATAGTGAGCTCTCTTTTACAATCCTCAGATACATCTTTTCTTGAAAGTTACAGCCAGTGGCATAGCATGGGGCACGGGCAGTTGCCCCAGGTCCAAAATTGTTAGGGCCACAAAATTTCAACATCCTCAATACTGCTGTGCGCTTCCATGTGACCTCTCCAGACAATGGAACAACTCTTCTTATCTCTGCAGCTATGATCTTCTATGGCAGTGGTGGCTAACCTTGGCACTCCAGATGTTTTGGGACTACAACTCCCATCATCCCTGACCACTGGTCCTGTTAGCTAGGGATGATGGGAGTTGTAGTTCCAAAACATCTGGAGTGCCAAGGTTTGCCACCACTGTTCTATGGGGATGGATTTAGGTTTGATGAGGCTCTAAGCTACTGAAGGTAATGGGGCCCTTTATATGTCCATGTGTCCTTTGTCAACAACAAATTGTCGCTGTTTTTTTTGTGTTGAATATATGCTATATGGTAATTCATGGACCTAATAGGTATCTAAATCCATTTGCACATAACAGTTGCAGGTAAGAATTTTTTTAATTTTAATTTTTATCATCTACAATACTGTTTTATTTATTTTATAGTACAGGGTCACATTGAATATTCTCCCATTTTTTTGTTGTTGTTTTTTTGCAGAAAGCAATAGTTGTTGTGGGGTAGAACTTATTCTGGGACTGTGTGAATATTCACCTTAATCAGGTTTTGCTCTGCAATGTCTCTGAGGGTAGTGGAGAGTCAAGGAAGTGGTTCCTAGAATAGTCACATAGAATCATAGAATCCAGGGGTCATCTGTTCCAAACCCCTGCGATGCAGAAATCTCTACTAGGATCATACATGACAGAAGGCCATCCAACATCTGCTTACAAACTTCCAAGAAAGGAGAATCCATCATCTCTCATGGACTCCATTCCACTGTCGAACAGCTTTCAATCAATTCAATCTCCTTTATTGGCATAGTAAAGCTTTTACTGCCAGAAACTTCTTCCTGGAGAAGAACTTCCTAGAGAAGAACTTCCTGGATTCAGAATCTCCTTTCTTGTAACTTGAATCCATTGGTTCAAGTCCTACTCTCTGAAACAGGAGAAAACAAGCTTGAAGGTGGCTCTCATATTTCCTCTGTCTTCTCTTTCCCAGGCTAAACAAACCCGTTTCCCTCAACCGTTCTTCATAAGGCTTAGTTTCCAGACCATCTTGGTCACCTTCCACCCAGTCTGAGATCACATGGTGTTGACGATGCCACGAGGGTATATAGCCAATCAGATTTGTTGACTCAGTGACATCACTGGATGCAAGTGAAGTGAGAGCAAGAGAAGGTGAAGGAAAGCAATAGGTGAAAATTTTTGAATGGCATGCCATTCAATTGTTGTTGTTGTTTTTTTTTTTGGGGGGGGGAGACACATTTTTCAACACTGCAGAAAATAGTGAGTAGGAATTTTTTTGTTCTGCTCCAGTTAAAATATATAAACCTCTCTATGGACACACATTGCACTAGCTTACATTAAACCAGAAAATTTATAAGTTTCAAAAGTAATTTGAATTGCAACATACACATAAAAAACACCTCTATATGATAACAATAACCTCCAAAAACAATAACAAACCTCTCTTACTTGGAACTTAAAGTAAGTGTGTGTGTGTGTGTGTGTGTGTGTGTGTGTGTGTGTGTGTGTTCAGGGTTATCCAGCATGTGTGGGGAGTGGGCTAGCTCTGGAGAACATATGTTGAAGCAGATAGCCCACCCCCCTGTTCACCACCGCTGGAGGGGGAGGGCAATGACGACCTCTGGGCGTATGGTCAATGCCTCCCCCTAAGACCCCTTTAACGGGAACCCTGGTATCGCCGCCACAATGGGGGCAGGGGTCACCGCCCCACGCCCCCCCCATTTTAGGTAGATGACTAAAGGATTCCGCCCAAGGCCTGCAACCGCCAAAGTTGTGACTAATTACTACGGGAAAGGCGAAACATGCCAATGCAGGTAGAGTCCTTTCCGGCCCTTCAACAGCGACCTTGTCATAGCAGCGTCTGCGTGCCTGTGTGGCTGTGGAAAATAAAAGGTTAATCTGAATAATAAGCGTTAATTGAGGGAGTGGAGGGTGGGGAAGCTCTGAATCCAACGGCCGCTTCCCAGGTATGACTGAACTTCTATTGTGTGTACTGTATGTTCCCTCCTTCTACCTGCCAATCCCCCCGGCAACACCTCCCCAGCCGGGATTGGGTGGCTGCCGGAGTAGGTGGAGACCACAGGTATCCAACCTGGGAAGGCGGTGCCAGACCCAACTGCCAGGAGCTGCAACGTGATCCCAGGAGGCTACTCGCGACCACGCAAAATACGCACCCCATTTGATGTGGGGAACGGTCATTGTGTGTGTGTGTGTGTGTGTGTGTTTGTGTGTTGCATCTATTTCTAAACCTTCTGCATTCCCAATACCTTTTCATCATTTATTTATTTATTTATTTATTTATTTGTTCCAGGTTTCGGTGGGTAGAATACTAGAATCATACTAGAATTGCAGAGTTGAAAGGGACCCTGAGGGTCATCAAGTCCAACCCCCTGCAATGGAGGATAATCCATTGGTAGTGAGAATGTTTATTTCCTTCTAAGTTGTGAGCTGCAGCTTATAAACTTTCCAAGCTGGTGGAATCAGGACTTAATGCGCTATATAATGAGCAGTAAAGTTATCCTATAATAGAACTTATAGGGGTTAGGAGAATAAGTAGACGGACAATAAGTGGAACATGCATTATGTGGAGAGAGGGCTTCCATGGGAGCAATATGTCTTACAATCTAATTGCTCTGTGTTTTATAGAATTTGATCATTAGGGTATCCTGCTTATGGTACCGCAGAGATGTAATAGCGAGATAAAGCAAGAGGCTATTAAGCAGAAAGTTTAAATATAGCTACAGGGACCGATATTTCATGACAATTTGACAGATGTCTTGGAGTGATCACTGGTTCCTTCATCACTAATTACAAAATCATTTGTCTTAAGGAAAGGACAAAAGAGAAGTAATTATGAAAAACATGATTCTTAGGGGATAAAAAAAGAGATAACATTGGTTTAAAACATTGAAGCGATCATAACCATTTAGAATCATTATTAGTTTGGTTGGGCCAATGACAGCTTGGCTCTCAAAGCCACCGGGGACAGGAATTTCCTTTGCCAATGAGAAGGTGGGGTAGAGAAAACACATCACATTTCTTGTTATGCTAAACCCATCCTCTGACTCTGGGGGTTTCTTTGATGTACAGTTCATTAAAATTTCCGACCGACAATGAATTTGAACTAAAATACACAAATGTTTTAATTATACATTCCTTTTTAATTACACTAATGACTTGTAATGTGTTTATGTTGGTTTAGAGTTTAATTTCTACTCTTAGATTAGGTGGTTGACTTAAGGATTGTGCTTTTCAGTAAAATAGCGTGATTCATCAATGTTTGATCATAAGTTAATCCAAAAATATTAAAGCAATGGAATCCTTGGAGGAATAATAATAGGAGATATTGATGCACACCACTGTGTTTTCAGCTAAGAGACACAAGGGCAGCAGAAACTCTCGAATCGTCTTCAGGGATGAGGTGAGCTCCAAAAGAGGAGAGAAAATCAGAGTTACTGAGACTGTGTAGACACTTTTGCATTCAAGGACTCGTGAAAATACTACCCAAAGTGAAGTATCCATGTATTTATTTAATGTTTAGCAAACAAATAGTGACTGTTTTTGCCTTGCAGCACCCAGGGGAAGCCAACGCCTTGAAAACAGGGAAAAGAAGAAGAAGAGTTTGGATTTGATATCCCGCTTTATCACTACCCGAAGGAGTCTCAAAGCGGCTCACATTCTCCTTTCCCTTCCTCCCCCACAACAAACACTCTGTGAGGTGAGTGGGGCTGAGAGACTTCAGAGAAGTGTGACTAGCCCAAGGTCACCCAGCAGCTGCATGTGGAGGAGCAGGGAATCGAACCCGGTTCACCAGATTACGAGTCTACCGCTCTTAACCACTACACCACACTGGCTCTTTAAAATCAGCTTAAAAGAGAACAATCAAATTCGGAAGGTGGTGGACTCTCCTTCCTTGGAGGTAGTTAAGCACAGATTGGATTGCCACCTGCCATGGATTATATCTAGCTGTGATTCCTGCACTGCAGGGTGTCAGACTAGATCGTCCACAGGGTTCCTTCCAACTCTGTGATTCTATGAAGTAAGCAGAATGATCAGAATAGGGTATGGTGGGGAAGAGTAGATGAGTACACTGGGCAGTATTCATAGGAACATTAGAAGAGCCTGCTGGATCAGGCTACTGGCCCATCTGGCCTAGCATCCTGTTCTCACAATAGCCAACCACATGCCTGTGGGAAACCTGCAAGCAGGATCCGAGCACAAGAACACACACAGCCCTCCTGTGGTTTCCAGCAACTGGTATTTAGAAGCAATGCTGCCCCTGAGTATTATTGAGCAAGCTAGTTGTACTGGTCCAAGGATCAGAACTAGCACAATGGGATTCCTCCCTCCCGTGTCCCCCCCACATCCATCAGCATCCCCAAGTGTGCTCTGGAGTGTTTCATGGGTGTGCAGAAGGAAGAGAAGGCAAGCATTTCCCATTGCACAAGGAGAAATCTGAGTGCACCAGTGCTCTCCTTGCTTGTGATTCCCAGGAACTGCTAAGCTGAAGCATAGTATCTCCAACAGTGGAAGTCGAACATTAGCAGTCATCAGTTCTAACCATTGATAGTCTTCATTCAAACTGGTGACCATCACTACATCTTGCCCACACTTTGACTATGGACTTTCTTTTATCTGTCCTGAATTGTCCTGAATTGACTCAGCTTCATTGGATGGTCCCGAGTTCTAATATCATGGGATACCTCTTCTGTTCTCTCAGCTGTCATTTTCCTAACTGCCTTCTCCTTTCCAGCAACTGTTCCCTAGCATGTGTTGCCACGACTTTTCACCTTCCCAAAATTCAGTTTTCCTGGCCGCTGCACCTAATTTTTAATGCAGTCTGTTCAGCACTCCTATGCCACAGAACTTTAGGGAGTTCAGAAAGAAGTAAAGAGTACTTAGTATAAACCCCATTGTGCTACCTCTATTCTCAGAGGCATCAAGCCTATGGTGGTATCAATTCCTGGGAATCCCAGGTAGTGTTAATGCTTGTGTATTCATTCCCTGCTTGCAGGCTTCCCGTGGGCATCTGGTTAACTACTGCAAGAACAGGATGCTGGACTAGATTGTCCATTGGCCTGACCAGCAGGCTGATCTTCTTCTGTTCTTCTGTTCTTTTGTTGTTGTTGTTTAGTCATTTAGTCGTGTCCGCCTCTTCGTGACCCCATGGAGCAGAGCATGCCAGGCCCTCCTGTCTTCCACTGCCTCCCACAGTTTGGTCAGACTCATGTTGGTAGCTTCAAGAACACTGCCCAACCATCTCATCCTCTGTCGTCCCCTTCTCCTTGTGCCCTCCATCATTCCCAACATCAGGGTCTTTTCCAGGGAGTCTTCTCTTCTCATGAGGTGGCCAAAGTCGTGGAGCCTCAGCTTCAGGATCTGTCCTTCCAGTGAGCACTCAGGGCTGATTTCCTTAAGAATGGATAGGTTTGATCTTCTTGCAGTCCATGGGACTCTCAAGAGTCTCTTGCAGCACCATAATTCCTCTGTTCTTACTGTACACTTTAAATAGTATCCTATTTAGTCTTCCTCCTGTTACAAATGCAGCAACCCCTCTGGAATTGATATAATCCAAGACAAAATAATCAACAAGTTCCTAATATGCAAATCAACCTGCGCTTGGGTTTGGCTTTAATTTGGGGCGTTTTCTCTCCCCACCCCCCTACAACTAGTTACGTTATTGTGAAGAGGAGGTAGCTAACTTAATTCTGTTCTTCCAATGTGAACCATAGCATTTCCATTCCTCTCCGTCAACTTTCCAGAAAGCTAGAGTAAGATAAATAGAGCAATATCCATATTTTACAGTCTATAAAATCCAAAACCTTCTTTTTTAAAAAGGAAGAAAACAGATGCCTTATGTGTAATGCATACTCCAACTACCTTATTTATCAACATATACTTATGCAAAATGGGTTTGGCAAGGGCATTTCATAAACCAATATTTACTTGTGGAAGGCACTCATCTATGAGTTTGTGTGTGTGTGTGTGTGTGTGTGTGTGTGTGTTTGGAGTGTGGGGTGGGAGTGAGCGTGGCAGTCTTGGAATGAAGCAAACCAATATTTTTGCAAGTGGTTGAAAAATCAAACTAATAGCAGTTGAAAAATAATAATAATAAGGAAGGTTCCATCTGGGGGTGTGCTAAATGAAGAAATGAAGCAGGCCACTTTGGACAGATCTGGGGCTTTTCCATGCCAAAGTGGAATTTCTCTGAAGCACTCTGAAATGAATTGGGGATCTCCAAAGATCAGATATTTTGATTTAAAAAAAGCAAACAAATAAACTGCAGACAAATGTGTAAAGATTGAGATATTTCTCTCCAGATTTGCCATATAACGGAAATGCCAGGGGGCGGGGGAGCTCTTTCGTGACTGATGGGTCTAGCTTCCAATTAGATGTAATGCTCTTACCAGTGATTTCTGCTTACAAAGCTTTGGGAGAGGAAAGTTGGAAACAATGAACTTCCTTATCGTCATCTTGTTCTGTGTTTTTCGCTAAGTCTGCTGGCAATGTTCGGTTGGGAAATCCAGGATACTAAAGTCCTTCTGCCTCTGCGCCACACCTTGCCCCCCCCCGCCCAATCCGTTCCTGTCAAGTCAGCTTTGTGCTTGGTTTCTGTGACTTAGGTGCCAATTGAGCTGAACATGAACAGTGATGTTGTTTGTTCCCCATTCATTGTATATCCCAACCTGTACACAACCTTCTGAAATTTCACAAGTTCTTCTCCTGAGGGCACCTCTACAATTAATGCCATGTTCATGATAAAACTGGCAAGTGGGGTGTCATAGGGTTCTGTCCTGGGCTCATTGTTGTTCAGTGTCTTTATATGTACTGGGAAACACTGGCCTGCGAGCGCTCCAGTTGGAGAACAGCCTTTACCAAAGGTGCCATGGGCTTTGAAAACACTCAAACTCAGGATGCAAAGGAGAAACATGCTAAGAGGAAGGCAAATCCACACTGTGATCAACTCCCACCCAGAAACCAATGTCCCCACTGTGGAAGGACGTGTGGATCCAGAATTGGCCTCCACAGTCACTTACGAACTCATTGTTAAAACCATGTTTATGGAAGACAATCTTACTCGGCTACAAGTGATCGCCAAAGAAGAAAGAAGAAGATTTATATGAGTACTTGAATGAAGGGATGGATGGGTTGCTCATCAAATTTGCAGATGACATCAAACTTGGAGGGTTAGCTAATGCTGCAGAACACAAAATCTGGATTCAGAATGACCTTAACAGATTGGAGAGCTGGGGCCCAACTAAAAATAAATAAGACTTTCAACAGGAACAAATGTAAATTTCTGTACTTAGGCAGAAATAGCCACCTGCACAAATATAAGATGGGGACATGTGGCTTACCGGTAGTACATGTGAAAAGGATCTAGGGGTCTTAATAGCTGAACATAAGTCAATAGTGTGATGCAGCAGAAGAAAAAGCTAATGCTATTCTAGGCTGCATCAAGAGAAGTATAGTTAAGGGAAGTGATACTACAGCTCTATTCTGCCTTGGTCAGACCGTACTGGGAGCCCTGTGTCCAGTTCTGGGTGACACAATTTAAGAAAGACATTGACAAGCTGGTATGTGTGCAGAGGAGGGGGGGTCTGGAAGCCAAGCCAACAGTTGAAGGAGTTGGGTATGTTTGGCCTGGAAAAGAGGAAACTGAGAGGAGATAAGATAGTCACCTACAAATATCTAAAGGGCTGTCAGATGGAGGATGGCACAAGCATGTTTTCTCCTGCTGTTGTGGCTAGGACATCCCACTTTTCGTCCCAAAGGAGAGCAGGGTAGTTAGCAACATGTTATAAAGCAACAAAAACACCTAAAAAAATAATGCCAGTATAGATGCAGATTTGAAGTCCTACCTCTTTCCTTCCCTCTGTGTAATGCCTCTGGATTTGTGGAGCAAAGTAAATTCACTAGCTGAGATTTCATCATAGCGTAGGAGGGCACCATTGATTTAGAAGTCCATGGATTTTAAAGGCTTACAGGGGCACTGGTGGTCACAAGCAAAGCAGTTTCCAAGGCTTCCAGAAGGTAGGTGGTATGTGTGCAAAAAAGAGAGAGAAGATTTATAAATTGGATCCTTAATCTCTCCGTTGATTGTACTAAATAGTAGATTAGGTTGATTGTTATGTTGAATTACCCTTGTTATGTGATTATAGAAGGGCTTAGGGATTCATATTATAGCATACTACTGGCTTTTAAGAGTCAATACCATGCTCTGAACAATGGAGGTGTTTGCTGAGTTGAAGGGAGGACTTCTATTTTCTCAGTGAAGTAAGCTGCAAAGTTTTACAATGTGTTAAAACAAGACTGCTCAAAAAGATCTGTGAACCCTAGTGCATACCCCTCATGCTTGTGAAAGTGTCTGATATATGTTATGGTACCTAAACATGTTATTTATGATATCATCTTTCACGGGTTTTTTATTATGAGTTTTTCCCCCCACAGAGGTGAGTTTGGACTCCAACTCCCATCATCCTTGACTACTGGTCCTGCCTAGCTATAGATGGTGGGAGATGTAGTCCAACAACATCTACGGACCCAAGGTTGAGAAGGGCTGCTCTGATAGGCCCCAGGTTCCCCTCAAATTCTTGGTATCCTGTATCTTTGAGGGTAAAATATAAGAGGAATCTTCTCAAACCAATTCCTTTGTCAAGGTAATAGCTTTGGCTGACTATTTAAGTACTACGGATATGCAAAGAAATTGCCCTGTGACATTCAAACAAATGGATGAGCCTTCCCACCTCGTACATAGGAGAACCCAAGCCAGAGTTGTTGGGTGACTGGAATACATCTCCAGCAGATGTTTTCCCCTCCACCTGCTGGCTGATTCTTTGATTGGACATGCCATGGATTAAACCTGGGACCTTCAGAATGCAAAATGGGTGCTCTACCACTGACCTATGATCTGTCCCACACTGTGCAGTGTATTTCTTGCCCAGCCCTGGTTACCCAACATCTTATCTAGACCTGGGTGAGAGGCAGAAGACAATCACAAAATATAGACTGATGGACAACGAGTATTACTGGCTTCCCTTGGACCCAAGCAAAGGGTCTTTTTTGGGTTTCATGTTGTTTTAAGATCATAAGAAAAGCCTTGCTGGATGAGATCAGAGACCTATCTAGTCCAACATCCAGTTTTCACAGTGGCACTTGAGTGCAACAGCAATTCTCCCCACTTGTAATTCCTTGCAACTGGTATTCCGATGCACATTGGCTCCGATGGTGGAGAAAGAACACATTGCCTTAGGCAAAACTCAGTGGTGACTCTGCCCCAAAACATAAGCTGTAAACTAGCCCATCTGCTGGTTGTTTCAGTGGTCCTGGTGTGCTGGCCATGATCTTAGGATCCAGTGAAAGGGCTACTGATTGCTTGGAGAATATCAAGAGTGATGAATGGGAATGCAGTGTTTGTGCACGGAGCAATGACGGTGGGGTTATTTTATTTAGCTTTCTGAAGCAGCAAACAATTCCTTATCCTTCACATCCTGTTGCATCCTGCAAATTGCCTGGCTCCGGGAGACTTTTTGCATTTGTCAGGGAGACACACCAGACAGACAATTAGATGATGAAAAACTTTAATTCAGCTCCTTGGACTAGACTTCGGCGCTGAGATTTACAAACAAACAAATCCCCGAGCCTCATGCATTTGCGAGGTGTTATTTGTAAATGAATCTGCATATATCCTTCAGAGTACACTCTTCCCTCCCTCACTCCTTGTAGTTTGTTAGCACCAAGGGTGGCTGGATATAAAGAAATATCTCCTTCTAATTAATCTGCTCCCGGGGCATTGCCAATGGGGAGGAGAGGCAGCTACATTTAAAGTAAACTCTCATGTTCTACTCCTCAGATAAAGGGCAGTAAATATTACTTCTCTTTGCATTTGTTCCTCGAGACTCCACCTTTCTACTCTGTTGCCCCCCCCCCTCATTTTTTTCTCCTCCGTCTTCTTCACAAACATACATCTATATGTCTTTGTACACATATATGCATTTGCCAAGCTCAGTATAATTTACTCCTAGGTACGGTAAGTACAATATAGCAGGTTAATTCTGTGTCCAGGGCGGCTGTCTACCAGCTCCATCTGGTACGCAGGCTGAGACCCTACCTGCCCGCAGACTGTCTCACCAGAGTGGTGCATGCTCTAGTTATCTCCCGCTTGGACTCTACATGGGGCTACCTTTGAAGGTGACCCGGAAACTGCAATTAATCCAGAATGCGGCAGCTAGACTGGTGACTGGGAGTGGCCGCTGGGACCACATAACACCGGTCCTGAGAGATCTACATTGGCTCCCAGTACGTTTCCGAGCACAATTCAAAGTGTTGGTGCTGACCTTTAAAGCCCTAAACGGCCTCGGTCCTGTATACCTGAAAGAGCGTCTCCACCCCCATTGTTCAGCCTGGACACTGAGATCCAGTGCCGAGGGCCTTCTGCCGGTTCCCTCACTCCGAGAAGCAAAGCTACAGGGAACCAGGCAGAGGGCCTTCTCGGTCGTGGCGCCTGCCCTGTGGAACGCCCTCCCAGCAGAGGTCAAAGAGATAAACAACTATCTGACATTCAGAAAATACCTCAAGGCAGCCCTATTTAGGGAAGTTTTTAACCTGTGATATTTTAATGTATTTTAATATATGTTGGAGGCTGCCCAGAATGGCTGGGGAGACCCGGCCAGATGGGCAGGGTACAAATAAAAAAAATATTATTATTATTATTATTAAAATAGAAAACCATCTTATACTGAACTAGATGACTTGTCCATTTAGCTTAGCATTTGTGACTCTCTTGGATTCCAGGCAGGGGACATTCCTAGTCCTATCTTGGAGATGACAGGGATTGAACCTAGAGCAAAGTTGATGCTGTACCTCCCCCAGCCATAACCTTACCTGGGAGTAAATCCCATTGAACCCAGTGCTAAGAATAGGCATCTATGGATAATTCCTCCCTTTTTTTAGGATAGTGCCAAATTTCTCCCTTTCTAGGGTAGCCGTGTCTCTTTACAGAGACAGTCCATCATTTGCAGGACTCCTCTATTTGAAGAGCTGCCCATCCATTTAAAGATTAAGAACTCTACAAAGGGACGCCTGCAGGGGTCCTGAAGTTTCCCATCCACAGTTAGCAGACTGAGTAGACACACAGATCACCTGGTGGAAGTCTTCCCCTTGATGTTGAGAGACTGGCAGTTGTTGTTTTCTACTTAAACTATGTTTTTGATTTAAACTTCCAGCTACACATCTAAATTAGCATATGCAAATCTCTATCCTCTTTACTTTAAGGGCACCTCCCCCCTTCCTCTTACTTTCTTTTAACTTTACTCTTCGCACATGAAATTTGCTTCCCTATAGGTAAAACCTCCATAGGTGTATACAACAGAAAAGTTTTCTGGACAACATCTATTGCCTTCATAATTATGCAGCCACAGTTCATTACATCATTCAGAAAAAAGATGCTCCTTGCTTTTGTTCCCCCTCCCGTTATTATGTCCAAACATAATGGTTGGATGTGCAGGCAGCTTAAGGCACCCAGAGAGGCTGAGATTTATTGAGATAAACTGGGGCTCTGTTTGTGAGTATGGTGCGCCTTCAAAGGGATGCATAGTCCATGAATGAATTCGGAAGCCACAAGGCAAAAGACCAGGGCATGACACAGCGACTGCAACAATAAATCATCTAGGGTTTTTTGTTATTATTATTTCAAGGGGGGAGTTTAAAATGCACATCTTGGACACGCATGGATGAGGTGAATTCGCTTCCGAGCATGGAAGCACAGTATTCCTTCAGCTTCCCTACACTTATGTGCTCGTGAGGTTCAGGTGGTACCAAATGAAATGCATATTTAGACAGGAAGGAGCTGGGAATAGGCTCTGGCACCTTCCTAGAAAATTGTGTTCATGTAAAGCTTGAATTGGGGGAACGGATCGACTTAAATTATTAGGTTGCTCATCTTACTTGTTTCTTAATAAAATATGTTTGGGGTGGAGGGAATTGGTAGGAGCCCCATACAAGAAACAGAGCTAGGAGACAGTGATGGTGAGAAACCTACTACATATTCCCTGTGCTGTTTCAGTTATCAAAGAAACCCAGGGAATGTCTCTCTCTCATATATATATATATATATATATATATATATATATATATATATATATATATATATATATAATTCCCTGGTTTCTTTGATAACTGAAACAGCACAGGGAAAATACAGTTTGGGGCCATTAATTATGCTTTCTTATTGAGTATATAAATTCGATGTCACACGGATCTGGCTGAACGGTATATATTTATTTCAAAACTATCATTTCTGCAAAGCACGGCTGCATCATTGTATTGATTTAGGTATTTCTGTGATTGGGCCTGATGCTTTTATGAAAGGCAAGCTATTAACAAACTAAATTGAAAAACCCATGACTCAGGCTTTTTTCGCAGGTGGGTCTGCAGGCGGCTTCAGGATTGGAAAAGACTTAGTTTAATGGGGCAGACTCCTTTTTTGAAATCCATAAACCTTATTTGTTGTGAAGAGGAGGAGGGGGGAGGAAAGGAGTCTTAAAAAAACAACAACCCTCCAACCCTCTACAAGATAGAATTTCTCATGCTTCACTGCAAACCACCCAGTCTTCGCTTCCAATCGATAAAAATGTTAATCTTTTCATTTCAAAGGGTCGACGTTTTTGACCTTCTGGGATGCTGGTATTAAAATCCCGTGTAAAACAAGGTCCCCTGAAAAGAGCAACACAAATTATTTTTGCATTCGTGGAGAAGGATTGGGGCAGTCTCATAAGTAGCTGCTGATTTCTGTGCTCAAAGCAGGCTTCCAAATCCATACCCTCTCTCAGGAACTGGCACTGGGAGAGTTAAGAGTGGTTGAGGACTTCAAGGGGTGGGAAATAAAAGTTCTCAGTGCAAAGGAGGAACAAAACTCATTTACAAAACAGCTTGCTGGTTCCTGCTGCCTCATGCCATATGCCAGAGATCCTTATGTAATAATAATAATAATAATAATAATAATAATAATAATAATAATAATAATTTATTTGTACAGCGCCCATCTGGCCGGGTCTCCCCAGCCACTCTTGGCGGCTTCCAACAATATCAAAATACATTAAAATATCACAGATTAAAAACTTCCCTAAACAGGGCTGCCTTCAGGTATTTTCTAAATGTCAGGTAGTTGTTTATCGCTTTGACCTCTGCTGGAAGGGCGTTCCACAGGGCGGGCGCCACTACCGAGAAGGCCCTCTGCCTGGTTCCCTGTAGCTTTGCTTCTCGCAGTGAGGGAACCGCCAGAAGGCCCTTGGCACTGGATCTCAGTGTCCAGGCTGAACGGTGGGGGTGGAGACGCTCCTTCAGGTATACAGGACTGAGGCCGTTTAGGGCTTTAAAGGTCAGCACCAACACTTTGAATTGTGCTCGGAAACGAACTGGGAGCCAATGTAGATCTCTCAGGACCGGTGTTATATGGTCCCGGCGGCCACTCCCAGTCACCAGTCTAGCTGCCACATTCTGGATTAATTGCAGTTTCTGGGTCACCTTCAAAGGTAGCCCCATGTAGAGCGCATTGCAGTAGTCCAAGCAGGAGATCACTAGAGCATGCACCACTCTGTCGAGACAGTCTGCGGGCAGATAGGGTCTCAGCCTGCGTACCAGATGGAGCTGGTAGACAGCCGCCCTGGACACAGAGTTAACCTGCGCCTCCATTGACAGTTGTGAGTCCAAAATGACTCCCAGGCTACGCACCTGGTCCTTCAGGGGCACAGTTACCCCGTTCAGGACCAGGGAGTCCCCCACACCCGCCCGCCCCCTGTACCCCAAAAACAGTACTTCTGTCTTGTCAGGATTCAACCTCAATCTGTTAGCTGCCATCCATCCTCCAACCGCCTCCAGGCACTCACACAGGACTTTCACCGCCTTCACTGATTCTGATTTGAAAGAGAGGTAGAGCTGGGTATCATCCACATACTGATTAACACCCAGCCCAAACCCCCTGATGATCTCTCCCAGTGGCTTCATATAGATATTAAAAAGCATGGGGGAGAGGACGGAACCCTGAGGCACCCTTCTCCTGGATCAGCTGTAAGCAAATGGCTAAGGGCGCATTAATGTGCAAGGCTGCAGGCACAGGGACTATATGAAATTCCAGTGGTTCCACTCGGTCTAAAACCCAGCAATGGCGAACTTCTGGCCCTCCAGATGTCGGTAGAGTCCAAGTTCCATCTGCCCTAGCCAGCACAACCAGTTGTCAAGGATGATGGGAGTTGGATTTCACAAACATCTGGAAGGGCAGAGGTCTACCGCCCCTGGTTTAGCCTATGTTACTTGCATGCGGGGCATAAGGAGGCAGAGTGGGGCCACCCTTCTGTTCTCGCCGGCAGTGTTCTATCTTCTAGTGGGAACTGTGCGCTGTGCATGCTAGTCTGCAAAGAAAACCCAACACAATAGTTCCTCCCAGGGCTGCTGCACTGGTGACCCCCTGCTTAGGTCTCCTAGAAATATTACCAGAGCATGCAGAACTTTCCAACATGTGTAGTGCTCCACTGCTTTTATCAGAAGTGCAATGGTGCTATGATATTTTCTTCCCCATCTCGCCTTCTCAAGAGTCAAAGTCTTAAATGCAAAGAATGTGTAGGAACCTTTTACCATCTGTGGTGGATGTGCCCCAAGGAGAAGGACTTCTGGGAGAAGATTTATAATGAGTTTTTTTTAAAAAGTGTTGAAAAACACCTTTATTAAGAAACCAGAAGCCTTTTTACTTGGAATAACAGGGGAAGAAATTCCCCAAAAAGATGTAAGATTTTTTTCTGTATGCCACAACAGCTGCAAGAATGTTGTTGGCCAAAAATTGGAAAACACAAGAGATACCAACGATAGAAGAATGGCAAATGAAAATGATGGACTTTAGGGAACTAGCCGAGCTGGCGGGATGAATCCTGAAACAGAAAGAAGAGACGGTGGAAGAAGATTGGAAGAAATTTAGATTTTACTTTAAAAAATATTGGAATATTGGAATAATTAGGAATTTATTTTAGAAGTAAGAATAGGCTTAGGAGTAGAAATAGATTGTGTGTAGAAGTAAATGAGTATTTAGAAATAACAGAAGTGATTTAGAGAATAGAATTGAAAATGATTTTTATATGATTATATTGAGGAAACTGGACAACTGCTAAGGAGGAGTTAAAGTGAAATCCAGATGGGGGGCGCTTGAGGAAGTCCCCCTAGGAATGTGAAGTGAAATATAGATGGAAGATTTATAGATGTTGCATTCTGTTTTTCCTCTGTTTCTTTTTATTGTTTGTGTTTATGTGTATTATGTATTGCATTGTTTATTATCTGTGTCGGGAAATGAATAAAAATTTTTTGACAATTTTTGTTTTGTGCTGTTTTTTTTTTTCTTTTACGGGATGGCATGCAATTTCATTGCAATTGTATAGCGTTGTGCTTGTACTTGTGAAATGACAATAAATAAATTATCTTATCTTAACTTGAAAGGAAAAAAAAGAGTCAAAGTCTTAGACTTGCACAACTTTCCAGCTTCGGAGCCAAGTGTTCTGAAGGAACAGGGGAGGGAAGTCTTCAAAAATGGGGGAAGTTTGTCTTGATAAAAAGCGGAAATCAGATCCAAGATGATGCTTCTTGATGGAGACTGCTGACCTTTAGTCCTGTATTAGTAGAATTATACTGTAAAAGTAAGGGAGATGGGGGGGGCAGACTTAAATGGCAGCTTAGCCCCTAGGGGAAACTGACTTCAGTAGTAAACTTTAACTCAATTTCAGAGCCTTTGAGTCAAATCTTGCTCAAGTTCCCCCCTCCCCTTTTGCTGGTTTATTTTGCCCCCTCCCACTGCACTGACATTTGATTTTTGAATGGAGCACTCACATCTTGTTCTCGCCGAAACAAAAAAAAAAAAAAAGGCAGCCTGCTCTTACAGTTGAAGATGAAAGCCGAGGTCTTTGCTGCCCCCAGAAAGGAACAAATTATTATAATGCTCTCTTCCATTTCAATGGCATTTTTCATCCTGATGGAGCCCAGAACACTTGATAGTTGGAAGGGCCAGATTGTGCTTTCATGTCTGTGACTGCCTCCTCCCAGCCCAAACAAAAACTGGCACAACAAACTAGATCTTCCAAGAAGGAGCTAAATATAGAAATTACTCATGCTTGCTTGAACAAAGAAACAGTGGGTGTTGATGCTTCTTTAATGGAGGGAGCCATGAAGACCACATTCACAGAAGCAGGGACAGTTCTAACAGCCACTGAGAAGGTGGGTTAAGGACATTTCATTTGCATACAATCAGTGTGCATAAATTGAGAGCTGGCATGGTGTAGTGATAGGAGTGTTAGAATAGGATCTGAGAGACCAGGGTTCAAATCCTTGCTTGATTATGAAGCTCATTGGGTAACCATGGGCCAGTCTTTGCCTCTCAGCTTAAACATGGGGTTGTTGTAGGGATTAAATGAGGAGGAGAACCATGTACACCACCTTGAATATAAACACAAAAGAAGGAGATGTTCAACATCATCTGTGAAAGAGCCTTCTCACATGTAAAACACATGGGGCTCTTCACAAATGAAAGAAAGGGACCAGCACACTTAAATAGACTCTCCTGTCTTGGAGGTTTTTAGGCAGAGCTTGGATAGCTATCTGTCATGGATGCTTTAGCTGAGATTCCTGCATTGCAGGGGGTTGGAATAGATGACCCTTGGGTTCCCTTCCAACTCTATGATTCTATAAATATCTCCCCACTTTGTGATCATTGACTATACCCACACATGCTGCCTTCGCTAGCTTGGAGAGCCAGTGTGGTGTAGTGGTTAAGAGCGGTGGACTCGTAATCTGGGGAACCGGGTTCGCTTCTCCGCTCCTCCACATGCAGCTGCTAGTCACACTTCTCTGAAGTCTCTCAGCCCCACTCACCTCACAGAGTGTTTGTTATGGGGGAGGAAGGGAAAGGAGAATGTGAGGAGCTTTGAAACTCCTTCGGGTAGTGATAAAGCGGGATATCAAATCCAAACTGTTCTTGGAGCCCTGCAGATAATTTGGACTACAACTCTGATCAGACTTGACAATTGACTGTGCTTGATCATCGGCCATGCTGACAGGGTCTGATGGGAGCTGAAGTCCAAAACACCTGGAGAGAACCAGGTTGGTACATTTAATAACAAGAACTCCAAATTATTTAACGTTAGCTAAGGCTAGAGGCATGTGGTGTATCTGCAGCCCTTTAATTTCTTACCGGTAATATCCCATAGAACTGTAGCAATGGAAGGGACTCAAAGAGTCATCTAGTCCAACCCCCTGCGATGCATATGGAGACACAGCCCAGAATAATAAGGTGTATAGTTTCTTGGGTCTGTAGGTGGGCTTATTGCATTGAGGACTCAAAAGGCATAAAAGAAGTGCCACTCAAAGCACTCTGAGCTCCTTCCCTACTGCTAGCAGAAGAAAGCTCAGTCGTCACATCCCATTGCTCCTGCCACAATAGGCAAAATTTGGACTGGAAAGTCAAGGAGGAGGAGGTCAAGGAAGTCATGAGTAGGTGGGCTCAAGATATTGGTCGCCCTGAGTATGTTAGAATGAGTTGGAGTATGTTAGAGGAAGGGGGGAAGGTTTGAAGGATGAGTTGTTAAATAAAAGAAAGAATGTATTAATGTATGAGTGCAAGGAAAGATAGGGTTAGAGTGAGTAGGAAAGAGTCAAGATGAATGAAGTAGGGTGAAAAAGAGTGAGTCAGAATGTGTGAAAATGAGTTAGTAATAGTATGAATGATGAAGGATAAGTAAGAATTGTAGGAATTAGAATGAAAGGGAATGGATGCGAAACTTTGAAGTTTAGAGTGTTTAAGGCTGTGTTTTTTGTTGAATGGATGTGTAATATGTGTAATATGTGAAATTTGTAATTTTTTATGTACTTAATAAAAAAAAATTTAAAAAAAGATATTGGTCGCCCTATATTGCTGAGTGAGTGGGAAAATCTTTGGAAAACAGCTATGAAGTTCACAGCATGTTATAACATCAAAGAAAATATGCTAAAGATGCAATATAGATGGTACCTTACCCCATCAAAGCTCTCTAAAATGTACAAAAACATCACAAACAATTGTTGGTGATGTAGGGAAAGTAATGGAGACATGTACCACATGTGGTGGACATGTAGAAAGATTAGAGAGTTTTGGTGTCTTGTTTATGACGAGCTGAATTTTTTTTGGGGGGGTTAACCTTTCTAAAAAGCCAGAGGCCTTTTTTCTAAGCATCATAGGCAATGACATTCCGAAAAATTTAAGAGAAATATTTTTATATGCCACAGCAGCAGCCCAAACATTGATAGCAATGAACTGGAAAGGGGGAAATGCTCCAACTATAATGGATTGGCAAAACAAGTTACAGGAATATGTAGAAACGGCGCAATTGACTAACAGCTTGAGAGGCAACACAAGGCAAGCATTCACACAAAAATGGGGAAAATATAAGATATATTTATTAAATCACAACAGTGGTATAAAGTCTATGGCAGCATTTGATTGACCCTGGATTAATGAAATATAAATGAAATAAGTCAAAGGTTAAGTACTGTTCTAAGAATTTATTAGAAAGGAAACAAAGGATAAGCTAATAATGTTAGGTATATTCACCATCAGAAAGAAAATACACATTGGAAAATGATAGAAAGTCGATAGAAAGTTGGGTGTTTTTGTTTTTTTAATCTATGTTAATAAATAGAGAAGAAAACAACAGACAGAAGAAATATAAATTAAGTTTATATTTTGTGAACAAATGGAGTATTGTATATGGTTGTTGTTTCGTTTATAAGATTCATACTCATGTCTAGTTAAAGAAGATGTATACTATATTTCTTGTATAAGATCGTCAATAAAGTATTTTTTTTAAAAAAATGATAAGTGCACTACAAAATTCGAAGTGCAAATTTTGAAAGATTGTGCTAGGAAATTAATTCAAGTGGTGCAAATCAGGTAGTGTCCAATTAACACGCAAACAAAATCAACTTTCTTCCCCATGCCGAAGCACAAACTATTTTGAACAACTTCCAGGAGGAAGATAACATTGAGAAGTTAATGAAAGCCGGTTGAACAAGTGGAAAACTTTGTAATTCAATTCGGTTTCAGTGGTGTCTACATGAAAGTTCCAGGGCTTGAGCTGGTGGAGGATTTATTTTCATCCAGAAACAAAATTAGTTCAATCATTCTTAGCTCTGTATGCTGCTCACACAAAAAAAATGCAATATACTGTAGACGCTCCCTGAATAAATAGATTGTACCCTTACAAAGAGAAGGGATTAAAGCCTCCTTCCTTAATTACTTAGCGTAATTCTGAGCAGGATAACCACATACAAGATCAAATAGTAATGGGGGCAAAGAGGACTTAGTGTGCAGCTCCGGGGAATAGCTGAGTTTTACTGTTTCAAGAGGCAAGGCAATGCCACGGAGCCAGATTCAAGGAGAAAGGGTGGATGTTCTTATAGTCTTGCATGGTGCTGAAAGGTGCTGAATCTATTAGAACCAATGGAAGTTTTTTTTTTTTTTCCCCTTCCAAGCCTAGTGACAGTGGGGGCGTATTTGGTAATTTCCAGCTGCAACACCCTCCTCTCCTAAGATTCCCCCCTCAGATGGTATCAGGCTTGAAGGAAATCTTCCATTACAGTCAAAATAAGATTACAGTGGTATCTCGGTTTACGAACAGTCCTGTTTATGAACTCTTCGGTTTACGAACTCCGCAAAACCAAACCAAAAGTAGTGTTCCGGTTTGTGAACTCTATCTCGGTCTACGAACGGAAGCCAAATGGTGGAAGGGCACCGGCGGTGGGAGGACTCATTAGGGAAAGTATTCCTCGGTTTAAGAACAGATTTGGTTTAAGAACGGATTTCAGGAACGGATTAAGTTCGTAAACCGAGGTACCACTGTACTTTGAAGCCTAATTGTGTTGTTAGTACGCTCAACTTCCCCGAGGGTCAGTGTTGCGACCAGGCATCTGGGACCTCCTAGTGATCTGGCTGGAGGGCGGAGGGATGCCGCCAAAGTCATGGGGACTCCCGCTCGCGTCACACCCCCAACTGTCCAATAGGCATGGCCGGGAGTTTGGCCGCAGGCCATTTAAAGTGTGGCCCAGCCGGGGGACATCCTCCTTTTACCTCCTTGCCAGATCTCCCAGCCCACCTGCCCTCTTTTTATGCTCTGCTATGACAGCAATCTTGCTATGGACATATGTCAGCTGCCATATTGATTGGGCTGGGTAGGAGGTTTTCCACTTGGCAAATTGGCACCAATCATCTAGTTTTTGCCAACTTTGTAAGGCTAGGCATCAAGTAAGCCTTTCTTTATGGGAGGGGAGGTTGTAGCCTCCGCCTGCCCCTCCTCGATAAGGGTATTCTGTTAAAGGGATCCTTTAACAGAAAAAGGATCCTGTGGATCCTGTCTGAAGCCTGGACATGGGCTAGGGCCATGCCACAACCTTATTGGGGACCCTGGGGGTACCCCGATTTGATGTATGTCTTAAGGCTCCCCCTACTGGTGCTTTACCCTTAGTGAGACTCCCTGTAGATGGGCAGGTGTTGGGATATAGTCTGGTTTCACCCAATCCCTAATCCAAACTGCGCACATCTGTAACCTATAAAGTTGTGGCTTATTTTATCCCATTAACCGAAAGTATTTGTGTCTGCATGTTTATTATATAGGGGAACTGTGGGGCCAGGGGCCTTGGCATGAAACTGCTGCTGCTGGTATATGTGTGTGTAAAGATCTATCCCCTTCTTCAGCTCTGACACCCTACAGCAGTGATGGCTAACCTTGACACCCCAGATGTTTTGGAACTACAACTCCCATCATCCCTAGCTAACAGGATCAGTGGTCAGGGATGATGGGAGTTGTAGTCCCAAAACATCTGGAGTGTCAAGGTTAGCCATCACTGCCCTACAGGCTGCCCTTTCCCCTTCATTTTGGAATGAAGAAAATCCTTTTATTGTGCTACAATCAAAGGTTTCTTCCAGGCTTGGTTTCAATGGGGGAGAAGCAGGGGTGGGACCCTGTAGGCAGCAAGAAAGCCACCTCTCAGTGTACATACTCTTGAGAACCCATGGGTTCAACAGGAAAGCAGTTGCTATGTTGGCTGACATGGTGGTTAAGACTGTATGTTCAAACACTTCAAGACTGGTTGAGAATCCAACATTATCAGTGGAAGCTGGTGGAACCTAGATCTGGTAGTTACATGCACGGTGTCTCTAGAAGTTACGTGTCCAGCACCTTGGAGGTCCCCATCCTTCTCCCTTGAAAAAGAAGCAGCGGACACTTAAACAGTATCTAAATGTGTAGGACTACAACTACCACAAACCCGGGTCATTAGCAATGTTAGCTGGGGCTGATGGGAAATGTTGTCCAAAAGTAGCTGGAGGACACACCATTGGCTAATCTTGTACTAAAGCAGCATGTGAAGACAAATTGGGAAGGTCCAGCTTTGGAGGGGCAGACAGGAATGGAGGACACTGAAAAGAGTTTTGAAAAGCTTTGTGAAATTCCTCCAGCAGATTCTGCACATCCTTTGCCCTTACACTTCCGTAACAGAAGACACCTGGATTGCGTGTGAGGAACGAGTGCCAAGGGGACAATTATTGTGCTGTAAACCGATTACCTGGAAAGGCCTTTAAAGATGCAAGTTGGGAGAAGTAGCATCTGAAGCAGCCTTTATTTATCCACAAAGCCACTCATAGGACTGGGACATAAGGAAGATAAGTTAGATTTAGGCATCCGGCGAAGGACATATGAGCTGCCTTGGTCCATCTGCCTTCAACTTTATCTACATCGGGAGAATGGATTTTGAAAAGTAACACTTAGGCGACTCTCTCTGAAAGATATTTCCAAATGCCACCGTTTTCTATTACTTTGTCATTGACTCTTAATGTGTTTTGCAGAATGATTTGGTCCTTTCTTGGGTAAAGAAGAAAAATGAGAATTGGAAAGGTGGTGGTGATGGAGGGGGGACCTTCTTCTATCATTCATTACTATGCAGCTTTCACTTTGCAAAGCACAATTCATAGGGAAGGAGAGGGGGGGAAACTTGTGTTCCTTTCTGCCCTGACACTTCCGATTCTCCAATGCTAAACAGAAAGCGCAATAAAAATGTCGGCCTTCACACTAAAAGATTCAAATGATTGACAATAAAGTGGGAAACAGTTAAAGCAGGTAACCTTGCAGTCTGGTCTCGGCAATATTTATTTTCTTGGACTGGCTAACCTTATTCTGTTTTGCCTTTTTTATTATTATGCTCAATTGAATATTTCAGTGGCTATATAACAAAGATCGAATTTTAATCTTTTAGTCCTCCTGCTTGCATGATTCTGATGCAAGTGAAACCACCACAGCACTTCTACGGTAGAGCTCTTCATCTTTTTGTTGTTGTTCAGTCGTTCAGTTGTGTCCGACTCTTCGTGACCCCATGGACCAGAGCACGCCAGGCACGCCTATCCTTCACTGCCTCTCGCAGTTTGGCCAAACTCATGTTAGTAGCTTCAAGAACACTGTCCAACCATCTCATCCTCTGTCATCCCCTTCTCCTTGTGCCCTCCATCTTTCCCAACATCAGGGTCTTTTCTAGGGAGTCTTCTCTTCTCATGAGGTGGCCAAAGTACTGGAGCCTCAACTTCAGGATCTGTCCTTCTAATGAGCACTCAGGGCTGATTTCTTTAAGAATGGATAGGTTTGATCTTCTTGCAGTCCATGGGACTCTCAAGAGTCTCCTCCAGCACCATAATTCAAAAGCATCAATCCTTCATCTTTGGGTCCCCAGATTTTGGACTGCAACTTCTACCATCCCTGAGTAGGTCTGCTTGGTTTATATTGCTGAATTAGAAGCAGACTGCAATACAATACCTATGTAATCTATACATCCAACCACATGTAGTTCTACAGTAACTAAAGAATCTCCCAGTCACAATGAACAGCTTTAGTTTGAATCTTCTTTCCATGCCAGTGTTGATGATATTACTTGAGGGACAAAATGAGAGGGGAGATGAGCTGGACCATGTGTCCCCGAGTTTCTCTTTTTTCCTCTTGTGATGTGGGTAGCCTTCCAGTTGATCTGCAAATTATGCAGAATGAGATCGTCAGACTGGAATCAGCAACCATTTTTGGGTTGGTGGGAATCTTGAGGAAGTGCCATGAGCACCAGTGGGTGTGGCATAACACAAAAAGGCGTCCACATCCAAAACAACATAAAAGAAGCCTGGGTCACATAATGGGGTCCATGAAGACCCCATTAATAGGGGGAAAAAGCAAACAAATCACCCACCATTGTACCCCTCCTTTGTCCAGAATGGATGGAAGAAGTACATGTCAATTCCTGGCATCCAATAAAATGTGAATATGTTCAAGGAAGCATGTTTGATGCCAGAGAAGGCGAGCCAGTGCAAACAGCAGCAGGGTCAAACATGGTGAGGGAATTATTACTGGTAACTTTCCTGGGCTCCTTCTGAGGTGGTAGCTATAGGTTGCCACATTGGTGAGGCATAGAACTAAAGTGAGATCCTGGAGTGTACTGTTTCAGACTCCTTGTTGAGGAATAGCATCCCCCCCAACATTTCCACCCATTATCCCCCATCAGCACAGCAAAGCAATATATCGACCTGCATGGAGAAAATCAGCATATCATGGTGCTAGTTGATCTGTTACATAGAAACATCCAGAAATACTACATGCATCTCACATGCAGGCTGAAATGGTCATGGTTCAGAAGTGTGGCACCTTCATTTACCTCCTTATTCTGCATCATAAGTACCATGGTCCTTAGATGTTCCTTCAACTATAATCTGAACTGGAGGGGGATGCTGGGTGACCTTGGGCTAGTCCCACTTCTTTGAAGTCTCTCAGCCCCACTCACTTCACAGAGGGTTTGTTGTGGGGGAGGAAGGGAAAGGAGAATGTTAGCCGCTCTGAGACGCCTTCGGGGAGTGATAAAGCGGGATATCAAATCCAAACTCTTCTACATCTATCCATGCATAAAGTCCCTTTCCCCCACATACTCTGGCTCCTTTCTAAGTGGAGGACAAGTGATGGCAGGCTTCATGGAAGACATGAGCTTCCTTCACTCATGGAGGTAAAGGCTATCAATGGCTACAAGACAAGGTTTTTTTACTCTAAAAAATCAGGGGGCGTCTTATACATGGATAGTGCATAGGTGGCACGGGCAATTGGTTGCAGCTGCTAAGAGGAGCTTGTCAGCGGCTATTGGGTGGGTGATTGGTGGCGCTGCAAGGGCTGCTTCCGATTGGCTGCTGCTGTGGCAATTGTGCGTGCGATTGGCGGCTGTTGGAGGCTGCTGGCGCTGAACAGGCGGACACTTGTTTTCTTCTGCAACATGTGCGATTGGCAGCGTCGGGTGAGTGATTTTCAGGTCATTCACCCTCCCCCAAAAACTCAACAAATCTGGACAATCCTCCCCCCCCCAAAAAAAAAGCTATGGTACTCCCTATCTGAAACCCCGGACGCTTGCTGCCAGTCAGTGTAGCCAGTGCTGGGTGAGGTGGGTCAGTGGGTCTGACTCAGTGTGAGACAAATTCCTATATTCTTTCCTTTGTGTAGCCTTCCACTCATAACTCTTGCAGTTCATTACAGGGTGGACTCAAGCAGATAAATCTGATAAAGATTGACAGAATTAACATATGAAATTAGCAAGTACTGCTATCTCAATAGAAGTGTTCTTTAAAAGAACAAAACAAAATAAAGGAAAATAGTTCATCTCACCTGGACATCATAAGTGAACATCACAGACAAATCCTTTGCAGTTCAAAAAACATTACAAAAGTTGCCAAGCAAGAAACGCATAATAATAAATTGTTTACAACAGTGGCAGTGCCATCGAAATCCTCTTCTGGGGGGTCCACCATGATTAAAATCCAATTTAGAATCTGCATTTTAATCTGAGATTAATGAATTAACCTATTAATCACAGTGATTAATGCCCAGAGGCCAAATACTAATCCATTATTTGTGCTCCTCATTTGGGCTGATGTGTCAATGGCATTGCATTGAGTATTCAAAATTAAAATATTGGTTTGTTTTTGTTGCTATTGACTATGTCAAAGATACCCTGGTGGTTTGTTTGTGTATTAAAATAAAATACGGTTTTGTGATATTTCCATGAACAGTGAGCATCTAGCTTTATTGTTCCATGTATATATGTGTTAGCTCTTTAAACTTGTTAAACTGGCCTTTCACAGCAAAACTTTGAGCTTCAGAGCATGAAAGAAATGGGAATTTTCATATTGTCAAATCTAGGAATAAAATCCGAAGAAAATAGGACACGTGGAACCTGATGGGAAATGCAGTTTTGCAGCAATAATCAGAGAAATGCACCTCAAACAGAAATTAATGTGGATAGCTAGAAATGAGCACTCACATTTTACATTGTGGGTGCCCTTTGCGGGATCGCGCGCGGTGCTACAGTTCCCCGGGAACTTAATGGCTAACAGGGACTGGCCTGCCTCTGAGTGTTATTATTTGGAGGTTCACGCCCAGTAGTCAAGTTTCATTGCTGGGAGGTGGGGCCAGCCCCATATACTGGAGGCGTCAGTAGCCAAGCAGTCAGCTCAGGAGATTCACCCTCCCTACCCTCCCTTAGTTTAATGTTTTCTTGTTTGCAGGTTAACATTTTATTCCTGTTTAGCGGGTGCTGCTGCGATCTTTGACTGGTTGCTGTTGAAGGACCAGGAAGAATTTTTCCTGCATTAGCAGGTTTTGTCTTCCCCGTAGCAATTTGTCACAACTTTGGCGGTTTATGGCCTTAGGTTGAATCCTTTAGTCTTTTCTTCCCTATAATTGGGGGGGGGGCGTGAAGTGGTGACTGACTCCCCCCCCCCTGTGGCAGTGATTCCAGGTGTCACTGGAATATAATGGGTGTCACTGGTCATAAACCAAAAGGCTGTCAGTGAACTACCCTGCGTGGGGGGATATGGGCTGGGCTGCCTGCTACACTTACATCTCGCACAGCACCCCCATATCCCATTTACCCTGATGAGCCCCAGTTCCCCCGGCTGGGGGGGCTGGGAGGGCTACATGCCCAAGGCCTAAGCCAAGGTCTTCCTACATTTGGAAGTTTAATAAAGTTGTGGCCTAATTTAATTCCATAACAAGTTGTCAGAGTCTTTATTCCTTTCTTATGATCCTTGGCTGTCGCAGCCTGGTCACGCAATGGATGTGCCATTTTGTTTTTGGAGATTTGCAGTTTGTAGTGCATTCTTAAACAGGTTTACATGGAAGTAAGTCCTGTGGCCTAGGGCCTTACAGTGAAATCCTATGCGTGTCTCCTTAGAAGCAAGTTCCAAGGTGCTTACTTTTGTGCCACATTAACACCATACATAAAGCACTGTGGTACTTTAAACCATCATGGCTTACCCCCAGAGAATCCTGTGAGGTGGCGTTTGACAAAGGTGCTGAGATGTGTTAATTGACCCCTGTTTCCCTCCCAGACTTACAGTTCCCAGAGTGGTTTAGCAACCAATTCCTCTTCAAAGCAAACTCTAAGCATCCCACATGCCCCACCCATGAGTGCAAAATTAGGGGAAACATGGACCCCCCTTCAAATTAGGAAGATACCAAGAATTGTCTGGTTTCTCTTCATATTCAGTTCAGTTGTCATTTGTGGGAAGGCAAAAGCAGTTTTGAGACAGCAGCACCTACCATCTAGATCAGCGTTTCTCAACCGGTGTTCCGCGGCACAGTACTGTGCCGCGAGACGCCGGCTGGTGTGCCGCCAAGAAGCCCCCGCGCGCCGAACCAGGAAGCCCTCTGCGCGCCGGCAACGGAAGCCCCCGGCGCGCCGACAGCGGAAGCTCCCGGCACGCCGCCCCCATTGCCCCACGATCAGCTGTAGTGCGGCCGCCTTACAGCTGATTCGTGGGCAGGAACTCCCCGCTCCTCCCCCGCCCGGCTGCGCCGCGTCTCCTGACCCAGAGTTACCTCTGGGATCAGCTGTAGTGCGGCGTCCTTTCTCCCGCCCATCAGCTGGGGCACCAGGTCGGGAGAACAGCAGCGGCAGCTTCGCCAGCGAGCGGAACAGGTGAGACCGGCGCGGAGAGAGCTGGGTGCCTTGCGCTCTGCATGCGCCTTTGGAGAGGTTTGCCCCGCTTGCAGGTGGGGTGTCTTTTTGCAAAGAACGCGCAGACATGGCGGTTGTTTTCTTAATGAGGCCGACGAGAATCCTGACCTGCCGCCGCCATTTTGTGGGTGGTGTGACGTTGCCGCCGCCATTTTGTGGGTGGTGTTCCGCGAGATTTTTTTCAGGAAACAAGTGTGCCGTTGCCCAGAAAAGGTTGAGAAACACTGATCTAGATCAGGCATGGCCAAACTTGGCCCTCCAGCTGTTTTGGGACTATAGCTCCCATCATCCCTAGCTAACAGGACCAGTGGTCAGGAATGATGGGAATTGTAGTCCCAAAACAGCTGGAGGGCCAAGTTTGGCCAGGCCTGATCCAGATCCATAACCTTTTCACCTCTGCATCTGCAGTCAGACAATTGAATCAGACACCCTCCCAAAAGATACGGGCCGACCAATTACGTGTATTTGAAGAAATCACGAGATCCCCTTAAAATGGTAAAGATAAGTTTGTTCCTTTTGACCGCTTTCTTACTACATTGGCAAATTGTGTTTTCTGTAATAAGATGGAGAAGTCAGTGAGATGATAGGAAGTCATTAATACAATATAATCACAGCTTAAGATCAAACTCATCTCCTCTCTCTTTACCTTGTCAAGTGTTTCAACATTTTATGTTGTAATGTGATGACCAGAACTGATCGCTATAATCTAAGTCAGGATCAGACTAATGCATTTGTATAATCAAAGATTTCCCCGAGACTTAACTTCATTTGCATTCTCCGGCTCTTTCATTCTTTAGACCTGCACCTATTAAGATTCATCCTAGTTAGAGACCAAGATCTGTCACATAGGAGTCTTTTCTCCCCCTCTGAATGTTTTCCTGCTGCCTTCAAGGACTTTAAAAAATGGAAAGTAAAAGTTAGCGAAGGGTGAGATTCAATGAGCTATCATAAATAAACTGATTCAGAACCAATTCCAAATTGCCACATTTTAAAACTCATTCAGATGTTGCTTTTCTGGATTAAATGAGGGGTGGGGTGGAGAGTGAGGATGAGTGTGAATTGGAGATGGCCTTTGTTGCAAACCCCCTTCCTGTCAGCCACTCCGTTACTTTATTATAATTTTCTCAAGGTGTGTCGGATATATTTTTTTTATCCCCTCCCACCTTCTCCTTTGAGGTTCGACTTTACTACTGATCTCCCTTTTCACTAAGGGAATCCTAGTAACGGGAGTGCTCCTGTCCAGCTGCCGTGGCCTGTTATATTCCTTGCTATGGGCTATTGGGATGAAACACCCCTATGCCTACAGTCTAGGGCCTCCCTCACCAGGACCGGTGCTAGGGCTTTTCGCGCCCTAGGCGAGGGGGCGGGGCCACATGACGTCATCACGCATGACGTACGGTGCCCTGCCCCCTTCCCCCTGGCGCCCTGCGCTGCTGCGGTTTTCGCCGCTGGTTGGGGCGGCGGCGGGCGGCGGCGGCGGGCGGCAGGGGGCGAGGGGCAGGCTGGCCAGCGCTCCCTCCATTTTGGCGCTGCCGCCGCCGCGGTTTGCGCCCCAACCTGCTTGCTCCGCCGCTGGTTGGGGCGGCGGCAGGCGGCGGGCGGCAGGGGGCGGGGGGCAGGCTGGCCAGCGCCCCCTCCATTTTGGCACCCTAGGCAGTTGCCTAGTTGGCCTAAATGGAAGCGCCGGCCCTGTCCCTCACTTTGGATCCCTCACTGTATCAGCTGCCTAGTCAATGCTAGCAACTCTGTGGCATGTCCAAGGTTTTCGCCCTCTAGCCCCTCCTCAGTGCAACTCCAAGACACAAACTATCACCCCTCAGGTCAGTTTTGCCTTTTCTCCGAGTTCACTCCTTTATGAGCATATATAACGTGCTGGACCAAATAGATGATGATACTTCTTTGCACAACAAGAACAAGACTTTATTTTTCACAAAGCATAACGGTTTCAGTAATTCATTGTTCACAAGCTTAGTTCCATCAAAGCTTGGTTCTCTTTTAGTTTCACAAACGTTAACTAAACCTAACCAAAACCACCCTCACATTCCCTCTGTCTTCTCTCTTCTCCCTCTCCTTCACATAACTCCCTCTCACACCTCTCACACTCTCCAAAGGCTGCTCCCTCCTTTTAAACCTTAGAATGTTCCACCTCCCAAGAGCGAGCTGCCATTCAAACAGTGTGTAACTTAACCCTTTAAATGCTGCCATATGGCCGATTCGTTACAGCCTTCCATAGTGGGAAACCTTGTGTACATGTTCCCCATGTAGTATGGAACTCACACAATTACAAAGCACAAAACTAATTGTGTTTCAGAGGAGGATAAGGAGAGTCTTGTTGGATCAGAAGAAACGTTCATCTGGCCCAGCATCCCCTGGCAAGCAGGAAACACCTTCCTCAGTTGTGAATCCTAGCAACAGGTATTCAGAGGAACACTCCCTCCAGTAGTGGAGGTAGGACTTAATCAGCATGGCTAAGAGCTGTGGGCAGCCTTCTTCTCCATGGAACTGTGTAATCCTCTTCTGAAGCCATTCAAGTTGGTGGCCAGGACGTGGGTGGCACTGTGGTCTAAACCACAGAGCCTAGGGCTTGCCGATAGGAAGGTCAGTGGTTCGAATCCCCGTGGCGGGGTGAGCTCCTGTTGCTCTGTCCCAGCTCCTGCCCACCTAGCAGTTCGAAAGCATGTCAAAGTGCAAGTAGATAAATAGGTACCGCTCCGGCGGGAAGGTAAACAGTGTTTCCGTGCACTGCTCTGGTTTCGCCAGAAGCAGCTGAGTCATGCTGGCCACATGACCCAGAAAAACTGTCTGCGGACAAACGTCGGCTCCCTCGGCCAGTAAAGCGAGATGAGCGCTGCAACCCCAGAGTCGTTCACGACTGAACTTAACTGTCAGGGGTCCTTTACCTTTACCTTTTAAAGATGGTGGCCATCACTACATCTTGTGGGAGCACATTCCAGAGTTAAACCATGTGTTTTGTGAATCTGTACTTTCTTTTCCCTGACCAGAATTTTCCAGCATTCAGGTTCAGCAGTTGCTCCTAAGTTCTAATATTATGTGAGGAGAAAAGCAGCCTTCACCCTTACAGAATTTCTCTAACCCATCCGGCTCGGTGGCCATTTTTATCAAACCGCATTGAAGCCATGCACTATCAGCCTGCTGCTAAATCTTCCATCATTCAGCTTCATTAGATGGTCCAAGTTTCTAATATTATGAGAGAGAGAGAGCAAAAACTTATCGCTATCTGCTTTCTCGGCACCTTACATAATTCCATTCACTTCCAATGACTTTGGGCTGTCTGTGCATCTGCTTTGCACACAGAAGGTCCCATGTAGAACATCTCCAGGTAGGGCTGGGAAGTGTGCCCTGCCTGAAACCCTGGAGAGCAGCTGCCAGTCAGTGTAGACAATACTCAGCTAGATACACTGGCGTCCCAAGGGGGGCGGAGGGGGCGGTACGCCCCAGGTTCCATGCGGGGGAGGGGGTGACCCGCCCGCCAGCGCCAGCACTGCTCCTGCAACACCCTTGCATGTGCACACTCCATCCAAACCGGCACCGCTGCTCCCGCGGCGCCCTTAGGAAGCGCCGCGCCAAAAGCAGCAGTGGTGCCCCCCCCGAGCCGCCGATCACGTGTGGTGGCTGGGGGGGTACCCCACCGCTGCTGCTTTTGGCACGGCGCTTCCCAAGGGCATCGCGGGAGCAGCAGCACCCTGGCGACGGAGTGTGCATGCGTGGCATTTCGTGCATGCGCACTCCGCCGTGACGTTGCGTCGTGACGTCACAACGCAACGTCATGACGCCCCGCCCCCAGGGGAAGCCTCCGTTCGCAGCCCCGGGTGGCATTGGTCTGCCTCTCCATAGTTTCTAATAATTCTGAATATGACCAGGTCAAGAGACCTAGCAGCACCAGCCCCTTTGTGACCCTCATTCTTCAGTACCTTTCTACTCCCGCCCAGATTCTCTAAGAACAAAATAAAAAGAAAAGGGCAGAGTAACACTGGAAGCAGCCCAAAGATTTCTGAGCCACCCTAGAGGTATAAAAAGCCAATATGGATAACTCAAACGCTTTAATACAAAAGCATTCCATCTGACATATCTCCTTTGCAGTAGTCAGTGGATTTAATAGCTGATCACCACTGAAATGGCCAAGGACCTCTGTATTTCAGCACTTAGTCATGATGGCATTCTAGGTTAAACAATCATTGGCTGAGCTTTGAAAAATGAGATAAATTAAAATTATTTTCTTCGTGAGGGCCATGGGCTTGGCAAGTAATATATTGAAGAAATTTCCCAGACATAATGGGTTACATTAATTTTCAACCACCAAACAATCCCTTCAGCGTTATTTTTCAAGAAAGAAGAAGAAGATGATGACGGAGCCGAAGGGGGCGCAGGCGGAGGGAGACCTGTTATTTCAGGGAGATGAGAAAGCGGCTTTCAGAGAGAGGATTAAAAAAGACATATCAAGATGTACGATGGAAACAAGCTGTTAAGAATTCTCTCCCCTAATTGTTTACCCGTTTGCTTTGATCCAGGATGGAGCACAGCCATTTCCCAGCCTACATTGGCCCTGTCAAATGTACACATGCGGACCCCAAACATAAATCACTGCCTACCAACCATTTGATATGTCCCATTTTAGGCATCAGGGTTACTACAAATCTTCAGACCTGTGCCGAAGCTGTGGGGACTGCAGGAGATCACAACATGCCTCGTGCCAACCCCATACCCCTGTGGCAGCCACCAACCTAGACGACTTTTAGAAAATATTAGCCAAATTCATAGAGGAGAGGGCTATTAATGGCTACTAGCCAGAATGGAAGTTATGCTCTGCCTCCGACGGTTGGAAGTCACAAATGGGGAACGTGCTGTTGTGCTCAGGCCCTACTTGTGGGCTTTCTAGAAGTTTCAGGTTGGCCACAGTGGGTACAAAATGCTGGACTAGGTGGGCCATTGGCCTCATCCAGCAGGGGTCCTGTTATGCTCTTATGGTACCCCATTGTTTCACAGGTGTAATACTGGATTGTTTGGTTATATGCTGGTTATGCAGCTTCAGATTGCTGGTTCACTCATCATACACTGGAGATAACCTGACCTTCAGAGTTCTCACAAGATGCAACAATGGCTTCCAGATTGGAAGATTAGACAAATCTGATATCGTTAATAAGCCTGATGGCTATGTTCTGCCTCCACAGTTGGAGGCAGTAATGCTTCTGAATACCCGTGGCTGGAAAACACAACAGGGGAGAGTGTTTTTCTCTTGAGAAAACATTCACTATTGTGAGCTCAATTTTTATGAACCTCCCTTCCATTTGAGGTCAGGCAGGTCCTGTTCACATTGAACTCCCAGTGCTTACTGGAGACTTTTATTAATATTATTATTCCAGCAGGCCTTTACATTGAATTCTGGTGGTTTCGGCTCATTATTAGCTTTGTTGTATTGACTTTCTTGCTTAGAGACAACTGTAATTAAGCAGTATAGAAATTGTCAGAATAAAATAGATAAATAAAAAAATACAAGAAACCAGGCACTACTAAGGGCATCCTTGACCCAAGTTGTAAATTAACAGAAGAACCCCGAATTTGGCCCAGTAGCATGTGGGCAGTCTCTGCAAGCTCTTCAGTACTGGAGTTATATGCTGATAGCAGTCTTTTCTCATCCACAGTCTAACCATAGCATTTTGTACCAGCTGTACCTTCCAAACCAGGCCTAAAGGTAGCTTCCACAATTTATACTTTGGTGAATACTAGGGTTCATTTACAGCCCAACTCTCTGTGAATCAGGCTTGGTGAGTCTGTCTCCTCCTCTTCCTGCCAGCTAGGCAGCACGATGCCCCGCCCCCGGGGATGCCGGGCGGCAGCTGCTCGTGCCGGCACACCAAGCACATCAAGGGGTGCCGAACGGGTGGTGACTTCGGGAGCCTCCCGAAATTGGCGCCCGTCTGGCAGTGCACCGACGCGATGCCCCGCCCCCGGGGATGCCAGGCGGCGGCTGCTCGTGCCGGCACTCCAAGGGGGTGTCGGGCACCCTGCCCGGCACCCCCTTGGTGCGCCGGGTGCCGAACGGGCGGCGGCTTCGGCCCGGAGCGCAAGTCAGGGCAGGGAGAGGGGCGCCCCTCTCCATTCCCCGGCTCTGCAAGCCAGCGGCGGGAAAAGCCGCTGGAAGGGGGGGCTATTTTTGGCGCTGCTGGGGCAGAGCCACAGGGGCAGCAAGCGAGGGGGGGTGACACCGCTCATCGCTGTCCGCCCCTGCGCTCCACCCCGGCATTGCCGAAAATAGCCTTTAAAAAAAAATTAATTTAAAACAAACAAACAAACAAACGCCCAATTTGTCACCCCTCCCAAGGGTGGCACCCGGGGCAAGCCGCCCCCCTGCCCCCTTGCTACGCCCCTGCTAGGGAGACATTTCACTCTCAGTATTGTCTCTGGATTAGGGCATCCCCAGTCTGACTTCCATATAACGCTGTTCTACTCTTATCGTTATCAGGACGTTCCAGGATCTTTGCAACAGAATTGCCTTCCCATCAGAGACTCCCACCACCACCACCCTCAATACCATCTGCACCACTATTCTCTAGTTGCGTGTCGAGGTCCCCAAACCAACCCCTCAAATAAAACACACTTCACACCAAAATTAAGTTTAAGGTTTTTGGCATAATTTTGGCCACAACTTTATTAAATACAAATATGTGAGTGGTTGCATAGGCATTGGTTAAGACTATCTGTCCCGCTGGGGACAGAACTGATCTCCACCCGCCTGTGGAGTCAGTACCGGGGAAAGCACTTTGTGGAGAGTCTGTGCACCCGTTCTCCCCAAATGCTCCCAGGGGCCCTACTGGGGGTTACGGACTAGCATGGCGAGCCCCTGGATTCCTTTAACGTAATTCCCCCATGCAGCAGCAGCATAGAAGGGGTAGGCACAGCCAACCGAGCCCCTTCCCAGCATTGGAGGGGCAACCACAGCCAACTCTGCCCCTCCAGCAACCAATTATAACCAATGCCTAACCGCCAACCTTACAAGTTGTGACTAATTGCTATGCAGTAGCCGAAAACCAGATGGCACCAGCCAATCAGCCAAATGGAAAAATTCCTACCAGGCCCCTGCCCCAAAAGCAGACGACCCCATGACAGGCATAACAAGGTCAATGCAGAGGCCTAAACCACAGGGCGGGAGGGCGGGAGATCCGTTGCACACAGCCAAGAGGGTGCCCACCCTGCAACAGGGTAATATATAAGCTCTTGTGCCGTCAATCAACAAATTGCAACATATAAATCTCCCCAACGGCAACCATGCCCAATCACATAAGTGGCCATCCAAACTAACCCGCCCAACAACAGAGGGGTGGCTTGCTAGCCCCCACCGCAACACGTGCTCTCCATGAAGGAGAACACACTTAATCACTGCAAAGCACAGAGTCATCTCCCCCCCCCCCCCGGACTGTAAGCTGGCTGCTGCTGCTGCCTTTGAAGCTGCAACTTTTACCTTTGAAGTCTTTAAAGGGTCTTTAAAAGCCATCAAGATGTCCTTCACATTAGAATATCCCTCACTGTGTCGTGCATCAAAGACCTACCATTTGGTTTACCGCATGCCTATTAAAATGTCAAATGAAAAGGGGGAAAGATTGAAATATGTGGTCTGGGTAACTTGAGCAATAAGGTGGATGACAGGTGAAGCAGAAAACAATTGAGAAAGGACTTACCTGGTCAAATTCTCATTCCCTCGCTCCCCACTTAAGATGGCAGATTATCCTCTATGGTTTGGATGTTATCAAACAGAAGAAAATGCACTGTTATTTTGCCTGTGGGACATCACAGGATGCAACATGCTTTACAATTCTTACATCATACACAGTAAGTTGGGGAATGTTTACTCTGATGCAGGCCCTATTGATTTGGGTATGTTTAGCTTGGAGGAGACTGAGAGGTGATATGATAGCTGTCTTGTGATATCTGAAGGGTTGTTTTCTCCTGCTCTAGAGGATTGGGCCGAAGCCAATAGATTGCAATTGTAAGAAATGAGATTCTGACTGAACATCAGGAAGTACCTTCTGACATTAACAGCTGTTTGACAATGGAACAGACTCCCTTGGAAAGTGGCCGACTCTCTTTCCTTGGAGGTTTTTTATGCAGAGGTTGGATGTCCACCTGTCATGGGTGCTTTAGTTGAGATTCCTGCATTGCAGGGGGTTGGACTAGATGACTTTCATGGCCCCTTCCAACTCTATGATTTTATGAGTCTATTGTTTCAGTGAGGCACACATTCAAGTTTCAAGATGACCAAATAAATTTATGTATGCATGTTTGTTTAAATCTACCCTGGAACCTCCAAGTCCAGGAATGTGAAGGAAGATAAGAATGAGTCCCCATCTGAACTATACATTCAAAGCACTATTATACCACAGCCATGGCTTCCCTCAAAGGATCCTGGGAAGGGAAGCTTGTTTGAGGTTGCTGTGAATTGTTAGGAGACTCCTTATTCCCATGGGAAGATGGATTGGTACAGTAGCTAAACCAATCTGAGCTTTGTGGGGTGAATCGGTGAACTCTCAATCCCCTTAACGAACTGCATTTCCAATTATAATTTGTGGAAAGCCAAAGCATCAAAGTTGCAAGATACAGTGGTATCTCGGGTTAAGTATGCTTCAGGTTAAGAACTCCGCTAAGAACAGAAATTGTGCTCTGGCGGCTCAGTGGCAGCAAGAGGTCCCATTAGCTAAAGTGGTGCTTCAGGTTAAGAATAGTTTCAGGTTAAGAACGGAACGAATTAAGTACTGAACCCGAGGTACCACTGTACTGCTTTAAATGTAGAAGTTGCGACTAAACTGAACTTTTGGACAAACATTGTAGGCAATTTCTCAGATAAAGAGAGTTTCTCTAAGAGAAGCAACATTTCTCAGGAGCATTTCACACTTCCTTAATTGACAGGCTCAAACCAACTTGGGACTGTCATCTTTGTGAGCAGTTGAGAACTGTGTACATACAAGTCCCCAGGCCACTCCCTGATCCACCTCTCGAACGCACACCTTCACTGAAGTCATTATTCCCCACTTCATCTTGCCAGCCGGTATTTATACCACATGTCCATAGATGCCTCCCTGCCCCATATTTCCATGCCAATGCAAGTTTGCCATTAGCTTTATGGTGTCTAACCCTACAACTGGCCCTCTATTACTCCGGCCCAGCATTATTAGAGAGCCCTAATTTACTGCAGGGTCTACCAACCTTTGGCAGAAGTGTTTTCATATGATGGAGACAGGCAGGAAATAAATGGCTTTACGAAATACAAGGGGATGGAAGGCAACCTGCCTGAGCAGTATTGATCTGTCCGTTTGCCTGTCTCTGCAGACACAGGGACCCGGAATATGGTGGGCAGGGAATCGCGGCCCCAACACCTGCTAACATCTGTGGAGGATGGCACCTCAGAGTATCCCCCCCCCATGTTCTTGCCACAGCTGGGCTTCCTGCTGTTTAATCGGCTCTCTCAGCATGCCGCTCTGATTATAAGTACAATGCTGCTCCTGTTGCTAGAGGCCGAGACATTCCACTTGGTGCTCAGCAACCCTCCCCGAGAAATCCTTCCCTTTGTCTCTTTGCCGGAGTCAGCCAGAGGCACAGACTAAAGCAGCCCTCTGCCGTACAGTAGCTGGTCATGCGACATACAGGGTTTTTCCCCATCTGATTTTTAAAACTTAATAGGAAAAGACATGTTTCAAGGCCAGGTTGCCATATTTGGGGATGGGGAACAAATTAGATGGGCTAATCAGGTTTGGATTGGGTTTTTTCGTGGTGTGTGTGTGTGTGTTTTCTTCCACTATTGTGGCAGTGGTTTCTTTGCATCTGTTCTTTGGAGATAATTGTTTTTTTTATATATATATAAATAAATGATAAATATAGATAAATGAGTGGGTGGCAATAATGATGATGATGATGATGATGATGATGATGACGACAACAACAACAACAACAACAATCCATTGCTCCTCACACACAAAAGTGTCCCCAAACAACCTGCAAATTAATAAGATTAAAATATCTTAATAATTTATGTAGATGAATCCCCTACATTTCTGCTTTATTTGCTTTAATATGCTGATTTATGTTTATGTTTTGGTTGTATTTTTGTTCTAGTGGATAATGTTTTTATGTCGTACGATGGGTACACTGCTTAGAGATCTTTAAAATGTTAAGTGGTTTAGAAATGCTGTTGAATGAATGAATGAATAGTGTGAAAGATATTAGAACCACACATAAAAGCAGTCACAAAGCAAAATATCTAAAAATGCTCATCCACAAATATGTTTAAAAAGGGCAAATGCTGCCCCATTAGTGCTACTAAACTTAACTCCATGTTATCTTCCAAATGAATGGGCAAATGGCTAGGAACACAGTAAGCTGCCTTATGCTGAGCTAGGCCATTGGTCCACAAAGCTCAATATTGTCTACACTGACTGGAAGCTGTTATCCAGGGTTTCAGGCAAGGGACCTTCCCAGCCCAACCCAGAGATGCTGGGGATTGAACCCAGGACCTTCTGCAAGCAAAGTAGATGCTCTACCACTGAGCATAGTCCAAGGCCAAAGGAAGTGAATGGTGTCAGAAAATTCCAAATGAAACAGAAGAAGAATCAGAAATTGTTGCAGTTCCAAATGATCATTTGTGGTGAGTAATGGGAAACTTCCCAGAGAATGCAATCGTTATTCATTCACATCATTGTTGTTTTTTCCAAGTCTGCAAATGATACATAATTACTGGCTTATTTTTTATATTGTTTTGAAGTTTCTCTTACACTGAAATGAATGCATGTTATGTGAATAATATAACTTGCATTAAATAGCAGTCAGAAAGATGAATAATGTAGTATCTGGCAGAAACTGAACTGCAGTGGAAAGGAATCAGCGCTGATTGTGATGAATGCAGACTGGAGTGGAGATCACTGCCATCTTATATCTTTAAGAACCTATTGTCAGTTCAGACTGAAAACCATCTATCAATTTATTTGCTTATGACATTTGTATACTACCTCATTACATCAAGTTCCCTGAGTGGCTTACACCAAATGATTTAAATGAAAAAGACATAAGAACTTAAAATCAGAAACAACTTCAATGTGACCAAATGAAACAGAGAGTCCAGCTTTCTTTATCAAAGCAGTGGACACCAGGGACTCCATTTATTTAATTCATCATTTATTTATTCAATGAATATATGTTCTGCCTTTCTCCCAAGCTGGGATTCAAGGTGGCATCATGTTATTCACCAGTGGGGCAGCAGTGGGTCGTGATTTAACTTCCGAGCAACAGTGAGGTTCAGTCATACCCTAAAAGCAAAACTAATTCTAGGAGTTGTGATAGAATCTCAAACTATCGAGTTGTGTACATTGCAGCAACTCACGGCTAGTTCACACATCCAGGTACATAACTCGATTTCTTTATACTTGATTACCGTGCAATTGATGAATGGCAGCTGAATATGTGAAACTCATTCCCTTGAAAAATGGAGTTGTGTTGGGAGTGATGTGAAATGATTAGAGGGACATGGTTCAATGGCAGAGGGCCTTTTTTGCATACAGAAAGCATTGGCAAGCACCCTTGCTGTGAACGATTGCCGCGGCCCTAGCCTTCATGCATGATTGGGGGGGGGGAGTGGATTGGTATTGGAGCATATGGTTTGCACGCCAAAAGGGCCCAGATTCAACACCCAACACCTCCATTTAAAAATCGTTGCCAGCAGGGTTTGGAAAGCAGTTGTGCATGAGCTGTTGGAAATCTTCTGCCAATAAGGGTCAAGCTGGACCAATGTTCTGATTAAGAATAAGGCATCTAGACAGCACCTATGCCGGGAGGGGCTGCAACTCAGCATGCAGAACATCCCAAGTACATCCCTGGAGCTTCCAGGTAGAGTTGGGGAAGGGACATAGTTCAGTGGTACAGCGTCATGGACTGGTTGGACGCAGAGAAACTGTGGGAGGAATAATAATATAATAATAATTTATTATTTGTACCCCGCCCATCTGGCTGGGTCTCCCCAGGAACCAGCTGGGGAACCACCAAGGTAAGAAGGCTCAGAGCCCAGGGAGTGGCGGTGGGACAACGATGAGTAGTCAGAGAGAGAAGAGGGAAGAAGACTGGGAAGAGGAGCTGAAGAGGTTAACAGGGCTTAATGAGCTGGGAGAGTCTGTGGCAGAGAGAAGTCCAGAATCAGAGGCAGAAGTTGAAGCAAGCAAGTTGGAGCAGGGTGACCAATAGGCAGAGATGAACCAGGCTGGTGCAGAGTCATGGGTGTCCCCTGCTGTGAAAAGTTCCCTTCCTTCTGTGTTGCCCGGAACCAGAAGAGGGTTGAAACAAGCAGAGCAGCGGCAGACTGCATGAAGCTAAAGTCTCTGATTGCTTGGGAAACACCCTGGGGAGGAAGGGATTTAGTCGGCTGTGGTGAGGAGGAGAGTTTCAGTCTCAGCAACTGATTCATGCAGAAAGACCTGCCAGGGATGAGCTGCTGTGCTCATTAGGCTTGACACTCTGTGTCTGTGAAGATCTTTGCTAATAAAGAGTTAATTCCAACTTTGAAGTGTGTGATTTACTGCTGGCCCCTGATGTACAGTGTCTGCCTTACAAGCAGAATGTCCTAGGTTGAATCCCCGGCATCTCCAGGTAGAGATGGGTAAGACTTCTGCCCAAAATCCTGGAGAGCCACTGCCAATCATTGTAGACAATACTGAGCTAGATGGACCAGTGGTCTGACTCAGTATAGGGCAACTTCCTATGTTCCTTCCTATGATGTGCTCACATATTCCCTAAAAATGTGCTTTCCCAGTATTCCTCAGCTGAAATAAAATGCATGGGTGCTGTAGTGTTCCCTGTCTTGAATACGTTGCTGGTTAGGCAGATGTCAAATGAATTATTTGATTAAAGGACTCCATAGAAAGTCTCTTGGAGACCTCATGCATTGTGAAGCCACCTGAATTTCCAAAAAGTACACCCCCCCAAAAAAAAGGATCTTACTGGACTTCTTAAGGGGGTCAGCTAATGACAGGGACTGGCAGGACTCTGAAGAAGGGAGTGTGTGGTGGAGGCAGGGTGCGTGGGTTGCTTTTAAGGCTAAGGTGGGGGTCAGAGAAGATAATGACACCGTTTTTAAAGGGAATGACCACCCCCCTCCCATTAACCAACCAAATGACAGCATCCATGCTCCCATGTCCCCCGCACCCCCATTCACTTCTTCAGGAAGAAGTCCCAGGAATAAGTCTTCTGAGTAATTTTGGAGAGGGGCAAATGCAAATAGAAGTGAAACTTTTTAGTATCCAAATTTCTAAAGTGCCTCAAAGGTCTTCAGGTCAAAGGAGCCCCAAACCTATCCAAAGAGCTCCTCTTTGGGTGCTTGACTTGGAATTCAATTGAATGTTTTACACACCCCTACTGTGGCCCTGGTCCACAGTCACAATTAATTTTTGCTAGATTGCATCTCTGACTTTGTATTCTCTGAGCCACATAGTATTTTCAGAGCAAGAACACCAAAATGATTCAAGGCCCAGACCCTTAAGAGTAATTTATTTAACGGAGATGGAATAGTTCAACTGAGATCAAAAGAATAGGGCCATTTTTTTTTAAAGTATCTGTTTGATCAGACCAAGAAACACATAGTTGGTTCGGGCATCTGTAGATGTCATGTACGGTGGCAACCCTGTTGAAAAATGTCCTTTCTTTGCATTTTTGTAATTGAAATGATTAAAAAAAAAAGATAACCTTCCCAAAGGATTTGAAATTCAAATGAGCAGCAAGAGGTGGAATTGTTTGAAGTGGAAAAAGTGAGGGGTGGGGTGGGGTGGGGAGCCTTTAGCAAGGTCCGGCAAAGTCAATGACACGACCACCGATTACAGGTGAAGCAGGATAGATGAATGCAGCAAAACGAGCGAAAACGATCACATGGTAATTGACGTCAAGTTAGGTGGAATGTTAGGTGGAATCTATGAAAATAAAATAATAAAAGCAACTATTGGGGAAAACAAACAGTTCCCAAAAGTCTGTCAGAATAAAATGGTCTTCACTGCTGGCAGAAGGACAAGGAAGGAGCCAGTTTAGGTTATCTAGGAAGGCAGCTGCAAAGTCTGAGAGCAGCCACCAAGAAAACCCTCTTCTGCATTCCCACCAAGTGGGCCTGGGAGGGTGGCAGGACTGAGAGAAGGGCCTTCCCCAAAGATCTCAGTGCCTGAGCATGTCTGTATGGGAGAATACGGTCTTCCAGTTAGCCTGGGACTAAGCTGAATCAACCCAAAGGTCTATATGGTCCAGTATCCTGTTCATTACAGTGGCCCATTGGATGTTTCTGGGACGCACAAAGGGCTTGAAGTCAACTGCCCTTATTGGCCATTGATTCCTAGCAACAGATACTTAGCACATCCCCGCTGCCGTCAAATCTCTCTTTCATGTCACCAGGGAAGACGATCAGTTGAAATCTGATGATGGGTTTATAATGCATGGTGTCTCAAAATGGTGCTTTTAAATAACATTATGGAACAGTCTCGTTTGCTTCCTCTTGGCTAACATTAAAGGTGTTTCTACATTATTGCAATAGTAAATAGATTGTTTATTTGATTGAGGGGGGGGGATGAAAAAAGTATCAAAGTCTCCATGTCGGTAGGACTCCTTTGCACTTCCTTAGGGGGTTGGATGTATTAGTGTGTTGTTGTTTTCATCCTTACATTAATTTGATCCATTCTTTTAGAACATATGTACCACGCTGCAAAAAAATGTATTATTGGTTTATAAATTACACTTGTTGTTTCGGGGCGATAAACAGAATGATGAATGCAGTCTTTGTTCAATCACCTTTTTATTCATGAAAGGCAAAGGCACAGATTCTGAAAACATTTATCTACATCAGGAATAAGCCATAAACCTTTCAGAAACGCTCCGAGTAATCCAGGAAGGAGCTACTGATTACTGTCATAACAAAGGAGATTCGATAATGCTAATGACTTTTCTTATGATAATCAATAACACACTGGAAGCTGCTTGAATCTTAACATATTCCCTTTGCTGCCACCCTCTTATGTTTAACAAAATAAACATGGATGGGAGGCACGTACTGAGCCCAGTGAAGCAAAAAAGAGGTAAAGATTGACAACCTCCAGGGCGTGTGTTTGTGTGTGTGTGATGGCTTCACACCTGTAATTCATGAGGCTGAACCCAACTTTGAGAAGCAAAAGCTCCCCAGATTGCAAGCTAGGGCCCCAAGTCCTCTTGGATCTGGGCCTGGACCAAGCAAGATCCGAGGTCAGACAAAGAATTGTGGATTCTGAGAGACAGCTGGACTGCTTGAGGTCCCCCGATTTCATTATAGCAGAAAACGAGAAATACATTGCTGCCCCGGCAGCGTATCTCTTCTTCCTTGAATCCAGAAACTCAAGAAGAGCCTTTACGCTTGCCTGAAGCTCGGCGCTGCCCTCGCCAGTTCTGCTAGGATCCTTCAGAAAGATCCCATACGATCAGAGACTCTGCTCCTGCCCACTGGGGGAAGTAGGTAGCCCTGAGCATCTATTCTTTAGATGCCCTTTTTACGACAAGGCGCGCAGAGACATCATTGCCCCCCTATTGGAGAGGTTAGCTGACCTTCCAGATAAGACTAAACTAAATGCCCTTTTACTAGGTAAAGATCAAAAGATAACCCGGATGGTAGCTAGATTCTGCACGCAGATTTGCAGGCACAGTCTATCCTCCCAGAACAAACCAGTCAGTGGGGAAAACAGTCGCAGTGAGCCCCCGGGGCAATAGGGTCAATCTGTACGTGATTTGATGCAGAAAGCTCCGAAGCACAGTGGAGGTCAAACAGTTCTGGCTCCACACCCCCATTTACTTTGGAGGAGACAATGCTCAGTGGCTTTGTATGCAGAGCTCTTGTTCAGTCCCTGACCTCCCGAGAGTATTGAACTTGGTGTTGGGCTGTGGGTAGCAGCTCTTCTGCTCAGGAATGGAATGAAGACCTCGAGCAGAAGCTAGGAAAATGCAAGCTGGACCCTCCTCTTGGGTATTTTTAGCCCCTTTTAAATTTTTAGACTGCTATATTCATTCTGCGTTTTAATTTCTTTTAGCTCTGTAAAGCACTTTTCAGATTTTAAATGCTGGTCTATGACCGTAATAAAATTTGATTGATTGATTGCAAGCTAGGGACACTTTCATGCAAAAACCCCACCCATCTATGACAAAATATGGCCTGAACTCCACCATGTCTTGTGGCTAGAAGATGGTCAAATCTGTCCATTCTTGTTTCTTTTCCTTTCTCATTTTTCTAATCTTAAAATCAGTTTGCTGCATTTGTTTGCGATTTTCTTTTACATCATTATACACTTTTGCCTAATATGCACATTCCTGCAAGCAATTTGCTCTGAAATTATGCAATTCTGTCTATCAAGATAGCCATGTGACTGGCTATCTAAAAACTGCATAATTTTTTTAGCAGGATTTTAGCAATTAGAATAAGATCTATTATTAGATTACTAGTGAATTTAGCCCGTTAAAAACGGGCGCTAAGCGGCGGCCGCAGCGGCCGCCATAGGCGGCGGGAGCGGCGCGGCGGCGGGAGCCTCCATCGGCGGGCAGCGGCAGTGGGAGCCTCCATAGACGGGCGGCGGCGGGCTTCCCCCCGGCAATGGCGGCGGTGCAGTTTTGCCCGGGCGGAAGTGTCTGTGTGTCGTCCCGCCCCCTTCTCCGCCCCCTCCTAAGCGGCATCGCCTATTGCTCTCCTTTGCTGTCTATTGCTGTCCACGCTCCAATCCCTGCGTCCCCGTGTGACATGCGCACAACGCACTTCCGTGACACACGGAAAAGCAGGGACACTTGCTCTTTATTATATAGGATTGATGCAAACCTCTGGAATGTATTTTGTATAGCTAAGCCTTTACCTCTATTTTCAGTACATGGTATTTTATTGTATTGCTATGGCTAGCGGCTGATGCAAATAAAGATTCTTCTGATCTGATCTATGCATTTCTGTATGCTATTTTCACAAATGCACACATGTTTATGTCCAATTATGCACACTTTTTTGTAAATATGGTATGGATAATAGTGTCACCATATTTCAAAAAGTGAAAATCCGGTCTCAAAAGTTGTCAAGCATTTTTTTTTTTTTTTTTTTTTTTTTACTAATGTTGCTGAGCTTCTTTTGGGGGGTGGGGGTTTGAGCATTTTTTAGTTTTGTCCAAAGTTGGTGACCTTTTTTCCTTTCCCTTTTCTTTTCTTTCTTCTTCTTCTTCTTCTTCTTCTTCTTCTTCTTCTTCTTCTTTTTTTTTTTGCAAAATCTCCACAAAAAAATGAAGTTCTTGAGCTTTGACCAGACATTATAGTGATTTCCACCTGGACACTGTTTCCGATGTCCGAATCCCGGCTATGTCCGGGAAATTCCGGACGTATGACAACCCTATATACTACAGCAACAGAACACTGGGATGAGTTTGGGGGCAGATTTTGCATTTTGTGTACTGTCTGAGAAGTAAAGGTCACCTAAAGTGGCCTTCGTTACCAGTTCGAATAGGAGCAAATTTCTCCCCCAACTCTAATGGCAAGCTAGGGTCACTTTTATTTTATTTTCATTTATTTGCTGTTTATAAAAGCATTTTTTTTTCTACCGCTGTCTCATAAAATATCAGGGCAGTGTGTAAAAACAGCACAGAACTATTATTAAAATGGCTGATGACTCAATAACTTTTTCAGCAACTTCAAAGGACTGTCGACTGGGGGTGGGGGGAAATGCCATCTCCTCTACTCATGTAATAATAATAATAATAATAATAATAATAATAATAATAATTATTATTATTATTATTATTATTATTATTATTATTATTATTATTATTATTTTATTTGTACCCCGCCCATCTGGCCGGGTCTCCCCAGCCACTCTGGGCGGCCTCCAACAGACATTAAAATACATTAAAATATCACAAGTTAAAAACTTCCCTAAATAGGGCTGCCTTGAGGTATTTTCTGAATGTCAGATAGTTGTTTATCTCTTTGACCTCTGGTGGGAGGGCATTCCACAGGGCGGGCGCCACTACCGAGAAGGCCCTCTGCCTGGTTCCCTGTAGCTTTGCTTCTCACAGTGAGGGAACCGCCAGAAGGCCCTCGGCGCTGGATCTCAGTGTCCGGGCTGAACGGTGGGGGTGGAGACGCTCCTTCAGGTATACAGGACCGAGGCCGTTTAGGGCTTTAAAGGTCAGCACCAACACTTTGAATTGTGCTCGGAAACATACTGGGAGTCAATGTAGTTCTCTCAGGACCGGTGTTATGTGGTCCCAGCGGCCACTCCCAGTCACCAGTCTAGCTGCCACATTCTGGATTAATTGCAGTTTCCGGGTCACCTTCAAAGGTAGCCCCACGTAGAGTGCATTGCAGTAGTCCAAGCGGGAGATAACCAGAGCATGCACCACTCTGGCGAGACAGTCTGCGGGCAGGTAGGGTCTCAGCCTGCGTACCAGATGGAGCTGGTAGACAGCCGCCCTGGACACAGAATTAACCTGCGCCTCCATGGGCAGCTGTGAGTCCAAAATGACTCTCAGGCTGCACACCTGGTCCTTCAGGGGCACAGTTACCCCATTCAGGACCAGGGAGTCCCCCACGTCCGCTCGCACCCTGTCCCCCAAAAACAGTACTTCTGTCTTGTCAGGATTGAACCTCAATGAAAAATGATGACTTCAGGTTTTCAGTGGTCTCCCGCAAGCAGAACATGATCAGCATGCCATGTATTGTGGCCTGACTATTTCTGCAGTCCCAGGCATGCAGCAAAAGTGTTTTGTTGAACTCTTGATGCACTGCCACGAGGATATATCCCTCACTCAATTAATATTGTGTTTCCTACATTATGGAGCTGGAGTCATCATTTGTTCAGCATGCATCTCTCTCAACCTGCCCTGCATCATGTTCCTCCTGTCTCTTGCTACATGACAAGCAGACTGGTGTGTGGGTTGCAGGCATTCTTTGAATTGCAAGAACTTGTCTCAATATGTGACCAAACACCATGATCTCTGGCCCCGTCAGGCTGCTGCTAGACAAACGAGCACAGCTGGGATGCAGTTAATAAGCGAAATCCAGTTCATAGCCATTAGCAACCTGTTTGTTTGTTTTCCTTTCTGACAACCTTGCAGAATTCACATTCCAAGTCACCCAGTGATCAGTTCCATTCATATACAGTGAGGGGGGGGGGAGTATCTGATCCCCTGCTAAATTTGCCCATTTGCCCTCTGACGAAGAAATGACCAGTCCATAATTTTAATGGTAGGTTTATTTTAGCTGTGAGAGACAGAATAACAACAGGAAAACCCCCAGAAACTCAGAAGAGATTGATGTGCATTATAATGAATGAAATAAGTATTTGATCTCTTTGCAAAAGATGACTTAGTACTTGGTGGCAAAACTCTTGTTGGCAATTACAGAGGTCAGACGTTTCTTGTAGGTGGCCACCAGGTTTGCACACATCTGAGGAGGTATTTTGTCCCACTCCTATTTGCAGATCCTCTCCAAGTCAGTAAGATTTCGAGGCTGATGTGTAGCTACTCGAACCTTCAGCTCCCTCCACAGATTTCCAATGGAATTAAGGTCTGGAGACTGGCTAGGCCACTCCAGAACCTTCATGTGCTTCTTCTTGAGCCACTTTGTTGCCTTGGCCATGTGTTTTGGGTCATTGTCATGCTGGTATACCCATCCTCAGCCCATTTTCAATGCCCTGGCTGAGGGAAGGAGGTTCACACCCAAGATTTGACGATACATGGTCCCGTCCATCGTCCCTTCAATGCAGTGAAGGTGTCCTGTCCCCTTAGCAAAAAAACACCCCCAAAGCATAATATCTCCCCCTCCATGTTTGACGGTGGGGATGGTGTTCTTGGGGTCATAGGCAGCATTCCTCCTCCTCCTCCAAACACAGCGAGTTGAGTTGATGCCAAAGGGTTTCCTCTTTCTTTCTTTCTCTTTTTCTTTTTGGTTTGTGTGTGTCAAAATTCTATGGCCCGGAAAACATAATAGCATTTTCCATAGGGATCAATGGAAATTGGTGACTTGTCTTTCTCTTTCGCTTTTCTCTCTTCTTATCCTTCCTTCCTTCCTTCCTTCCTTCCTTCCTTCCTTCCTTCCTTCCTTCCTTCCTTTCTTCATCTATCTTCTTCTTTTTTTCTTTTTTCTTATTTCTTCAGAGTCCTATGTCTTGGGCCTTTATTAAGGTCCAGAGATTGTATACTCATGGGAATGTTAGATGGAGGACCGTAGGTAAGAGACAGGGAAATGTCAGTCTCCCAGGGTGAGAGGTTATTATTTTCTGTGGGTGGTAAGGGCTAACAATTACTTTTAAGAGGGGATTCTGTATTCTACTTATTTTACTTGTATTTTTGGTAGCCACTATTTTATTGTATTATGAAAAAAAAAATCTCAATACTGAAAAAGGGGAAATCGTTGACTCATTATGCAAATTCTCACCAAATGAGCAATTTCCAGGGAACATGTCCCCCTGCCCCGAAAGAAGAACCTGCATGTTCATGGTGAACAATCTGACCTAGAGTAAATCATTTATATATATTCATTTCAATGAGATTGAGAACATCAACATGTGATGAATTGTGGCCTCCAGTATCCCATCATTGCTTATTTCTGAGTTAAGGTGTAATGAGGATATACCATAAACCCAATTATACCAGTTACTTCTCCAACAACAGTATCTGGATGTTGTAAGTGTTCCAACTCTTAGAATCATAGAATCATCGAGTTGGAAGAGACCACAAGGGCCATCCAGTCCAACCCCCTGCCAAGCAGGAAACACCATCAAAGCATTCCTGACAGGTGGCTGTCAAGCCTCTGCTTAAAGACCTCCAAAGAAGGAGACTCCACCACACTCCTCGGCAGCAAATTACACTGTCTAACAGCTCTTCTCTGAAGCCAGCCTACCTCTCCAGGATTAAAGTGCAACTCTTTAAACTGATGTGATCTTTCTTCCCCCTTGGTCTGTATAGCCGGTAATGCTGACTCAGTAATCATTCTTGCACAATATATTTCCCCGTGACCTTAAAGGTGAGAGTACAATAATAAATGGAATGGGTTTGTGAATAAAACTGTCTCTGGAATTAGCTATTACATCCGCGTGAATATACCACGGTGAATTTATGATGATTAATGGTATTACGATGAACACCGAAGCACGTAATAATGATTTGCTACTTATTATAAAGTGTTGCCAATATTCTGTACACCCAAGTGACACAAAATGCAAGAAATCCATTGGAGAAAAACATACTCTCTTAAGCAAACAAAGGACAATAGGGACAAAAGGATGAATCTCGAAGTACTTAAATGTGGCAAAGGGGCATCAAACACTTTGCATGTCCACCAGGTTCCATTACAGATAGAGACGCAAGAATCTGTCAATTTCAGTTTCTCATTCTTAAACCTTGAGTTCAGCTCTCCACATTGCCATATCATTAAAACTCATCATCAGTTTTCTCCCAATACGAACATATTTATTTGCAGTTTTGTCTAATGGGCACATTTTTCAAAGTGATATCCCAAACATATGGACTGGGAGTGGACACACAGAACAAGTCGTTCCAATTTCGAAACCAACGCACACTCACACACGTGATCTGAGCCAGAAGCCGAGAAGCAATGGGGAAATTCTCTTTCGGGGTTCAACATGGAACCTCACAAATTGGTAACTGGTCAGACTTTTTTCAGCAATGCCTTGCAGGACAGAGTCCAGAGAGTTTTTGAACACCTTGGCTGCTTCCTTCAGTTACCAACCACCTTCTGTCACCCCATCACTTTACCATCACATATCCAATGGCCGTCCTTGCAAACACTTACTCAACCCATACCACCTCCTTTGTTGGAGATTCATTCCCCGTGTCTACAGTCATGGGATTGTTATCTATCACATGACAGTGTATGTTTTCATTCCACTAAGTGGGAAGTGACGGAGACAGGATGTTTGTGTTGCTGTGTTCTGTGAAGTGGGACTATTGTCTTTTGTTCTTTCTCTTTGCTGTCTGATGCTAGAGAGAGAGAGGGAGCCATGCTGCAGTGCTCTGTGTGTCTTTATATTTAATAAAGTAGATTAGCCAAAATGCTGAGTTGCTGAGGTCTGTTAAGCATGCTGCAAAGACTCTGCGGATCCCTAAGTGTGCTGATGCTTCTTGGTATTAGTCGCTGTGATGTTTGGGCAGAAGAAAGCTTTTAAAGCTCCGACCAGGAGGGAGAGAACATGCCAGCTGGGCATGTGTCTCTGCCAGGGTCCTACACGAAAGTAGGACGCTCCTGCGAATATCCTGCTTTACATGCAGACTCCCTGCTTGCTTCTTATCTGGAGTTGTTTTTTCACTCTCAGATCAGAGCCTCCATCAGTCCCTATTTTCCAGGCACATCCCTGATTTAGAGAAGCCATCCTGGTTCCTGATTTGATCCTGGAATGTTCCACTTTACCTTAGGATGTCCCTATTTCCATTGGAGAAATGTTGGAGGGTATGGCGTTATCCAACCCTGCAGGCCGTCTGAAGGCAATCTTGTATAGGGAAGGGTTTATTATTATTATTATTAATGTTTCATGTTTTATTATATGTGTTGGAAGCCTTCCAGAGTGGCTGGGGCAACCCAGTAAGATGTGTGGGGTATAAATAGCAAAATTATCATTATGGAATGGGAAGTCCCTGGTTCTTACCAGGCTGCACTAATGACACTGGCCTCACTGATAACAGATTTTGAAGAATTGTTTTACCTCAACTGGATGCTGGTCTGTTTCTGAGCATAAATAAATCCTTAAATGGCTTGGGATACGCAAAGGACAGGGTGCTCCTATAAAGATCCAGCCATTAAGAGTGGCCTCAGAGTCCCTGGCAACTGTCCCCCATAACTGTAGCCTATTGTCAGTGCTTCTGGAACCAGTGAGTGGCACCTGAATGGAGAGGGGCAGGGGCCATAGGCTTCCTCGCCTCCTTTTGTCAACTAAGCAGAGATGGAAGAGCCTTTTCAGTGGTGGCTCCACATCTGTGGAATGGTTTGCTTTACCTCAACTTTTCATTCTTTTAGATTTCAGGTGAATACCTTTTTCTTGGTCAGGATTTTGGAGCCTGGTTAAGTCATTTTTAAGGATTCTGCTGATTATGTTTCATGTAACTTAATTATAATTACTGGACCATAAAGGCGGCTGATTGCTGAAGTATTGATGTTTTTGGATTATGGTGCTGGAAGAGACTCTTGAGAGTCCCATGGACTGGAAGAAGATCAAACCTATCCATTCTGAAGGAAATCAGCTCTGAGTGCTCACTGGAAGGACAGATCCTGAAGCTGAGGCTCCAATACTCTGGCCACCTCATGAGAAGAGAAGACTCCCTGGAAAAGACCCTGATGTTGGGAAAGATGGAGGGCACAAGGAGAAGGGGACGACAGAGAACGAGATGGTGGGACAGTGTTCTCGAAGCTACCAACATGAGTCTGACCAAACTGCAGGAGGCAGTGGAAGACAGGAGTGCCTGGCGTGCTCTGGTCCATGGGGTCACGAAGAGTCGGACATGACTAAATGACTAAACAACAACAACAATTATAATTATTTTAATATTTGCTTATTACTATTTTTTATGTTACATTAAGTCCATGGCTCCATATCTTTTGGACATGATGCCGAAATATAGGTTTGTGATTTATTTCTAAATATTCAAAAACTGACAAAAAATAATCATTCTCTCCACCTATGCATCTCTTACTGAGCCAGGTGCCAGATTCTCCCCTTTCGGTCAAATGTTTTCAAGAATGCAAAAAGGAAGCCTACTATTTTCACCAATTGTGGGGTACTCCTTGCAATATATATATATATATATATACTCAATTTTTCATTTATTTATTTTTATGTGTGATTCTTGACATAGTGCAGCAGAATGAAGCAATACCCATAAGGAAATGGTGCAGAACAGAACTTAACAGGCCAGAATTCACATCAACTAAAGTTTGTTTAAGGAGGAGAAAAAGAACGCATCACTAAAATTGCTACTGTCTACCCCTGCAAAAGGGTCAGTAGTATACTTTCAGTGCAACTTTAATCTATAGGAAACCCCTATGCTTCAAAAATGGTCACATTATTCACTATAGAGTTTCTCTTTCATTTAAACTGCAGAGGTTGGAATTATGCCAACATGACTTTTAACTCTTTACCAAACAGTTGTTAAACCCATGGTAGTGGTAATAAAAAGACCCCCGTATTTAATCTCACATTCCCTCTTTTGTCTCTGGGCTCTGGAATCCTGTGGATTCTGTCCCAGGGATATGAAGCAAGTAATATTGGTTTCCTGAGTTACAGCTATTATTGGCAATAGATTGTCCTTCCCAGAGTAAGTAATGGGCACCTTATATCACTCCTCCAGTATGTTCCCCAATGCTATAAAAATCCACATCTACATTGTACCAACAATGCTTTATTCACTCTGGGTGCTGGGCCCAGATAATAACATTTTAAATTGGAGAACTCTAATTTAATCAGTTAACTTGTGAAGCCCTTACACAGCTGACCAACTGTCAGCCTTCTGATTTAGGAGTGAGTTCACATTTATAACCTAGCTTTAAAACCAAGAGACAAAAAGAAAGCGAAGACACCCTTGCAACAGGCTGCTAAAATGTCCTGAATTACATGGCAAGAAGTTGAAAGAAAACCTGATTCCCTTTCCAAAATCTTAGGAGCTGTTTCAGCAAAATGAAATCTTTATTGGCTCCTAAGCTTACCAAAAGGCGTGAAAGCAGCTTCTTGAATGATTAAAAGAAACCTCCTTCCAAAATGACAACTACTCTGGCCCTCTTTAGAAATGTATTCAGATAAAAAGGTAAAGGGACCCCTGACCATTAGGTCCAGTCGCAGATGACTCTGGGGTTGTGGCGCTCATCTCACTTTATTGGCCGAGGGAGCCGGCGTACAGCTTCCGGGTCATGTGGCCAGCATGACTAAGCCGCTTCTGGCGAACCAGAGAAGTGCACGGAAACACCGTTTACCTTCCTGCTGCAGTGGTACCTATTGATCTACTTGCACTTTGACGTGCTTTCGAACTGCTAGGTTGGCAGGAGCAGGGACCAAGCAACGGGAGCTCACCCCATCGCAGGGATTCGAACCGCCGACCTTCTGATCGGCAAGCCCTAGGCTCTGTGGTTCAACCCACAGCGCCACCCGCATCCCTTTTATTCAGATAGGTGTGCTCTATTTTTATTATTATTATTATTTGTTATTTACTCACCACTCACCTTACACTCCGAAGGTGGATTACAGCATGAAAACAGAGTAGTAAAAACAAAACAACTTACCATCACAGAAATAACAGGGGTCCTAGAAAGATACACTTCAGTGGCCAAAAGGTAAAGAGGTGAATCTTCAACATTTGCTGGCAAGGCTAGGCCAAGCCATTTTGGCACAAGAGGTGAACCACAAAATGACACCCCACCTCCCTATCAGGGAAAGTAGGTGTGAGTGAAGATCTTCATAAGGAACAATGAGGGAATATGGGTAAAAATTGTAGGAGAGGGAAACAACAGTAACCTTATAGACTGTTATAGACAGAGTGTTATAGACTGCCAAACCAGACTGAAGGCTTGGATGATGCCTTCTTAGTCAAAGATATAGTAGTCAAAGAGGGTCCCTTCCAACACTATTTTATTTATTTTATTTTTTATTTATTTTATTTATATACCTTGGTTGTCGAACGGCTTGGCTCCCGAAGAAATCAACTCACAAATGCCACAAATCCGGAAGTAAGTGTTCTGGTTTCCGAACGTTTTTTTGGAAGCCGAACATCCGGTACAGCTTCCACGACTTCCAGTTGAGCGCAGGAAGCTCCTGCAGCCAATTGAAAGCTGCGGCTTCATTTTTGAACAATTCCGGGAGTCGAACGCACCCCCAGAATTGATTAAGCTCGACATTAAGTACCACTGTACCGCCCTATACCGAGAGGTCTCAGGGTGGTTCACAGAATATATCACAATATTTAAAATCAAAATAAGAACAATAACCCAATAACAGACACCCACACCCACACCAAAGAGCCACATTTTAAAAGGGTATAGGATGTCAATCAGGTCAACCAATGGCCTGGTTAAAAAGGAACGTTTTTGCCTGGTGCCTAAAGGTGTATAATGAAGGTGCCAGGCTAACTTCCCTGGGGAGAGTGTACCACAGACGGGGAGCCACTGCAGAGAAGAGCCGAAGAATCTACAATTCGATGCCTCTATGAACAAAGGTGGGAGGAGACCAGCAGCGCCTCCTATTCTCCAAGAAGCCACTGTTTGTGGGATTGTGGGGTCTGCTGAGCAGGCAGGAGATTCAACCTCCAAGGAGCATATTGCAGTCATCACTGCCATCGCAATGCATCCCACTGCTCCACTGGATCCTGATTCCCAAGGCGGCCACCTCACCTTGCCTCATGGTAGGGCTGGCCCTGTTTGCTGGGAATTGTCTGATGAAGGTGCCAGACTCACCTCTGTTCCTACCCACAGAGTTCCTACCCACAGAGCCAGCACAGAGAATACCTTCTCACGGGCCACAACAATCCCAAACCTCTGAGGGTGGAGGGACTTCCAAGAGAGCTGTCTCTGCTGATCCTAGCACCCGAGTCTGTAGGGAAGGAGGTGGCGCTTCAGTTATTTGGGGACTGGTTCATTTGGGCTTTAAACACTAATGTAAGCACCTTGAATTGCGACTGGAAACATACCGAATGTGAAGCCCTAACTCTCCAACTGCAGCCATTGCCTCAGGAGCTGTGTGTGGCTGCCCCATGTGGTAAATCACTTAACTGCAGGTAACAGTTTAGGCAGATAACAGTTAGCTAGATGGAGAACAAAGAAGGAAGAAGAAGAAGAAGAAGAGGAGGAGGAGGAGGAGGAGGAGGAGCTTGGGTTTGATATTCTGCTTTATCACTACCCGAAGGAGTCTGAAAGCGGCTCACATTCTCCTTCCCCTTCCTCCCCCCACAACAAGCACTCTGTGAGGTGAGTGGGGCTGAGAGACTTCAGAGAAGTGTGACTAGCCCAAGGTCTCCCAGCAGCTGCATGTAGAGGAGTGGGGAAGCAAATCCGGTTCACCAGATTTCGAGTCCACCGCTCTTAACCACTACACCACACTGACTGTGTCAATGTGTGTGCAAACTAGCCTACTGCACAAAGGTAAATTTTACATCGGTTGTTCCTCTCACTTTTGCCTCTGGTCTTGCCCACTACTGGCATGCTACCCTCAGACGGCTGTCCAAAAGAGAAGGTAGCTCTCAGGATGTAAAAGGTTCCCCAAGACTGTTCTTTGGGGACGTCAGCAGCTTGTGAGGTTTCATTAGTGAACTCATCCCTGTTTGCAGCAGAGTGATGCTCCTTCTACACTCCTGGACACCTTTTCTACTTCTGCTGGCCTGTTTCCTCACCGAGGTCTAGCATCTTAACATGACTTTTTCTTCTTCTTCTGGCTGCCTAACTTTGAGACTCAAATGGCTGCTGAAACCCAGAGTTGCCCCATTCTCTAGTGTGACTGGGAGAACAAACAGTGGTTTGCCTGAGGCTTGCCCTTGTTCAGCAGAGCTGTTGTGATGTGGGGTGCAGTTGACAACAATAAGGATGTTTGGCTTCCCATCTGTTCACCCTGAAAGGGGTTCTTGAGTATTCCAGCTGAATGCATGAACCTTCTTTCTTTCTTTCTTTCTTTCTTTCTTTCTTTCTTTCTTTCTTTCTTTCTTTCTTTCTTATTAAATTTTATTGATAATTTCATAACTCGCATTTTTACACTAGATGAATACAAGAAGTAAATATAAGAAAGAAAAAAATACATTATAAATTTAAAATTACAATTAAATCACAGTATAGTATAATTAAATCACTTCTCAGAAAGAAGAAAAACAAGAATTAAAAAATAGAGAAGAAAAAGAAAAGAAAAAAGAAAGAAAAAGAATACAAAGAATAAAAGTAATAGAACATTTCCACCGCATTCCGCACAGCAGTCAATAGAAATTTCCCTTTATTCTGCCTCCTGTGTATTGTCTGTTTTAATATTTCCAAGTTCCCAGTCTTTAGTAACGCATTTCTTTATTCACATCCTGTCCGGTTAATAAAGACACCGCCATGCATTTTCTCCTAGACCTGCTTTCTTTAAGTAATCGTTCAGGCATTCCCATTGTTTCTTTATCTTATCCTTTGGTTTTTTCCAGATCAAATCTGTTAATTTCGCCATTTCCAAATATTCACAGAGTTTATCTATCCACTCCCCTTTGGTTGGTATGCTGTTCCCTTTCCAGTTTTTTGCCAGCAGCATTCTCGCTGCCTTTCTCTTTCTTTCTTTCTTTCTTTCTTTCTTTCTTTCTTTCTTTCTTTCTTTCTTTCTTATACAGTTTTTATTTATTTTCATGGTACAAAAGATAAATTTTGAGAAAACAATTGTTACAACAGTAAACAACAAATAAGTTCAGGTAGGTAGCCATGTTGGTCTGACGCAGTTGAAATAAATAAATAATATTAAAAATAAAATAAAATTGTCCAGTAGCACCTTAGAGACCAACTGAGCTTGTTCTGGGTATAAGCTTTCGTGTGCATGCACACTTATCTGAACAAATAGCTTGTCCCAGGGTGTCATAAAATTCCTATGACAATGGAAATGGGAGTGGAAATGATCACTTATCCATCCCATGTCTGAAACAAACATCAAATATTATCATTGTTGCATTTGTAACCCTCCCCCTTTGCATTGCAATGAATGCGGTGGAATGTTGTAATGGCAATGTAATTTATGAAACATACAGAATTAATCAGGCATGTTACAGGTAGGTAGTTGTGTTGGTCTGCCATAGTCGAAACAAAATAAAAAAAAAATCATTCCAATAGAACCTTAGAGACCAACTAAGTTTGTTATTGGTATGAGCTTTCATGTGCATGCACACATCTTCAGATACACTGAAACAGAAGTCACCAGACCCTTATATATAGTGAGAGGGTTGGGTATTACTCAGAAGGGTGGTGGGAATGAGTGATTGGCTGAAAGGTGTTATGTGGTCCCAGGACTGGTGTTATGTGGTCCCAGTGGCCACTTCCAATCACCAGTCTAGCTGCCGCATTCTGGATTAATTGCAGTTTCCGGGTCACCTTCAAAGGTAGCCCCACGTAGAGCGCATTGCAGTAGTCCAAGCGGGAGATAACCAGAGCATGCACCACTCTGGTGAGACAGTCTGCGGGCAGGGAGGGTCTCGGCCTGTGTACCAGATGGAGCTGATAGACAGCCGCGCTGGATACAGAATTCACCTGTGCCTCCATGGATAGCTGTGAGTCCAAAATGACTCCCAGGCTGCGCACCTGGTCCTTCAGGGGCACAGTTACCCCATTCAGGACCAGGGAGTCCCCCACGCCCGCCCACACCCCGTCCCCCAAGAACAGTACTTCTGTGTTGTCAGGATTCAACCTCAATCTGTTAGTCGCCATCCATCCTCCAACCGCCTCCACACACTCACACAGGACCATCACCGCCTTCACTGGTTCTGATTTGAAAGAGAGAATCATTTGAAATGATTTATCATGTAGATAAGAATCCAATTTCTCTATTCAGACCAGGTCTCTCCATGGTTTTAAGTTTGGTAATCAGTTGCAATTCAGCAACTTCTCTTTCCAGTCAATTTCTGAAATTCTTTTGTAATCAAGCATGGACAGCGAGACAAATAATGTAGTTTGAGGCAGAAGACAAATTGCAGCAGAATGGAAACAGTGCTGCTGCATACTGGGCAGCACGTAAAACCACGTCTTCTAGCTTTGACTGCAGCTTGCCACTATAATCCTAACATCCCAGCACTAGGGGAGAGGACACTCCCCTGAAGACTGATTGTCTCTACAGCCTCCACCTCCCCACCTGCCACCTTGTACATTTCTGAGCCTGCTTCAAATTTTCTCACAAGAAGTCAAACAGGGGTGCTTGAATAGGCAGTCGCCCTTGGTTTGAATTCTTGCAACATCCCTAAATGATGCCGTACTCAGAAATTGCAGGAAAGGAGGAGGAAATGTCTCCAAAGTTTTTCCTCCACTAATTTGGCAGGTACCACAATGGCGTCTCGCAGCCATTAGGAATGATTGCAGGTAAATCTGAACGAAGGGAAACATATGGTCAAAATCACAGACACCGCACAGATAATGAGAGACAACTTAGGCTCCAATTAGGAATGTTCCTGACAATCAGGGACACTTGAGAGAGAGATTTCTTTATTTAGTAATTGATACACTCTGTTCTCCTCTCTGTGCAAAATGGCTTGCTGTAAAAAAATTCAGATGCAGAACACAGATGGCAGGCAAGCAACTATAACATTTCCTCTATTTATTTATTTATTTATTTTTTAAAAAAACTTGAACATGGCACCTGTTTTAAAAGTACCTATAGGAAACTATTAAATCCCGAGGGAGACCTACACTGACAAAGCTCAGACAACACTTCAACTCCACAAGAAATTAGGGATGGGGGAAAGCATATGTTTGATCCATTTTTCACAGTAGGTCAACAAAATCCAACACTCTTCAAATTGTTTGTAGTTTGGAACATCAATTCCACTCCACTTGTGAACATCTCCATCTTTTGCGATACATTTTCGATGTGAAAGATGTCCACACAGGATATGTCTTTTACATAAAATATGCATGCAAAATGTGTGCAACAAAACTGCACACAGGATATGTGCGAAATGTGTGCCACTGAGAGCCAGTAAGTTAGAGCAGTCTTGAATGTTGGGCTAGGACCTGAGAGACCAGGGTTCAAATCCCACTCCCACAGGCATGAAGCTCATTGAGTGATGATGAGTGAGCCACAGTCCCTCAACTTAACACACCTCACAGTGATGTTGCAAGGATAAAATGGAAAGGAGGACTATGTATGACACCTTGAGCTCCTTAGAGTATATATGTAAAATTATTATTATTATTATTATTATTATTATTATTATTATTATTATTTAGTAACTGATGGGTCTCAAACCCTTGGTGAGTTAGGGACTTCCCCTGTATGTAAAGACAGGCTCTGGTAGATTGAGTAGAGTTCACCTCAAGAGGCACACTCCATTGTCTCTCCAGATGCCATCACAAGCCCTTCACCTTAAGGTCCCTGGGCAGGTTACAATACTAAAACACGTTATTTAAAACAGTTCAAAATAACTAAACTGCATGAAATGCTTTCCATGAGATGGAATGGACAGAAAAGGACTGCCCAGACCTATGATTGAATGCTAATAGGTCACAACAGGACAGACAGGTGTCCAGCTCACCTCTGCACAATTTCACTTCCAGCTCTCATCCTTAAATTTACACCAAAGGCACACAGAAATGTGTGGACCCTTTTCATTAGATGAAGGAATGAGTGGAACAGGCTGGGGTGTGGAACACAGGAAGCAGCCTTATGCCTAGTCAAACCATTGGTCCATGTTGCTCAACAGAGTCTGCACTGACAATCAGCAGCTCTCCAAAGGTTCAGGCAGAATATTTCCCCATCCCAGCTGGAAATATTAGGGGTTAAACCTGTGGCCTTATTTGTGGACAATATATTCCCTGCTACAGAGCCACTGCCCCTCTTGGCCACAGCACTTGGTTGGCAGTATTGTTATCTGAAACTTAGGAAGCCTTTCCTATATGCATGAAACAGGTAAGGTAAAGGGACCCCTGACCATTAGGTCCAGTCATGTCCGACTCTGGGGTTGCGGCGCTCATCTCGCTTTATTGGCCGAGAACCTGCATACAGCTTCCAGGTCATGTGGCCAGCATGACAAAGCCGCTTCTGGCGAACCAGAGCAGCCCACAGAAACGCCGTTTACCTTCCCTGCCAGAGCGGTTCCTATTTATCTACTTGCACTTCGACGTGCTTTCGAACTGTTAGGTGGGCAGGGGCTGGGATCGAGCAACGGGAGCTCACCCCGTCGCAGGGATTCAAACCACCGACCTTCTGATCAGCAAGCCCTAGGCTCTGTGGTTTAACCCACAGCACCACCATGCATGAAACAGGGCTTTTCTGCAAAACTATCTCTCTCTATCTCTATTCTATGTTTCAAAGTTGGAAACTCTAGTAAAATATTTAGGGACTCTGCCATTGTGCCGACACATCCCAGCTCTGAGAATCTGACGGATAGCATCTAAATATATCAGTGTCAAGCTTCCAGATACTTTCCCTTTCTTTATCTTGCTAGAACAACTTTCACTTCAGTTGCCCCATCTGGCAGTGCCACATCCTGTACATTCTATGATGGAAAGTTTTCCTTATCATTCAGGGTGGGGAGGAGGCACAGGGGGGATTTCTCTACAGACGTAGCATTTGGCTTTTCATTTCCTTCCTTCATTAGGAAAATTAAATGAGTATGAAAGAGTGATGTATAAAGACTCTGTGACAGATCAGAAACCTCTGATGAAATATGAGCACCCGTAATGACCTACACACATGGAAATCTGGCAGAACTGTCAATCACGGGGAGACAAAGGAACTCTTCATCCACCTAATCATGTATCGTCTAAATAAGGAGGAAGCAAAACAGGAAAAATACATAATTAAGAATCACTTTCTCTCCTCCCTCCCACAAAAAAGTGTCAAAGGTAAAAAATCAAGAATATACAATATGTGCATTATTCAACACAGATCTATATAATATAAGTTTGGCAGTGAAATAATAATAATAAAGGTTTCTTACCTGATGACAGTTCCTCTGAAGTTGACAACTTTTGTATTCTGGCAGATCTTTTTTCTCTTGGCATTTTTATGGCCATGCCTATTGAATATGTTTTTAACTCTTCTTGTTAGTTGATTGTTTAAATATTTTCTGTAAGTTGCCTTGGCTTGGACATCTTTTTAGGTGGAAAAAATATTGAGCAGAAATACCTAAAATACCTAAAAAATAAATAACAACTTGGTGATTAAAAATGGGCTGTTTTCCACAAAAGTGTTGACTTTGTGTCATCATTTTTGACTTATAGCACCCAAGTTTTCAAATAATTAGACATTTGCTTTTTGTGGCTGCTGTTGTCTGTTTCTTTCTCACCTTATCCTATTTCTTATTATTTATTATATTTTCAAATCATATTACAGAAGCCAAAGTACAGAAGCTGTATATACATTACTGCAAGAGTTCAATATTCATATACATATTTATAAGCATTTGACTTAACTCAGTGGATATATTTCATTTCCCCCTATAAAGCCTCAAGAAAGAAAAGATACAGAAGAGAAATCAGAGGAAGTAAGAAGATAAAATGTATGGAGAATCGTTATGCTATCCCTGGATGCAGACAATGGAAGGATTTGACAAAAGGCAACAGAAAGCCAAGAAGCAGCAGTTGTGAGGCTGGAGCGAGGAACTGTCCATGGTGCTGTGGGATTGTGCTGAAAAGCTGGAAGGTGATAGTGACAGAAGGAAGAATAAACTAGACCTCTAAGAATCTAGAGAGGTATTACGGATGAAAGCCAGATTATCTGAATAGTTCTACAGGTGTTTATAAGATGGCATTTCTCCTACTTGTAGCATTTGGCAGGTCGAGTCATCCTGGAGGTCTGAGATTCTGCAAATTACAAAATAGTTAGGACCGGAAAAGATGTGCTGCTAACAAATATAAACATCCCATGCTCCAAGCTTCGATAGGTACCGGTAGAAGCAGTTCTGGGGGCAATGCTAGCTGGGTTTTGGCTTCTTAAAGATGGGTCTTGTGGCATTTTTGTAATGTTTGCTCTACCTACAAAAAGGGGCAAGGGGAAACAAGCAGAATTCACACTCCAGGCAGGATGTCTGCATGAAACCTCCACACTACATCAGTCCTCTTCTATTAGACAGGGATTTGTGTGTGTGTGTGTGTGTGTGTGCGCACGCTTGCAGGGAGTGTCACCTGTCCAAATATTGACAACTTACCCATTCCCAACATTCCATAGACACCTCTGCATCAAGAAAACATCTTCAAACAAAGAGATTTCCAAATGGGTATTCACTGGCTATCCTGACCCATTAAAGGACATCAACATCCTTTTGTCAAATTCCAGGTTAAGGACCAGCCATTGCTGTAAGGTGAAACCACAGTGACAAACTGATTCATTGTAATCAGATAGCAGGCTCACAACTGTGTTTCAGGTGCAGAATAAATGCCAACCATTGATTTGTACTGGCTGCCAAGCACAGTTGGTTCTGAATTCCTTTAGCACAGATCAGCACTTGTCTCCAGGCTACAAAGAGCCATATCCAAATAGCAGGTACACACTGTAGGACCAAAGAGACCTGTCTTATGCTGAGTCAGAATTTTGGTCCATTTTGCTCAGTGTTGTCTACACTGACTGGCAGAGGCTCTCCAAGCTTTCAGACTGGGATGTATCCCAGGCTTACCTGGAATGGCAGGAATTGAACCTGGGACCTACTGCATGCAAAACAGACACTCTATGGCAGTGTTGGCCAAACTTGGTTCTCCAGCTGTTTTTGGACTACAACTCCCATCAGCCCTAGCTAACAGGACCAGTGGTCAGGGATGATAGGAATTGTAGTCCCAAAACAGCTGGAGAACCAAGTTGGCCAACAATGCACTATGGGAATTCCCCAGCAGGCAAAGCTGAGGTTTGTAGGACCTTGCAGAGCTTCCAGCAAATACTCTTGTGTAAGATAGATGCTACTTTGTCAGTGGTCTGACTTCAGCTTATCATCTAGACAGGAAAAGAGGCCTACCTAGTGCCCCAAGCCCCCCTCTCTTAGCTCGCTAGAATTTTAAGGGCTCAAAGTTTGAAAAAACTCCAGCACTTGTGCAATACTTCAGGTTCACCTCTACATTTTCCACATATCAGACAGATGTGATGAAGGTATGTAGCTAAAGCTCACATCTCTCTCCCCCACACCACCAGCTTGAAACCTGCCTGTGCTAGAGGAATCGTTTCTCAGGGCAGGAAGGTCAGTCAGTCTCCAAGCTCATTTGGTCTTCAGCCTCTCTGCTGAGCCTGCCAACAAAGGTGCCAATTAGTGCCAGTTTTCTGATCTGAGCTGTGTTCAGTGGACTGAGACCAGCAAGGCAGTGCAAGGAGATCATGGAGCAGCCATCACAACAGGAAAGTAGAACTCTTTTAAAAAAAAAAAATCACAACTCAACAGAGGGCTCCAAGTAAAGCTGAAAGAGGTACCAGCAAAACTTAAAAAAAAAAAAATTCCCACATTGAAGTAGTAGGAATGCCTGAAGAATTTGATCTCAGTGAATTCAAAGATGAACTGGCCTGATCCACATCTCCTGGATAAGAATTTGTTTATTAATACAATTTTTGGCTATTAAAAATGTATTGCAATGCATATTTTGAGATAAAACATATCTGGAAATACATACCTAATATGCATTTTTTGCGTTTTGCTTTTGCTCATTAACTTTTGGGGACTTATTAAATATTAGATTAATGCAGAAATGGGATGGAATAAACTTCTGGACAAACACATGCAAAAGCGAAAGGAACAGATGTAGACCAATTGTCCATGCTAGTCCTTACTTTAGAATACTGCGGCCTTCTACAAACTTGGGTCACCAGATCTTGTTGGACTACAACTCCTATCATCTCCAATAATTGGCCAAGCTGGCTGGGTATGATAAGAGTTGTAGTTCAACAATATCTGGGAACTCAAGTTGGAAGAACTCTGGTATGCATGATTCCTTGACCCTCTGTACTCCTTGAAGAGTAGTCCCAAACTATATACCTGCTCAACCCCCACCCCTAGAACTGGCAACTGGCCAATTATCTGAACACAGGAACCATGCACCCAAAGAGCTGACATCTCTTCAGGATTCAAACATGCCCTCATTGATGTCTTCACACATTGAAACTGTATTGTCTCTATAGCTGTATGGTGTCATCACATTTACTGTGTGATGATCCCTGAGATCATGTAATGAAGGAGAAAGAGGAAGCCCTGTTAAAGTTGTTGGGTGTTTCTTTTTAAGCCCTGCTGTAGATCAGGAGAACAATTATTGCAAACAGGCATGAGAGGCAAAATAATTAAAATAAAATAAAGACAGTCGGACTAGAGAGAGGATCCCGACTTTTTGCCTTAAATATTTGGCTCTAGTCTTAACATATGCATGCAGGCACACACATTTCCCTATAGAAACCACTCTAGAATGAAGCCTTTAAAGTTTAATGTAAGTTTTGCATTGCTGACCAGCACAAAAATACCAAATAAAACATGCTGCATTACTAGGCTATGCTGTAACATCTTATTTTGCTCCTGTGGGGATAAGACATAATTCATAATATCTGTAAATAGTGCATGCGTTTACTCATTTGTTCCAGCAAGAAGGTAAAACCTTTATGGAATTATAGCAATAGGATCCTTGGGGATCCTAATCTAATACTGTTTTCTTTCCTTTTTACTGCCCTGTCACTGCGCGCCAAACACTTTCCCCTCTCCTTTCTCCGTTATGACACATGCAATGCTTTGCACTGTTATCTGACAGATTAGGGACTGCGCTGGCTTTCAGATGAGCATTTCTGAGCGAGGGCCCTTCCAGCCTTCCACCCAGCTCTCTCTTGCATTGATTATGCACAATTACATCCCCGAGTCATGTGCCACAGCTGTCCCCACCCCCAGGTGATTTATTACCAATGAGATGGTTCTAAGCAGCAACCTGTTTATCACTGTCAGAGGTGCACGCAGCTGATATTAGAATCTTTTGAGATATCTGTATGTATGGACGCTCTAGCGCATGGGCATGCATAATCTTAGAACCCCACCAGGGAGTGGTGAGCATCGTAAGAATGTCTTGCCATGTTCAGTCCACAGAGCAGGCCTAAGCATTGCTGTGCCCAAGTCACCTTATTTCACCTTATTTGCTTCCAAAGCAGCACATTGAATGTGTCTGAAGAAACGCCTGGGGGGGGGGAGACTAATAAGCTTGCAATGTATGCTGTGCAGATGCTGTTCAGCACCCTACTGTTACCCTGCTAGAAGCTGCTGCTGTTCTGGTGCCCTTACTGTCCTTGCCCTCATTTGCCGTTGCTTGTTGTTGAACCCTAATGGCTCTTGAAACAAAATATTTAAAAAATCCTTCCAGTAGCACCTTAGAGACTAACTAAGTTTTTTCTTGGTATGAGCTTTTGTGTGCATGCACACTTCTTCAGATACACTGAAACAGAAGTCACCAGACCCTTATATATAGTGAGAAGGTGGGGAGGGGTATTACTCAGAAGGGTGGTGGGAATGGGTGATTGGCTGATAGGTGAGGTAAACCTGTTGACGACTGTTAACGACTGCAATTGGTCTTACAGGAAAAAGCAAGGGGTGAGATGGCTAAAAATAGCTTTATCGTGTATAATGAGATAAGAATCCAATGTCTCTATTCAGAGCAGGTCTCTCCATGGTTTTAAGTTTGGTAATGAGTTGCAATTCAGCAACTTCTCTTTCCAGTCTATTTCTGAAATTCCTTTGCAATAAGATAGCTACTTTGAGATCTTGCATAGAATGTCCTGGGAGACTGAAGTGTTCTCCTACTGGTTTCTCTGTCTTGTGATTCCTGATGTCAGAATTGTGTCCATTTATTCTTTGGCGTAGGGTTTGGCCTGTTTGTCCAATATAGAGAGCTGAAGGGCACTGTTGGCATTTGATGGCATACACAGTTTTAGAGGATGAGCAATTAAATAGTCCTGAGATGGTATGTTTGATGTTGCCCAAACTCACTTGCATCTGTAATCAATAAAGTTGTGGCCAGTTTTGATCCAATAATGTTCATGTTCACTCCAGTGGTGGGCTCACTGTGCCTGGGCATGCAAATAAACCATCTCTATGATCTAACTTCCATTGTGTTTGTGCAATACTAATATCAAACTGAATCAGGGGAGGTAACTGGGTTATGCTGTTAGCAGAATGTATTACTTACAGAGTTAAACATTGCCTGTACATTGCAGACTAGTAACAAATCAGATCAGTATAGATAACTGCATTATGGCGTTAGGACAATATATTACTTACAAAGTTAAACCAAGAAAAGCATTAGCTGCATTGAAAGATGTTACCTCTGGAGGGGACTAGGTCAGAGCAATCCTATGCCCAGTACAGAGCAATCAGTAGGTACATATAGTAAGCCACCTTAGGTCCAGTGGGACTTATTCCCAAGAGACCTCGTAGAAGATTGCTGATATTCTGTAGATTTCATACCAATAATGTCCCAGCAGTTTTGTACTGCTTTTTCTTGCACTATAGTGCAAAAGTGCCTCTCCAGACAGCAGTGATGCAGCAATGCTAGGAGAGCATCACAGAACAACTTTTAAATATGTTGGGGGGGGGCATTTTTGTGTCGCTCTTGTTCTTGTTTTTATTATGTACTTTGTGATTTTATTCTGTACTTTTTATGCTGTGAACCACCCTGGGATTTTCAGATGAAGGGTGGTATTCAAATTTAACAATAACAATAACAATAACAACAACTAATAAAGTGGAATGCTGTGTGGATGGTCCAGTATAAATCCATCACTAATACACTATTGTTGCAAGTGACATTTTACAGAATACGAATATATATATATATATATATATATATATATATATATATATATATATATATTAAAAGGTCTGGAAGGGACCATAGTTTTCTTTTATTAATTTCTAAAAATTTCTTTACATAGATAGAAAAATAGATAGATGATAAATGATAGATAGATAGATATAGATTAGATAGATAGATAGATAGATAGATAGATATAGATAGATGATTAGATAGATGATAGATGATAGATAGATAGATAGATAGATAGATAGATAGATAGATATAGATAGATAGATAGATAGATAGATGATAGATAGATAGATAGATAGATAGATGATAGATAGATGATAGATAAAAGTGCTCAACTGCTGTCTTTACTTGGCCAATTTCATTTAAGCATTTTGGACTGCTGAAAGTAGAGAAATCTTTGCTAATTTCATTATGAACTGACATGATCCCAAACCATTGCATAGATCAGAATGAAGATTTTGCACTTCACTGAATATGGCGATGTCCTCATCAACTCAAAAGACATATGAAATAAGTTTAAAAATGCATATTCATGTGATAAAATACATTTAGAAATGTATTCAAAAATGCTTTCAAAGCTTATCTATATGCAAATTTAAATTAAACTAATTCTAAATTATACATTGATGTGGAAATGTGGGGGGGGGGCAACTTATGAATGATCACGTGTGAAATTGACACGAACAAAAAAAAAAAAAATCCTATGATTTGTCCATCTCTATCAAAAACATACTCCAAAGTTTAATGTTATCTTCTGGGGCTGGGATAAATGATCTTGTTTGCGTGGGTGGGGGGAGTACTTACCAGGATAGATATAAAGCAGTCACGGGCTGCGACGAGTAAAACCGTATTGAGAATATTGCCCTATGGGAACAATGCATTGCAATGATCTGCTGTTGATCCCAGAGGGAGGCAAAGATAGCTGCCCCCACCATATAGCATCGCTACCAGCAAGACAGTGGATAATATATTGTGCCCTTTCATTACTGTATGAGTAAATAAAATATGTCATTGAAATTGTCTGTCTACATCAGCAAAAGGTTTTGGAAACCAATGAGATAAAGAGAGTTAACCTTACATAGGCTCCAGGAGGAGGAAAGACTATATCATAGAATCATAGTTGGAAGAGACCACAAGGGCCATCCAGTCCAACCCTCTGCCAAGCAGGAAGCACCATCAAAGCATTCCTGACAGGTGGCTGTCAAGCCTCTGCTTAAAGACATCCAAAGAAGGAGACTCCACCACACTCCTTGGCAGCAAATTCCACTGTCGAACAGCTCTTACTGTCAGGAAGTTCTTTCTAATGTTTAGGTGGAATCATATGTTTTTTGCTGAGGGAGAATACACAGGGCAATGCACAAATTGGTTGGTCATTGGGGGGGCACCCTCCAGTCATTTTTTGAAAATATCTAGTTTGGGTGCTGTTGTTGTTTTAACAGATTACCAATGGGGTGTGCATATATTTTTATGAAGAAAGCTCAGAAAAAGAACCCTGTTGGTAAGTTGCCTTCATGTCAGGAGGTTGACCCATTAGCTCAAGTGGGGCACTGCCCAGTAACCTTGACAGCTCTCACATACCTGCCTTCTAACTTGCATTCATTTCAATGATGGCCACCAGCCCTATATCGCTATAAATCAGAATTAGAAGAATTCATGGAAGAGAGGACAACCAGTGGCTGCAAGCCATGGTGGTGATACTCTGCCTCCACAGTTGGAGATAGCAATGCCTCTGAGTACCAGTTGCTGGAAAGAGTCCTCCTGCTCGCAAGACCTGCTTGTGGGTTCCCTGTAGGTTTCTGGTTGGCCATTGTGAGGACAGCATGCTGGATTAGATGGGCCTTAGACCTGATTCACCACACTCTTCTTATGTTCTCATGTAGAGGGTGATTCTGACTTTCTGCTTCCTCATCCTTAGTCTAAGTGTTGCTCTTAGGAGAAATTAGTGGGGAGAAGGATGAATCGATTGGTTTTGTCTATCATTGCCTCTGGCTCCACCTAATGTTCTAAAAAGCAGAGACATCACCTTGCCGACAAAGGTCCTTAGAGTTAAAGCTATGGTTTTCCCAGTAGTGATGTATGGAAGTGAGAGCTGGACCATAAAGAAGGCTGATCGCCGAAGAATTGATGCTTTTGAATTATGGTGCTGGAGTAAAATCTTGAGAGTCTCATGGACTGCAAGAAGATCAAACCTATCCATTCTGAAGGAAATCAGCCCTGAGTGCTCACTGGAAGGAAAGATTCTGAAGCTGAGGCTCCAATACTTTGGCCACCTCATAAGAATAAAAGACTCCCTTGAAAAGACCCTGATGTTGGGAAAGAATGAGGGCACAAGGAGAAGGGGACGACAGAGGATGAGATGGTTGGACAGTGTTCTCGAAGCTACCAACATGAGTCTGACCAAACTGTGGGAGGCAGTGGAAGACAGGAGTGCCTGGCGTGCTCTGGCCCATGGGGTCATGAAGAGTCGGACACGACTAAACGACTAAACAACAACAACAAATGTCCTTCTGTGCCTTCTGTGTTGGTTTCCTCCTCCCTCTTTTAAGCAATATTTCCCTCATTGAGGGGTGCAGGGATATCAGCAGCCAATATATTCATTGGCACTGAATTAATTTAATCAGGATGCACAGATGATGACGGAAACAATGGACCCCGGCTAGAAACAACATTCCTGAATATGTTCAGTAGTATTCATCCCATAGGAAGAGACAACAAGAGCAAAACTCTACCTGGCTACATTTCCTGTCAGTCTCAAGATGCATTCACAAGGGTTAGTTTATCTTAAAGGGAGTAAGTCGCAGGGTAGGCTACAATTATGAATGGTTGAAGGAGCTGGGTATGTTTAGAGAGAAAAAGAGAAGACTGGGAAGTTATATAATAGCCATCTTCAAATATTGAAAAGGCTGTCACGTAGAGGATGGAGCAAGCTTGTTTTTGGCTACTCCAGAGGGGAGGACCAAAAGTAATGGATTTTAATGACAAGAAATGAGATTTCAATATGGTGCCCCAATCAAGGGAAGTAATAGTACCACTCTATTCTGACTTGGTCATACCACAACTGGAATAGTGTGTCCAGTTCTGGGCACCACAGTTTAATAAGAATGTTGACAAGCAGGAATGTGTGCAAAGGAGGGTGACCAAGAGGATCAAAGGTCTGGAAACTAAGCTTTATGAGGAGTGGTTGATGGAGTTGACCATGTTTAGCCTGGAAAAGAGGAGACTGAGAGAAGTTATGATAGCCATCTTAAAATATCTAAATGACTGTCACATGGAAGAGGGAGCAAGCCTGTTTTCTGCTGCTCAGAAGGGTAGGACTCAAACCAATGGATTGAAGTTACAAGAAAAGAGATTCTGACTAAACATCAAGAAGAACATTCTTACAATAAGAGTTGTTTGATGGTAGAATGGATTCCCTTGGAAAGTGGTGGATTCTAATTCACTTGGATTTTTTAAAGCAGAAGTTGGATGGCCATCTGTCAGGGATTGTTTAGCTGTGATTCATGCATTGCAGGGGGTTGGATAAGATGACCTTTAGGGTCCCTTCCAGTTCTGTGGTTCTGTGGTTTTATGAACTGTCCTCAAATTCAAAGTTTCTGGAATCTAGCTCATAATGGATGATTATTTCTGCTATCTGAGAATCTGCCTCTTTGTGCGGCCCCAAGCCCAAATTTGCCCTATGACATATTGCTTCAAAATAACGACTTACGCCTTTGCCCGCTTGCTTCTCCTAAGAATATATTTCCATATGTTTAGGGAGTGCAATCTGTGGGGTGGATCATCAAGCTAGGAAATGCTTTTAAAATGGGATTGAACAGAGCTGACTCGGAAAGTGTAGCTGTTCTGAAAGAATCAATAGGTCTTATGGAGCCCATTATCATAACATCATGTCCCCGGTACGAGAGTGGGGGATAAGTGTGCTATTGTTAAATTAGGTGGTGCCATCTTAGCGAGGAAAACAGAAATGTAATGTTTGCTAATTGAACTATAAAAATAATAATTACCTTTGATGTAGGGGAATGCGATGTCTCTCGGCACTGAGCCCTGATTGTATAAATTGAAGCCGTTATCATCAGAGCCTAAACTAGATTAGATGAGAACCTCTCAAATTACATTCAGATGATACTGAATGTAAACAAAGTGCTGAATGGTTTCTCTAGCAGCAAGAGGGCTTCTCCTCGCCCAGCCCTTTCTTCTTTCCGCATCACTTTATGGCCAGAGCATAGCCATTTGGGCTTGTTCAGTCATTAGCCTGAAATGTTACCCTGCTAGAAATCCAGGTTTCCCATCATGGATGAAAGTAGTCAACCATGAATGCACCACATACCTAGAAGAACTGTTGATAGCTTAGTAAAACACTGGAGAGTCATTACCCTGCAAATGCAGAGGAGTTATGAGTTCTCCCCCTAGAAGAAGACAAGGCTCCCAGAAGACATCTGGATCAAATATATAAAGGGCTGCCACATGTAGAAGATGGGGCAAGCTTATTTTCTCCTGCTCCGGAGGGTAGGACCCAATCCTATAGCTTCAAGTTAAAAGAAAGGAGATTCCAACTAAACATCAGGAAGAACTTTCTGACAGTAAGAGCTGTTCGATAGTGGAAGGTCTCCCTCAGGAGGTGGTGGTCTCTCCTGCACTGGAAGATTTTAAGCAGAGGTTGGGTGGCCCTCTGCCATGAATGCTTTAGTTCAAGTCTTTGCTTTGCAGTAGGTTAAACTAGATGACCCTCAGGGTCCCTTCCAACTCTTCAATTCTGTGATTCTATTATCGATAGAGACAGGAAGTGATGGGGTCACTGGTTTTAAGTTAAGGGTGACTAATGGTAGAAGAATCAGGAAGTACTTATTCATGCAGCTCTTATTTAAATTAGAGGGACCCCAACTTCTCTCCATGACAGTGAAAAATAATAAATGAATAGAAAGAGAACCTACCCATGGGACTCTGACACAAAAACCTCAGACATACACTATGTAAAAGAATGAAAGTTTACTACCTCCCTTCTTTTCCCCCAACCTTATACTGCATACAACATTAAATTCTCACATTGGCTATTACTGACCTGTAGAAAAGCCTTCACAATCTGAAAATAGAGACAATGTATGAACTTTTGTAACCTCGGAAAATCTTTCATAAAAACGTTTTTTAAAAAAGCTAGCGGACTTTCTGTGGGTGACAAGGATTAAGAGCTACCTTTGAGTCAGAGTTCTGTGCTTTCTTTTCTCTTTTTCTGCCTTTGTTTTTATTTAGATTAGTTTGTTTTATCGTATTGTATTTTGAAAAGCCTTTAATAAAAGCTTATGGGGAGGAAAGGGAGTAGAAAACTTCATCAGTAAAGTAAAAGTAGAATTTCAGGAAACAAGTGGGTATGCAAAGGCAAATAGGTTGACTTTGGGGGGTTATTCTACTTCCTATCATGGTAAACACGCATGAAAATTATATTTCTCACATTTTTAAGATAGTCCAGTTAAACAGTGGATGTTCTCAGAGGTGTCTCCATTTGAGCTTCAAAGTTTATATGATGAACAAATCATCCCAGAGATGTTGAACAAGATTATCAAATATTCCTAGTGCAGAGATGGAGGTTCCTAGATGAGTGGTGGAGAACCCGTGTGGTCCTTCAGATGTGGCTTGACTACAACTCCCATAATCCCTGACCCTTGGCCACAATGTCTGGGGCTGATGGGAGTTGTAGTCCAACAGCCTCTTGAGGGCCACAGCTTTTCCATCTCCAAACTAGACCATTGCTGCTGTCAGGATCTGCCAGGCTGCCAGCTTAGATAATCAGCACGCAGTCATTCTTATTACATGTAGATTTATTGTACACAGTGATTAACCTCAAAGCCGCTCACACTAGCGACCGTCCATCAAGATGGAGTTGAGGCATCTGAATTCAAAGTGCGTCTCCAACAGGAAACACGACAGCGCCCCCCTTCTTCTTTGATTGACGCCTTTCTCTGGCCTTTGTTCATCTGTGGGGACTCTCAGGGTCATCGGTCACCTCTTCCGCTGATGAAGAGTACCCCCCTCCCCTGTGCTTGGACTAGAGACTGCTCCTCAGAGAATTGGCCTCTGTCCAGCCCACTTTCGCTGTCCTGATAATTTACAGGCTCTTCTCCTCTAGATAAGGGGGGAGTTGTGGTCCTCTGCCTTCAGCTGGCTGGGAAAGAGGCCAGTCTCTTTCTCCCTCTTCTGACTGACTGCCCCACCCAACTCAGAAGCCTCATCGTGACTGTGGGAAGTCATGTCCATGACAGCTGCCTTTATTGCCAATACCCATCTCTGTCATAACCCTGCCATATTTTAATGCAGGGGTAGGAAATGCATGCCCCCTCCCCTGAAGCTGTCGAACACCGATCATCCCTTGCCATTGGTTTTGTTGACTGGAGGTGATGGGAGATGGATCCAACAGGATCTAGAGAACTGCGGGTTACTCATCCCCTGCCTTTGGGGTTTTCCACATATCCCCATGTCAGATTCCATCACCTGCAGGATCAACCCTGCATTTCCATTTCAGCAATTCATATGAAGGAGCATTTGTCAACAAGCCCTAGCAGAGGCTTCACACAGCATGTGGTTTCTCAACACCACAGCTGCAAAACTGCTAAACATCAGCCTCAACTCCCGTCTTGGATCGTGACAGCCCTAACGGTCCTTGTTTTCCCTTTGTCTGTTTTAATTTATAATCATCAACATGCCTCTGATGGTTCCCCTCCTCCCAAACCCGACACCATTCCCCAACCCCTGCCCCAGTAATGTACAGGAGGTGGAGAGCGGGGTGGGGGGTGGGGAGGAGAGAAGAAGAAGAAGAAGAAGAAGAAGAAGAAGAAGAAGAAGAAGAAGAAGAAGAAGAAGAAAGAAAGAAAGAAAGAAAGAAATTGCCACCTTGAAATTAGTCGAGGCAATTGCAGATGGCATAATGACACCACATAATCGTTGCAATTTAAGTCACAGAGAATCAAAGCTCGTTCACTCCAAATGTTTCTTCCCTCCCAAGCTCCGTCCCCAAAATTAAAGTATCTAAAAACAGGAGATTGCAAACAACGTTTGACTCCTTAAGGAGGATCCATTTTGAGAACGGGGTGATGGGGACAGCCAGCCAGCATTCCAACTGAATGCATTGGCTGACAGTAGATGACTTCAGTAGAGGAGTGACACTTGAATTTACCCCACAGGGGGTAAGGAAGGAGGGAGGGAGGAGGAACGCAGCTGCTCCATCTGTTCAGACAATGCCACACTCCTCTCTCCACTCAATAATGAAGGCTCTTGAGCGATCTTTCATCAGAATGACTCTGCGGCATTAAAAATGCATTTCAATACATAGCTTGTTTAAATATTTAACCCTCCTCGGCTTTGAACGATTGATTCAGATTGGTGCTTGTTTAGATGTGTGGGAAACATCGATTTTCATAGAAACGGGTGCATAAATCTTGGATGGCTGCATAGGCATGGAGAAAGCTGGCTTACTCTTCACCAACCCAGTGCCCTCCAGGTGTGGCGGGTCTCCCAACTCCTGTGAGCCCCATCAGGGTTGATGGAAGTTGGAGCTCAACAACATCTGGTGGGTACCAAACTGGACTAGGCTAACAAGGCTCCATCTTCAAACCTAGGGTATACAGACTAAGAACTTGTCTCCCACATTTGTTTTTGGAAATGAGTTCACCCTTCTTCACCACAATAGCATCAGTACTCCAGATGAAAAGAACCACCTAAGGCACCTCTCTGGTTTATCTCTCAGATGTTTTGTGTTTGTTGATGAAAGGGTTTGGCCACCATTGTCCATGTCCAGGTATCTTCCAGGTTGGATTACTATGGTGTGCTCTATGTTGGGCTGGCCTCGAGGCTGGTTTTGAATCTGCAGCTAGTGCAAAATGCCATGCTTTGCTCACTAAAGCAACATATCAACACCATGTTATGCTGTTGAAAGAATTGCACGGTCTACCAAGCTAATTTCAAAGTGCTGGTTTTGGTGCATAAAGCTCTGTATAGCTTTGGACCATATTACCTGAAAGATCATCTCACCGTACCAAACTGATCACTGCAGTCTGCAGAAGAAGGCCTCCTGCAGATATCAACTTATTAGGAAGTCTGTTACACGTGATATAGGAACCAGACCTTGGGTGGTGTGGCAGCTACCTTTAGCTACCTCCAGACAGGTGTTGTCTCTGATTCCTTTTTGGCACCTACTGAATACCTTCGTCTTCCAGGTAGCATTTTCAAGAGGAATCTTTCCCAGTCTACATCTGCACTGGAATTGTTTTCAATATGTTTTAATTATTTTTCTGTGTAATTATTTTCCATTCCTGGCCTCCTTTGGGATGAAGGGCAAGAAATCATCATCACTGCCATATCATGGTACAGCTGGTGACTAATGGAGAGCCCTGCTCACACCACTCCTTTCAGCTAGAGCAAGGTGACAACTGAGATACCAGCCTGGTTTCATACATCATGGAGCACTTCAAATTCAAACCCCAGATTTGTATTTTGAATGTGAATTTCTATGTCCGAGCCAATGCAATCTCCTGGAGTTCCTCAAATAGGGTGCCTCATCCTCTGCCAGCACAACCAATGGTCAGGGATAATGTGTTAATGGGAGTTGCAGTCCATCAGCCTCTGGGGGAACATACAGGTTGTCCACGCTCAAGGAAAACCTGGGTTCAGGCATGAGTCACCCATGAGTCTTCTTTTCACAGGAATGAGGAGTGCATCACAACAAATCAGAAAGGATCATTGAGTCTCTATGCCAAGAGGGGAAACAGAATTCCAAACAGGATGCTGGGAGTTGTAGTCCAACATCATCCAAAATACCCTCATTGGATATAAACTATATCAAATAGAAATGCCATTGTGTCTCATACACTGTCAAATACAACCTAGTGTAAGTACAGTACATACCAATTAGTCAATACGGTGAAATATCAAAGACTGGCATCAAATATCACAATATATCAAATCCGAAGGGTTCCCTGTGGCAAAAATATGGGTATTCTGAGAATATCTGACATCATTTTTAGGAGGATTTCCAGGAGCAAATTCCTTTCAGCTCTGCTTCACATGTAGAAGCCCCTTTGCTTTCTTCCTCAGATGTTTCCTTGGAGAAATATGTTGCATTTTAATTGAGCGTCTGCTATGAGCTCTTCTTCACTTGGCCTTTTTCTTCCCTGTGATGTATAAGGGCTAATAATAATAATCATTCAAATTAATATCATCAATCCTTGCAAAACAGTCAAGCTCATCCACTCTTGAAGGGCACTGAACTCGTCATGTTCTGCACTTGCCGCTTCTTTATTACACTTGAGGAGCCCTCGTAAACTACGACGTCCCCCATACCTTGTCAGAAAAGGGCATGTCCAACATTGTGGAAAGGAGCTAAGAACAATTTATCCTTGAACGATTCCACTGTGCCTTTCCTGGTTTACTTCCTGGAGCTCTTTCCAATTCATCCTTCATGACTTGGCTTTTTTTAAAAAGTTGCCGAGATTTTGGAATGGAGGTGGGGCAGAGGTAGGACCCTGATGTCTATGAGCATGGCTTGGCAGCCTGAAAATTAGTACACAAAGGTCCTGGAAGACCCATTTCCTGCCTTGCAGGATTTTTTGCCACCTGGTGTGGGAGGGTGAGACCCTCCTTGACTCCAGCTACAAAAGCTGAGGTTGCTGAACAGACTTTTGGTCTGAGGTTGTTTAGGGTGGGTTGGAGGGAGGTTGTTGCTGCTATTAATTTTCTGTATCTTTATTTTAGATCTTATTATGCTTTATGTGCAAATTGTTTGATTGTGTACCTTTGGATGTGTTTTATTGATGGTCTATGCCTGCTTTTGTCATGTTTGTAATCATAGCAGCCAACTCCTAGGGGTAAAAGTCCCTTCGCTCCCCCCATAAAATATTTGAGGGGACCAGGGCCCCAAAAGGTTTATGGGCATTGTCAGTCAAATAGTATGTATGTGCTGCATCTTCTGATCAATTATGTGGGAAGAGGCTTACCTGCCCCTCAAACACAAAAACATCAAGTTGGCACCCCTGTTTGAAATTAAGTACCCCCCCCCTGCAATGTTGTAAGATGCCTTGATCATGGAAATTATGGAAAGGCAGCAAACAAATAAAACTAGGTATGTATTTATGTATGTTCCACCCCCCCCCTTCTTAGCAAGCACACTATAGGAAGAAGAGTTTGGATTTGATATCCCGCTTTATCACTACCCGAAGGAGTCTCAAAGCGGCTAACAATCTCCTTTCCCTTCCTCCCCCACAACAAACACTCTGTGAGGTGAGTGGGGCTGAGAGACTTCAGAGAAGTGTGACTAGCCCAAGGTCACCCAGCAGCTGCATGTGGAGGAGCGGAGACGCGGACCCGGTTCACCAGATTAGGAGTCTACCACTCTTAACCACTACATCACACTGGCTGTATTAGCTTGCCTTTGTAACACATGACAATAAGAATGTAAGAAGAGCTCTTCTGGATAGGGCATCTAGTCCAGCATCCTGTTCTCACATTAACCAATGAGGTAGAAATTCTGCAAAATCCTTTATCAGTGAGGTCGCATTCCTGTATGAAAAGGTACAGCTTGTCACCAGCTCTCAGCCTGACCTGCCTCACAGGATAATTGTGAGGAGGAAGGGGGAGAACCAGGTAAGCTATTTATTTAATCCATTAATACATTTGTTAAGATGTGAATAGACTAGTGACATTAATTGAGGAGAGTTATTTGTCTAACTCCCCCCCCCCAATTGTGACACCACGGACGAACATTAGGCCTTGAGTAGAGCAGGCATAGGGATGCGGGTGGAGCTGTGGGTTAAACCACAGAGCCTAGGGCTTGCTGATCAGAAGGTCGGCGGTTTGAATCCCCGCGATGGGGTGAGCTCCCGTTGCTTGGTCCCTGCTTCTGCCAACCTAGGAGTTCAACAGCATGTCAAAGTGCAAGTAAATTAATAGGTACCGCTCTGGCAGAAAGGTAAATGGCGTTTCCATGCACTGCTCTGGTTCGTCAGAAGCGGCTTAGTCATGCTGGCCACGTGACCCAGAAGTTGTACACCAGCTCCCTCGGCCAATAAAGCAAGATGAGCGCTGCAACCCCAGAGTCGGTCACGACTGGACCTAATGGTCAGGGGTCCTTTTACCTTTACCTTTTACAGCAGGCACACATTTGTGTTGTGCTGAGCTAGGAGACCCACTGCCCATGCCACTAATCCATCACACCCTCTGGCAAGGGTGTTGGGTTTCCATCCACTCTGAATGCCAATCATTGACAGAAGCCCAAACTTTCCAGTGAACTCTCTCATTGCTGTCTATGGTCTGTTCATTAGGTGAGAAAAACAACAGCAGCATGCAGCCTCATCACTTCATGACTGCAGATCAACCACAGTTAAGATATGAAACTTGCTTCCACTGGAAGAAGTGACAGCCACCAATTTAAAAGACAATTGACTAGGAGGAGAGGGCTATCAACGACTCTGCCTCCACATTTGAGGGCAGGAATGCTTCTGAATACCAGTTGCAGGAGGGAAGAGAGTGCTCTTTTGCTCAAAACCAGCTTGTGCGTTTCCCACAGTCATCTGGTTGGCCGTTGTGAGAACAGGATGCTGGTTTAGATGGGGACATTGGCCGGATCCAGCAGGTGCATCTTCTGTCACCTACAAACACAGTTCACACATTCAGTTGTGGATGATCAAGGGCTGAAATCAAGTGATAAGAAATGCAGGCATGTGTGAACTGGCCCAAAGACACTGCCAACCCCTTCTGCTCTTACCTTCAACAGGTCTGGCGAAGGCGGCCCTGAATTTTGTACCACCAGCCAAGAAAGTGGTAACAGGAAGTAAGCCGATTCATTATGGAAACGGTGGGTTTCTAAGCACAACGGACCAATATATGCTTGTTGATTCATGGCAGACCACATCCTCCAAATAGCCATCTGAAACCAACAGGCCCTTCAATATTAAGCAAAACCTTATATTTATTGTACCCATTGTTGAATATTTTTCTTTCTCCCCCCCCCTTTTTTTTGCATAAAATATCTGCTATTTGCAGGTAGTTGATTGAATTTCCAGCAGATGCTTAGCAGGCCATTTCAGTTGTCAGCCCGAAGCAGGTAATGAGAATTTATCAGCACCTCGTTCACATTTGCAGCTGATCTCTCACCCGTGCATTTCAATAAATATTCGTTTTATTTATCGAGATGCATTTGGAATTAGCAGCTTATTTTGTTCCATTGTATTTCGGGTTGGCGCTCAGACATTATTTATTTATATATTTATTTATTTATTTATTGGGGGAAAATAAAATAAAATAACGGGCTGGCTAAACAAGGCGGCAAAGTGTTTATCATTACCGCGTTTCGCAGATGCCGGGGCTCGAATTGAGATGTCGGCTGTGCCGACACCTCCTTTGACGTCAATAGCGATAATTGCATTAATGGCGAGACGAGGCACTCGTTTCTGAAAGTCTCTGGAAGGGGAGGGGGGGAAACATGTGATGTGGGGAGATGAGAGCCATTGTTCCATGAAAAATAAAGAAACCTATCATTTTTATTGAATGCAGAAGGGTGAAAAAAATGATATTGTTTAGAAACTACTAGAAGTAATAGCAGACGTATCATAAGCCTTGTCAACCATCATCTCAGCTGTGGTAAGCTGAGGGTGACTGAGGGAAAATAGGAATATGTAAGTGTTCTGGCAATTAGAACGCTAGAGTTTAGTTGTTTCTCCACATGGTGTGAAGGATCTTAAACATTGTAGTTTTGCCATTGTACTTCTCGTGCAAAGTATATAAGTCAAGTTCCTGCAGTGAGGTGGAACAGGAAGAAATTGGTTAAGAGTAGAACTGCCACAAATTCTGCCTGCTGTTAGTGTAGTCTTGGATCACCATTTGTGTTCCCCCCAGGGCCGTGCTGAAAAATTCTCCTATGTGTTTGTGTGCTTGTGTGCGTCTCTCTCTCGCTCTCTTTTTAATTTTTTTTATTGTTAAAATACACTTTATATATAATTCTTAAAAACAGAACACAATTATACATACAAAAAATAAAACCAAAATCAACAAAAATATACAAAAACAAACTAACATAATCTAACAGAAAAAAGAAAAAGAATACCGTATACAACAAAAACAGACCATATTAGAAAACATAAAAAGGAACATTTAAAATATGACTTCAACTTGTTTGTACATCGCTTCTCTTTTTTCTACTCATTCCTCTTGCTATCTCTATTACATTTCAGCCTCATTTAATAATACTCTTCAGAAATATAAACTTATTACAAATCTCCAATATATATCTATAGTTACCTCCATTTCCATATGTATCTCACTCAAGACAAATCACTAATTCTGTTTTTATACCTTCTTTTTAAAAAAATTCTTCTACATATTTCCATTCCTCCTTAATTTTTTGTGTCTCTCTCTCTATGTGCTGTTGTGGCCATTGTATCATTTCCCAACAACTTATGAGAAAAGGATTTTAAAATTTAGAAATGGAAGAGAACGTTTTGGAGACCCAACCATGTGTGGACTGCAAGGCTTTTATTTCATTTCTCTTGCTTTCACGGTGGTCCATGGATGCTTGTGAGTGTCCTTTCCTTCATTCTACAAATCAGTGGTCTGGACTTCTCTTAAGAACAAAAATCAGTAATGGTAACACGGGCTTGATCACTAGCTTCAAAGGCTTCCCATGTCTCAAATAAGTGTCAGGGGAAGATATCATGAGATTTCGACTAAAAGGCTACTGCTATTCTAAACTGCATCAACAGAAGTATAGTGTCCAGATCAAGGGAAGTAATATTACTACTCTATTCTGCCTTGGTCAGACCCCACCTGGAGTACTATGTCCAATTCTGGGCACCACAGTTTGAAATGGATCTTGACAAGCTGGAACATGTTCAAAAACGCTAAAGGATCTGAAAACAACACCATATACGGTACAATTGAGAGAGCTGAGTATGTTTAGCCTAGAGAAGAGAAGACTGAGTGGTGATATGTTAGCTATGTCCAAATATCTGAATTAGTGCAAGGAACACCTTGGAGCAAGCTTGTTTTCTGCTGCTGCAGAGGGTAGGAAACAACCCATGGATTGAAATTACAAGAAAGGAGATTCTGACTCAATATTGGGAAGAATGTCCTGATGGCCGGAGTTGTTTGATAGTGGAATAGATTACCTTGGGAGGTGGTGGACTCTCCTTCATTGGAGGTTTTTAAGGAAGATGTTCAAAGGCCACCTGTGATTGTTTCTTTAGCTGTGTTTTCTGCATTTCAGAAGGTTGCACTAGATGAGCTTTGGAGTTCCTTCCAACTCTACAATTGTATGTTTCTAACTTCTGCCATGGGGCTTTTCTCACAATGATAAAATGAGCTCAACCTTATACCCACCAAATTTTGGAGGCTTTAGAGGTCAAAACTAGCACTTCAGTTTGGGACCAGAAACAAATCAGCAGCCAGTGCAGTTGGGCCAGAACCACTCTCATGGATTCACACCTTCTTGTCCCAGTAAACCATCTGGAAATCATGTTGGGTGCTAGGTGTAGTTTCTGAACCATCTTCAAGTACCAAGCATTGCAACCCCAGAGTCGGACACGACTGGACCTATTGGTCAGGAGTCCCTTTACCTTTAAGGTGCTACTGGAAGGATTTTTAAAATTTTGTTTTGACTATGGCAGACCAACACGGCTACCTACCTGTAACTAGGACAAGAGTGTGTATACGAGCCCCTAGTCAGCAAAGCCAATGGTCAGGGTAGACTGGGCCGGGCAGTCCATAGTGTCTAGACAGTTGTATGTACTCACCTAGGCTGATAAGACCTGCTGCTTCAGCCCCCACTAAACTGTCCCTTGCATGAAATTTCGAGTCAAATTAGCAGATTTGGAAATACCTGAACATTTTAAAAGGAATTTCACACACAGAGAGAAATAGCTCTATCTGCGTTAGGTTTGAAATTGTTTGCATATATGAAAATGTTGAATGATGGAATCAGTCATGGTGGCTATGCTCTGTCTCCATGGTCAGAGGCAGCAATGCTCCTGAATACCAGTTGCTGAGTATTCCAGATGGACACAGTGCTTTGGAGCTTGGTTCCTGCATGTGGGTTTCCCATAGGCCTCTGGTTGGCCGCTGTGAGGAAGCCGGACGAGATGGGCCATTGGCGTGATCCAAAAGGTTCTGCTTATATTCTTAAGTTGTATGTATGTTTTCATTGTTAAATCACTTCAAGGTGTTCCCTGGGAAGTGATTCATAAATGCAATGAAAATGAATGAATGAAGGCAAAATTTGCCAAGTGGTTTCCCCCCCCCCCACCTATAAATCATAACAACACATACTGGTCTCTCAATGGGCCCCAGGCCTGTCTGATTTCACTTCTTTGCAAATGCTTGAGAGTACATTTCTTCCTGTGTCCTAATATGTGTAGGCCCAGAAACACGCAGCCAAGGAGAGAACTAAAGCAAAGTGGATTCCTGGCCATAATTCAGAGTCAGCATTGACAGCCATAATGAGATGTCATTCCCCGTCTTTTGTTATTAGAGCCATGTCACCGCAATGGCTAAAGCCACCCTCAGGCTACCCGTGCCATCGCGAGCTTGCTGCTAATTCCATCTTGTCATAAAACTGGGAGAAGTTTAATGACTCAAGAAGATGTGAATGACAATGTTTTTCATCCGAAAGCCAAGGGCATGGAATGTCGTGTGGCATAGACTTAAGGGCTTCATAGATAACCATACCAATTTCAATGGCTTATATCGCCTCTCTCCTACCCCCAGACCTACGATGAGAATTAGGATGAAGTACCTGCTTGATTAGGCCAATGGCTCATCTAGTCCAGCATCCTGTCCTCACAATGACCAACCAGTTGCCCCAAAGGGAATCCCAACAAGCAAGACTCTCCTCTTGTGGCTTCCAGCAACTGGTATTCAAAAGAATTGCTTCCATGAACTGTGGACCAGCAAGTTCTTCTGCTCCCACTTCTCCAATGAGCACCTTTCAGCAGGAATACATAGCAGATCACAACAGGAAGGATACATGTGTGCAAGAGAGTTGAGCTGGGATGTTCTGTCTCTATGAAGCAGGAATGGGGGAGCTGTGGCTCTTTGGATGTTATGGAATATTACTTCCATCAACATCCCTGACCCTAGCTAGGGCTGAAGTTGGACTCTGACTACATCCAGAAGATTAGATTTGTTTGATTGTGTTTCTATGCCACTTTTCATTCAAATGAATCTCAAAGTGGCTTGCAAACCATAAATAACAGTAACAGAACATAATAGAACATCACAAATACAGGACAAATCATATAAAATACCGTAATTAGCAGATCATCAATAAAACAATAAACTATAAAACACTATTACATCTATAAAACAGAAATTTAAAAATTAGCTACACATCGCAATTACAGCAAAAGTCGAATTATATGATTATCAAATCAATATGGCATTTATAATCTATAAAACAATATTAACAGCATTAACAAAATAGCAACTAAAAAATAAGCTAAGCATTGTTAAGTTCATATACTCTCCATGCCCTATGACTCATAATCTTTCGCTCTATTCAGTTCATTAAAATATACATATAATGCCCATTGCTAAGCCAGCTAAGCCAGTTACTGCACTGCCTGGTTGTCCTTAGGTAGTGGGCCATGATGGAGATGGTGGGACTCTCGGACCTACCACCAGTTGTAAGGTGGGTGCTGACTCTAGGTAGCCTGCCCAGATGCCATTGATGAGGAACTTGCTCACATTACTCTCAATAATCAGAAGGTTCATTCCCACTCAAGGAAGTCTGAGATGAGCCTCTAGAATGGTGAGTCAAGGTTGCACTTGGTGTAGAGGCACGGCTTCCATGCTCAGCCAGAGCAGGGCTTCCATGCTCAGCATGATCTTGCTGCACCATAGCCCATCCATCTACAGGTTCACCAGATTCTTCAGTCACACCTGACCCAGTCACTGCCCAATACATTCTCCAAACGATCATCTCTCCTGTCAGAACTAGGTGTGCTTTAATGGATATTAAATGGTTGAATCCTGACAAGACAGAAGTACTCTTTTGGGGGGACAGGAGGCGGGCAGGTGTGGAGGACTCCCTGGTCCTGAATGGGGTAACTGTGCCCCTGAAGGACCAGGTGCGCAGCCTGGGAGTCATTTTGGACTCACAGTTGTTCATGGAGGCACAGGTCAATGCTGTGTCCAGGGCAGCTGTTTACCAGCTCCATCTGGTACGCAGGCTGAGACCCTATCTGCCCGCGGACTGTCTCGCCAGAGGCGTGCATGCTCTGGTTATCTCTCGCTTGGACTACTGCAATGTGCTCTATGTGGGGCTACCTTTGAAGGTGACCCGGAAACTAATCCAGAATGCGGCAGCTAGATTGGTGACTGGGAGTGGCCGCCGAGACCACATAACACCGGTCTTGAAAGGCAGCCCTGTTTAGGGAAGCTTTTAATGTTTGATGGACTACTGTATTTTAATATTTTGTTGGAAGCCGCCCAGAGTGGCTGGGGAAACCCAGTCAGATTTGCGGGGTATGTATGTATGTATGTATGTATGTATGTATAAATAAATTAATAATAATAATAATAATAATAATAATAATAATAATAATAATAATTAGTGCTGTACAAGGAGAGCCCAGTACCTGCTTCCCTGCTGTAAAGACTCCTCTCTGCTGTACCTATGATTGGGATTGTTTCTGGTTCTACATTCCCAGAGCCAGGGCCAAACCTCTGAATCTGGCCATGGAGACTCTGCTTCTCTGTTTGGCTTGGCTTGTCAAAGTTTTGAGGTCCACAAGAGTTTCAGAGGCAACTAGAGTCTGTGTTGCAAACACAAATAAAGAAAGGCACCCTGGGTCTAAAGGAGAATGAAGACACCACCTGGCGGATAATAAGCAAGTCTGCATCTGATCAGTGGCTGGATGAGCAAGCACTTGGAAGCCACATGTACATTGAAATAGGAACATAGTAAGTAGCCTTATGCCGAGTCAGACAGTTGGCTCATCTAGCTCAGTATTGTCTTCAGTGATTGGTAGAGGCACTATATGTCAGGTTTAGCGCTTCTCCCACACAACACAGAACGCTGGCAGTTTAAGTACCTGAGGTTTATTTCTCAATAAGAGGCTTACAGCAGTCCAAGCTTTAATAATAATAATAATAATAATAATAATAATAATAATAATAATAATTTACTATTTATACCCCGCCCATCTGGCTGGGTTTCCCCAGCCACTCTGGGCGGCTTTCAACAGAACATTAAAATACAATAATCTATTAAACATTAAAAGCCTCCCTAAACAGGGCTGCCTTCAGATGTCTTCTAAAGGTCTGGTAGTTGTCTTTGACATCTGAAGGGAGGGCGTTCCACAGGGCGGGCGCCACTACCGAGAAGGCCCTCTGCCTGGTTCCCTGTAACTTGGCTTATCGTAGTGAGGGAACCGCCAGAAGGCCCTCTGCGCTGGACCTCAGTGTCCGGGCTGAACGATGGGGGTAGAGACGCTCCTTCAGGTATATACAACTCATCCTTCGCCATCAGAGTCAGTTGACTCGACTGGCTTCTGACCCCTCCCAAGGCCAGATATACGCCACGTCCTCCCCCGCCTTCTGCTCTAATCACTTGCTCCGCCTCCTACTTTTTGGCGACTCAGGTGCAGCCAATTCCTGCTCCTCTGAAGTTGGAGACTCAGGTGCAGCCAATTCCTCTTCCTCTGGAGATTCTTCTCTGCTGGGCACGTCCCTGACACTCTAGATTTCAGGCAGGAGCCTCTCCCAACCATAACTGGAGATACTATTGGGGTTTGAACATGGGGTGCCCTGTGACTCTTCCCTTGTTGATGGATCCATGCTTCTGAAAGCCAAAAGGTTGTGCGAAGGAGAAGGAAATCAACTTTCAGCCCTTGTTCACGGAAACTTTTGATACATCAATATCAAGTCCCAGCATCTCTGCAGCGAAGAGGCAGGAATGTAATTTAGCACGCTATCATTTCCCAGGAAAGCAAATGAGTGAAATCTAATTGGCTTTCCCATTATGGAGAACCTCAGTGATTGTAGCAGTGACGCTTTCACACTGGGGGAAGAAGAAAAAACATGCTCAAGACAAACATTATTTGCAGCATGTGGAAATCATAATAACAATGATAACATGGAGCATTTTCATTGTTGCCAATCTTCTTGATGGAGCTCAATCTATCTGTCCATCCAGCATGCGTCATTCGTCTATTAGGATCGTAAACTGCAATTAATTGCTTTCAACTGGCAACACAGTAAGTTGTTCTTTGTTAACCCATCTTCTGTGTCTCCTAAGTAGGGATGGGAGGGATGTGATTTGGTTCACATTGAAAGTCACACACAAGTCACACACTTTCCAAAGCACTGTATGAACCAGTACGCAGCTATCTTTCAAAACGTGCAGTTCTCTGAATTTTGCAGCTTGGTCCCCCAGCCAAGTAATGTGCACAAAAATTCATATCCAAGAGTAAAGTGGGTGTAAAAATGAATTATTATTATTTTTGCAAAAGCAAGATGCAGAAATGTTACATTCAAAAAATGTGCTGTAGTAAGGGAAAAAGATGCAAAAAAATTTGTATATTAGTCAAAATTACATACAAATATGTGTATGTTGGGAGAAATCAGCAATAACATGTTGATGAATTTTATTGAGGGTTTTTGCTTTTGTGAATCAGAAGCTGATGCAGAAATGTGGATAACTGAAGTTCAGAAACCAAAATGGACAGATTCAGCCATCCTTACTCCTAAGTAACGTCTCCCTTCTTCTGTTCTAAACTATCACTTGCCATCATGTTTCCAAGATCTATAAACCTACTGGAACTGAAATGGATGTGCACATTCATCATTTGGCAAGCTGTGAAATTATGAAATTTCATTCACATATTGCAAGTGAAATAAAGACTGGTAGCATGGTATGATTGCTTTGAATTAAGCGGGAAGCAGTTATGAAATGTGATGTGCTGACAACTGCTAAATGTTAGCTATGATATGCTACCAATTGTTATTATTTATTGTGGATCAGTAATACAATTATCAGCATTGCACTGAGGTACAATTCCCAATACATTTCTTCTCCCTCCTCCTCGTCCTCGTCCTCCTCCTCGTCCTCCTCCTCCTCCTCTTCCTCTTCCTCTTCCTCTTCCTCCTCTGTTCTGTAGTTTTGGTCTATGTTTGGATATCTATTTGATGCCCTAGTGAATGAAGTTGGTGGACCAAACCTGTCAAAAACGCACTGCTTTGAACTCCTTTTAAAACTTCATTAATCCAATTTTGCCTGATGGTTCCTGAGATCGAGGAAAAACATTTGCCATATGTTCAAATAAAACAGGGCATGATTTTGAATCCATATGGTGGACTGAAAATTTCAAAGCTGCATTGATTTTAACCAATGATTTCAAAACCGCTCTTATTTTTTTTTGGTTTTCTTAGAATTTTCTTAGAATTCTTGAGCAACACTGGGAACAAAGTTGTGTTTTATATAGCTAGGCTATCCCTGTCCAGATAGGGGCAGAGCTAGACCACCAACCGAAGCAGATGGAAAGCATTCAGTGACACCGAGGCTACCTGAGCCTCAAGCAATAACAAAGGATCCAGAAGTACCCCCAAAGCTATGTACCTGCTCCTTCAGAGGGAGGGCAACCCCATAAACAGCAGGCAACCTCCCATCCATCTGGTCTGGGGAACTGCCCACTAACAGTGCCCCAGTTTTGCCAGAATTGAGCTTCGGTTTGTTACCTCTCACCCAGCCCATTACTGAGGCAAGACATTGGTCCAGCACATCCACTGCTACACCTGCAGATGTAAAGGAGGAGTAGAGAAGCAGAAGAAGAGTTTGGATTTGATATCCCGCTTTATCACTACCCGAAGGAGTCCCAAAGCGGCTCACATTCTCCTTTCCCTTCCTCCCCCACAACAAACCCTCTGTGAGGTGAGTGGGGCTGAGAGACTTCAGAGAAGTGTGACTAGCCCAAGGTCACCCAGCAGATGCATGTGGAGGAGAGGAGACGCGAACCCGGTTCACCAGATTACGAGTCTACCGCTCTTAACCACTACACCACACTGGCCATCGTGTTATTGCTGACAATGTACTCCAAACTCTGGATAACCCAGATGTTAAACAACATAAGATGTTAAACAACATAAGGGATAAAACTGAATCCTGAGGAACCCCAAATTTAAGGTGCCATGGTGCTGAAGTGCACTCCCCAAAGACCACCCTCTGGAAATGACCATCCAAGTTGGTGCCACCCACCTTTAACTCAGACAGCTGCTAAGAGATTGAGGAGTATTAACAGGGACACATTTTTCCCATCTCTCGTGACAGAGGTCATCATACAGGACAACCAAAGTAGTTTCGGTGTCAAACCCAGGCACTAAACCCTGCTTGAAATGGATCTTGAAATGGAGAATTGAGAACCAGTGTGGTGTAGTGGTTAAGAGCGTTGGACTCGTAATCTGGGGAACCCGGTTCGTGTCTCCTCTCCTCCACATGCAGCTGCTGGGTGACCTTGGGCTAGTCACACTTCTTTGAAGTCTCTCAGCCCCACTCACCTCACAGAGTGTTTGTTGTGGGGGAGGAAGGGAAAGGAGAATGTTAGCCGCTTTGAGACTCCTTCGGGTAGTGATAAAGCGGGATATCAAGTCCAAACTCTTCTTCTTCTTCTTCATCTGGAAATGGATCTAGAAAAGTATGCAAAACATGCATTTATCACATCCTCCTCCATTATATGCTTGCAAGGATGCACATATTAGGAAAATGCGCATGAAAAACATGCAGATATTTGTGTCGACAGTTTTTTTTTTAATGCAACATTGATATGTAAACAGGTTGGAAGAATTGAGAAACTGAGAGAAACATATTGAGAATTTTACCCATCCCTAGTTCCTGTGTAGTGTTGCTACTAAGAATAAAACCTTCTTTTGTGCTTTGTTATTTTTTCTCTGGTAAAGTGGAGGGGGTGAATTTACTGTTTCCCAACTCAAAATAAAAGTACACGCTGGAACAAACCATTAAAAAGAGTTCTGCTTTCAAGATTCCCCCCCAAGAAAGCTTTTAGGAACAGTAGGGAATAAACAAATTAATACATATTTTAAAATAATTTTGACTGGAAAGAAGCATTTGGAGAGGGGCAGGGGGGGGGGGCAGAATCCATTAAGCCGTCTCTCACACTTAACCTGACAGTTTTTGGTTTCCAAATTTCACTTAAAGATGTTATTGTAATAGTTTTTTGGACTTGACTGTGAAACGTACAATTTGGTCTAGTTAAGTGTTCTGAAGCCCTTTTCATCACTGCCAAGGATATGAATGAAATTAACAAGCACATGCTAAAAGGATCTATCTTATGATTCAGCAGTTGATGCAGAGGAGCACAGGGCAGGTGGTGAGAGCTGGCGGGGCGAGGAATGACAGCTAAGCTGAGTTTTGGTGCTCGCGGGTGTTTGTTGCAGCTTTGAAAAGAGAATGGGGGGAATTTGATGCTGTGCTGTTGTGATTGTTGCATCAACGCACACATTTCTCCCCTCTATTCCCTGACTTATCCTGCTCTGGGGGTTCTTCTGACTCTCTGGATTGTTGTTCCTGTCTCACCACCTCGGGGGGGGCTATCTCTTGGGGGCAGACAGAGACAGAGCTAGCTGCTCTGGCACCCGGAGCGGCACACATGCTGTGAACCTAGGGTCGGGGCTAGCCTCCTGCAGCGAGCATCCCAGGGGGCATGCCGCCCGCGGTGAGCATCCTGGGGGTGGGGTGGCGAGGTCACCCCCCTCAGGGATGACATCTGGGGCGGACCGCACCAACCGCACCCCCTTCCTCTGCCAGTGGGGCAGAGACACTTTGCCCCCCTCTCCAAGTTTGCAAGGAGGGGGCTGAGCCCCCTCAATATATAATAATAACAATAATAACAATAACAATAATAATAATAATAATAATAATAATAATAATAATAATTTATTATTTGTACCCCGCCCATCTGGCTGGGTCTCCCCAGCCACTCTGGGTGGCTTCCAGCAAACATTAAAATACATTAACACATCACAGATTAAAAACTTCCCTAAACAGGGCTGCCTTCAGGTATTTTCTAAATGTCAGGTAGTTGTTGATCCCTTTAACCTCTGCTGGGAGGGCGTTCCACAGGGCGGGCGCCACTACCGAGAAGGCCCTCTGCCTGGTTCCCTGTAGCTTTGCTTCTCGCAGTGAGGGAACCACCAGAAGGCCCTTGGCGCTGGATCTCAGTGTGCGGGGTACACTGAGATCTCAGATGGGTGGGGTACAAATAATAAATTATTATTAATTATTATTATTATTATTATTATTATTATTATTATTCGAATAATGCTTGGTGGCCCCTGGATGGCTACTGTGAGAGCAGGATGCTGGACTAGATGGGCCTGATTCAGCAGTCTCTTCTTAGGTCCATATTCTCTCTCAAATCCCTTCCCCCTCAAACCCCCAAAGATGGTTATCTTGCAAGACTTATATGAATAGGAGCCATGGCTCAATGCAAGAGCATCTACTTTGCATGTTGAAGGTTTAATGATCAATCACCAACATTTGATCAATCACTAGTATCCTGGAAGGTCTGGGAATAACCCCTGATTGAAAAATTGGGGGGGGGCACTGCCCCCACTCTACAGACAACACTGAGACAGAGGGACCAATGGTTTGACTCAGTATAAGGTGGCTTGTTGTGTTTTAATATATCCAATAAAATCTGCTCAGCTTGAGCAGGGTTAATTTTAAGAAGCAAATGCATAAATGTGTCACCCAGTTAGAGGCGTGTATGTGTGTGTTTGTGCATGTTTAGCAATTTAAGGGATAAATATACACCTCTGCCGTGCATATGTTTGCACAAAGCAAGTTCAGGTGGTCTTTGCCAACTTGAAAAATGGACATCCCTGGGATTCGAGAGAGGGAAAAAAGAGATCTCAGGTGAGCTAAATTTGTCTGCTTTCCTTTCCCCCCCCACCTCGAACGAGAGAAATGGATTCTCAGCTTAATAAGGTTTGACAAGACCCGGCTCAGGAGGCAGGTGCCAAAGAATCCAACTAGTCGAAAGCATTAGAGACACTGTGGGCACCCGAGGATAGAGATGTTGCCATGGGAACAGAGTGAAAGGTGGCTGGTTAGGAGGCTGGAGTTCTTGTTGAAGACAGACCTAGGCAGCTGCAGCCGCGCTATCAGCCCACCACTTTAGCAACAGTAGGTAAATCCACCCTCCCTTCCTTTCCCCATCGGGAGCTGAGGAATTTAATCCTCTTCCTTTGTACATCAGGAACAAGAGGGCTTGCGGCATACTTCCCGAAAGTATTTGCAAGAAGAAGAGAGCCGGGCCAAGTTGGCTGCCGAGGAGAGGAAAAGGGTGCTCAGGGGTGTCGCTGGCATTTTTCTAAAGACGGCGAGGGGTGCTTTTTTAAAGTTACAAAGCCCTAATAATCCTTTCGCTTACACAATCCTTTCTATTCACGGGGCCATAAATGCACACAGTTTGCTCCCGAGGTGCAAAGACATCCCAAGCAGAGCTTATTAGGAGGAAAAAAAGTAGAAGAATCAAAATTGCTACAAGAGAGGATTTAATACTAAAAAGGAACATTGTCCGTTCACTAGGACAAAAACAAGGGTAGTTTGCTGGGTTTTGGGGGGGGGTCTCTCTCCTTATTTGATTAATATACTAACCAATTCCCATTTTTATTTTCATTTTCATTCTGCTGCTGAGTTTTAGAAATGTAATGTGCCACGCTACTTGTACTGAGCTTGGAGTTAAAACAAAATAAAATAAAAAAAATTCCTCCCAGTAGCACCTTAGAGACCAACTAAGTTTGTTCTTGGTATGAGCTTTCGTGTGCATGCACACTTCTTCAGATACACTGAAACAGAAGTCACCAGACCCTGATATATAGTGAGAGGGTGGGGAGGGGTATTACTCAGAGGGGTGGTGGAAATGGGTGAAAGGTTGATAGCTGTGGTAAACCTGTTGACGACTGTTAACGGCTGAAATTAGTCTTACAGGAAAAAGCGAGGGGTGAGAAGGTTAAAAAAGCTTTGTCATGTATAATGAGATAAGAATAATGAGATAAGTATAATGAGATAAGTATAATGAGATAAGAATTATACATGACAAAGCTTTTTTAACCTTCTCACCCCTCGCTTTTTCCTGTAAGACTAATTGCAGCCGTTAACAGTCGTCAACAGGTTTACCACAGCTATCAACCTTTCACCCATTTCCACCACCCCTCTGAGTAATACCCCTCCCCACCCTCTCACTATATATCAGGGTCTGGTGACTTCTGTTTCAGTGTATCTGAAGAAGTGTGCATGCACATGAAAGCTCATACCAAGAACAAACTTAGTTGGTCTCTAAGGTGCTACTGGAAGGAATTTTTTTATTATTATTATTTTGTTTTGACTATGACAGACCAAAATGGCTACCTACCTGTAACTGGAATAAATGTGCAGAGTTTTTAAAAAACTGGGGAACGGCGCGCTGCCCGCCCATGACTCCTGAGCCTCCCCTGATCTCCTGCCTCTTTCCTCCTTTGTTTTGACTGATTGGGGGGGGGGGGCTTGGGAGTCGCGGACGGGCAGCCGTTGCCCAGGAGGGGCACAAGGTGTGCAGTTTCTCTGCCAGGCAAGGTGCAGCCCTTCTTTCGCACCCTTTGAAACATAAATGTGCAGAGTTTTTTTTTTAAAAGTTGGGCAACGCCCCCCAACTCCCGAACCTCCCCTGATCAGTCAAAACAAAGGGGGAAGGGGGTAGGAGATCTGTACCAACTGACGTCCCCAGTTCCCCTTTGGCAGTGGCAGCGGCAGCGGCAATCAGCAGCCAGCCTGGTAGCGCAGTTGGCTCTGGCTGGCTTCAGGAGCTGCTTGCTGATCGCTGCCGTGGCACCCACCATTTTTCCTCGCCCGAAGTCCCCATATGATTTGTTGTGCACAAGACACATCATATGGGGACTTCCGGTGAGGAAAAATGGCAGGCGCCACAGCAGCGATCAGCAAGCAGCTCCTGAAGCCAGCCAGAGCCAACTGCGCCACCAGGCTGGCTCTGGGCCAGGGGCGGAGGAAGCCTCCTCTCTACCTGGGGCAGCGACCGGAGGCACCTCTGGGGGCGGGGCATCGTGACGTCGCGTTGTGACGTCACGACGCAACGTCACTGCGGCTCCGCCCCGGCAGCAGGGGGAAAAGCTTCTTTTTTTAAAAGAGCTTTTCCCCCCCGCTGCTGGGCGGAGCTGCCCGCAGGCCCACAGGGGCAAGGGGAGGGGTGGGCTAGCGAGGATTTTCTCCCCGGCAGCGGGGAGAAAAGCCCTTTAATAATGATAAAAAAAGGAAAGCAGGCGTCGGTGGCTGGCTAAGCAAGCAAGCAAGCCAGTCGCCGCACGCCGAGCGATACTTTCGGCACCACCGATCACGGGGGGCGGTGCCCCCCACCCTGAGTGTCACCCCCACCCCAGGGTGCTGCCCAGGGTGACCCCCCGCCCCCTCGCTACGCCCCTGCTCTGGGCTGCTGAGGCTGCCGCTGCCACACTTCCCGGGGACAGATTTGCAAATCTAGGGACATTCCAGGGATAGAATTTGTGCGGGGACAGATTTGCAAATCCGGGGACTGTTCCCGGGAACTGGGGATGTCTGGTAACCCTAGTCATGGAGTGTGTTTTGGGTGTATGGCAGAGGATGGAGAGTTCCTCCAGGCATGGATCTAAGGCTTAGTCCAACCCCTTGCCATTGCCCCAAACTCAGTAGTATAGATTCTATGATAGGTGACAAGTTTAGCCACTGCTTAAAAGCCACGACTGCCACATTCTGCCTCCACTGCCTCCTCAGAGACATCAAGCTTCTGAGTACCAGTTGCTGGGAACCACAGGTGGAGAGAAGACTGCTATTGCACTCATGCCCAACTTGCAGACTTCACACAGGCATCTGGTCAACAATTGTAAATACAATATGCTGGACATTATGGGCCATTGGCCTGATCCAGCAGGCTCATCTTGTGTTCTTATTGTCTACATTGGGCTGACAGCATCTCTACAGGCTTGCAGGTATTGATTCTCTCCCAGAAGAAGAAGAGTTTGAATTTGATATCCCGCTTTATCACTACCCTAAGGAGTCTCAAAGCAGCTAACAATCTCCTTCCCCTTCCTCCCTCACAACAAAAACTCTGTGAGGTGAGTGGGGCTGAGAGACTTCAGAGAAGTGTGACTAGCCCAAGGTCACCCAGCAGCTGCATGGGGAGGAGAGGGGGACGCGAACCCAGTTCACCAGGTTATGAGTCCACTGCTCTTAACCACTACACCACATTGGCTCTCACCACACAGTCCCACCTGGAGATGCTGGGGATTGAACCTGGGGCCCTCTGAGCCATAGCCCTTCCTATTCTTCTCTCACAGAGATTTATGATGAGCATGACAGCTCCCAAGGGTGAAATTTCTGGCCATAAATCACGAGTATGAGCAGTGGTATGATTACAAGCAACATTACAAGGTCAACTCTTGTCACCACTCAACTGGTAGCCAATGCTGATGCTTCATAGAGGTTTGACATGGACTTGGGATAAAATGCCTAGTCTACTTTGAAGCTCAAAGGATTTATTTCTGCAGGTCCTGAAAAGCTTGTTGTTGTTGTTCAGTCGTTCAGTCGTGTCCGACTCTTTGTGACCCCATGGACCAGAGCACGCCAGGCACGCCTATCCTTCACTGCCTCTCGCAGTTTGGCCAAACTCATGTTAGTAGCTTCGAGAACACTGTCCAACCATCTCATCCTCTGCCGTCCCCTTCTCCTTGTGCCCTCAATCTTTCCCAACATCAGGGTCTTTTCCAGGGAGTCTTCTCTTCTCATGAGATGGCCAAAGTACTGGAGCCTTAACCTCAGGATCTGTCCTTCCAGTGAGCAGTCAGGGCTGATTTCTTTAAGAATGGATAGGTTTGATCTTCTTGCAGTCCATGGGACTCTCAAGAGTCTCCTCCAGCACCATAATTCAAAAGCATCAATTCTTCGGCGATCAGCCTTCTTTATGGTCCAGCTCTCACTTCCATACATCACTACTGGGAAAACCATAGCTTTAACTATACGGACCTTTGTTGGCAAGGTGATGTCTTTGCTTTTTAAGATGCTGTCTAGGTTTGTCATTGCTTTTCTCCCAAGAAGCAGGCGTCTTCTAATTTCGTGACTGCTGTCACCACCTGAAAAGCTTAAGCTACCTTATAGGTAGGGATGAGGAGAAATTCAATTTTGGTTATATTTTAATGATAAACTGCCAAATTGGCCATCCTTTGAAGTTCACACTTCTCAAAAAATTGCAGTTCTTCAAACAAAGTGGACATAAATGCATTTTTTTTTATGACAGAACAGAGGAAACCGCTTTGCAGAAATCTGCATTGTGCTAAATTTCCTTGCAAATATTTTGAGAACTGCATCCCAAATGGAAAATGACAGATTTATCTATTCCCTACTCCCAGGGTTGGTGTGACAATAAAAATGGCCAGTAAAGAAAAATGCTGGGTATGTCAGCCTAATATTTGTTTGGAGGAAAGGGCATGATGCCCAATACTGGACATTTTCATAGATCCATACTCTTGGAAGAGTTGATGAAAGGTGATTCAATGTGCCATTGTACTCTTCAGCCGGCATAATTGGATTTAGGAGCACTCCCTGGCTGCAAACTTGAGTAACCAAGGGCAGCTGAAGACCCCATTGCCTTAGTCACAAGTCCTGCTAACAGCTATTATTTCAGTCTATAATGTGACAGCTTATGGCAATAGTTGTATACTGTATTTTCTCTTTATTAGGGAAGGGACAGTCATTTTCAACTCAGCTCTGGAGTATAAGAATGACAAAATAGGCAGGGTGACATCTTTTCCGTATCACCTTCTGTGCCAAGAAGCATTCACAGTGCATATAGGCATTGCAATAATTCCGGAGTACAGCTAGGCAGAAATATCCTCTCAAAATTTTCCATCCCATGTGCAGGCAGAGCAATTTGGGAGAGACCAGAAGTGGTTTGCTAGGTGGGATGGAGACACTAGCCTAGCTTCCAGGCAGGTGAACATAAGGGCACAACGCCCCGAGAAGAGCCTGCTGGATCAGGCCAATGACTCATCTACTTCAGTATCTTGTTCTCACAGTGGCCAACCAGATGCCTGTGGGGAACATGCGAACAAGATTTTGTTGTGGTTTCCAGCAATAGGCATTCAGAAGCATTAATGCCTCCATCTGTGGAGGAGAGCACAGCCATCATGGCTATTTCACATCAATGGTCCTCTCCTCCTTAATTTTAAAGGTGGACCACTGTTGCTTACCAGCAGCAGATCCAGATTGGCTGTGCCAGTGAGTTTGTATCAACCCTTCCCCTTCTTCCTCTCTGTAAGCAACAGTAACCCTTCTGCTGAGAACCTAACATTGTGGCTTCACCCCATGCAGCAAGCTACTCTTTGAGGTAGCCACTTCATTGAGCTTCGGTAGGAGGAGAAATTCTCCAAGGCTGTCCAGATTGAGGGAAATAATAGTACCACTCTATTCTGCCTTGATTGGACCCCACCTAGAATACTGAATCCAGTTCTGGGCACCATGGTTTAAGAAAGATATTGGCAAGCTGGAACATGTGCAGAGGAGGGCAACCAAGACAATAAAGGATCTGGATACCAAGCCATATGAGGAATGGTTGAGGGAGTTAGGTATGTTAGCCTGGGGAAGAGAAGACAGGTGATATTATCATTATTAAAATTTAGTAAATGTGTAGAGCACCCTTCATCTGAAGATTACAGGGTGCTTTACAACATAAAATGGAAAAAAAATATGATACCTATATTCAAATATTTGAAGAGCTGTCAAAGAGAAGGTGGAGCCAGCTGTTCCAGAGGGTGGGATCTGAACCCATTGATTCAGATTGCAAGAATGGAGAATCCAATTTAACATTAGGAACATCTTTCTGATGGCAATAGCTGTTTAACAATGGGATGTATTACCTTGGAAGGTGGTGGACTCATTGGAGGGGAGGTTTTTATTGGAGCTGTGATTCCTTGGTCTAGATCAGGCATCCCCAAACTTCGGCCCTCCAGATGTTTTGGACTACAATTCCCATCATCCCTGACCACTGGTCCTGTTAGCTAGGGATCATGGGATTTGTAGGCCAAAACATCTGGAGGGGATACCTGGTCTAGATGATGCTTGGGGTTCCTTCCATTCTATGCAGAATCTTTGATTATACCCATGCAGTTTCTCAGGGTTGAAGTTCATAATTAACAGTGACCTTTTTCCTCAAACTGCAAATGAAGGCAACAGCCTGGCCACCATTTTGCAGTCTTCACAATGATCCAGATTTAGCATATATCTTTTTTTTTTTTTTTTTTTTTTTTGGGGTGGGGAGGCCTGGATATACTATCACAAATGGTTGATAATATTCAAACAAAATACTTCTAAGTAGCCTTCCTCCCCCCCCCCTTTTCTTTTGGAGGTGGGTAGAAAAAAAATAAAAATTACACACATAAACACAGAGAGATAGAGTTTTATGATAAATTGTGGATCTGCTCTGCAGAGAAGCATGTGGGATGGAATGCTCAAGGCTGGTCAATTATTTCCTTCATTCATGCATAAAAGGGTTTATTATACCCTCTGCTGGTCAATGCATTACATATATATATATATTCTTTTTTTTTTTAGGATTTAAACATTATTTAAACAACAACAGATGTGCTAGAACCTGGAACTGGAGTACAGCCATACCTCATGTTGCAAACGCTGCGGGTTATACATTTTCGGGTTGTGCTCCGCGCCGAACCCGGAAGTACTGGAACAGGTTACTTCCGGGTTTTGGTGCTCGCACATGTGCAGAAGCGCTAAATCGCTTCCCGTGCATGCGCAGACACGGCACTGTGGGTTGCGGATGCTGCGGGTTGCGGACGCAGCTCCCGCACAGATCGTATTTGCAACCCGAGCGTCCACTGTGTTCCACACAGCAGTGTTTCTGCTGTAATTCTCACTTCTGTATGCAGGTTATTAGGGTATGGTACCATGTGTCATATTATTTGTCCCTAAATGTAATAAACTTGAGAGGTCCAGGCAGTTGGTAATTCTCTCCCCACTAATTTTTTTTTTTTTTTAAAAAATCATTTGCAAACTGCAGCCAAGTTCCTTCCACATGGTTATCACTTTGCAAACTGAGCCACCCTTAAGCCCGAAAACATTGCCAACCATCCTGCCCCACCTGATCAGGATCCCTTTGATGAAAACTCATGGGCATAAGGATAAATGGGCACAGGGAGACATTCTAATGCAGCTTCTCCCAGGATTGGTGTTGGTAATTACAGCCTCAGCAGGTAGCTTAATGGGTTTTTCGAATGCTAGATATTCTACCGGGAATAATGTGACCCAGCAAGCTCTGGTTCCCAAAGCCACTAGTTCTGCTTGAGGGCGCTTGAATGAAATGGATTTGGCATGTGTAGGCCAAGCCACTTTTGAGAATCAGTGCTCTCCACAAAAGCAATCACAACGAGAGGGAAAAAAGTATCTTCTTCTCCCCCCAGATTCTCACATCTCCAAGGCTCCTTGTCCAATTAACCTCAAACTTCACCGAAAATATATACAGAAATCCTCTCCTTGGCTATGGAACATACCCGAGTCTTTCTGCATGCAAGGCTCTACCACTGACTCACAGTCCTTGCCCCTCAAATAAAGCAAGACTCCAGTCCTCATGAGCCTGAAAAAGGGCTGATATAACAGGGCCATTGGGAGATGTATTGCAGACCATTGGTCTATAAAAAATCAGGGGTGGCCAACTCCCAAGAGACTGCGATCTTACTCAGAGTTAAAAACTGACAGTGATCTACCCCCTTTTGGGGGGTTCGGGTCAAAGTTGTAGAGCTTTTTCAGGGAGGAGGAAAAATATTGAGCTTTTTTTAGGGGAGCCACAGTTGTTCAGCTTCTTTGGGGGGAGCCACTGATCTACCAATGATCTACTGCAGATGTCCAGTGATCTACCACAATCTACCGGTTGGACATGTCTGGTCTATATGGTTCAATGCCAACTGCCCAGACTCCACTTTCAGGTGGGAGTCTCTCATCTCCTACCTGGGGGTGCCCAGGATTCAACCTGGGACCTTCTGCATTCACGTCCCTTCCCTAAATGGGATGATATGGAGCCTGAGGGTGTCCTAGCAAGTTATGTTCCCTCCATCACATCCCCCCATTGCTCTACCACTCTCTGCATGCTGGGCAGCAGATTTCTGCAGTGACAAGCTTGTATTTGTGAAAGGTCCCCATGTGATTTAGAACACCAAACTTCTTGAGGGGAAATCACAAATTGTCTGGGAGTGACCTGAGAAGTGACCACTGAAAACCCTTTAATTCTGGTTTTCAGCACCAACGTTTATGTCAGCTGGACTCCATGACGAATCCTCAAATGAAATAAACTCTGTATTGCATAGCTAGTAGTAAAAGCAATGATCAATATCATTTCTGTGGTGCTGACCTGCTTCTAGCTGTGCAATATTAATATCTGCAATAAAGACTGTCCCCAGTATCAGAGGCGGTGTGCCTCTGTTTGCCAATTTCTGGGGAGAATGACTGGGAGAGAGAAGGCTATGGGGGACAGTGTTTTTGTGTTTGAATCCTGCTTGCAGATCTCCCACAGGTATCTGGTTGGCCACTGTGGATGCTGGACTAGAGAGGCCTTTGGTCTGATCCAGCAGAGCTCTTCTTATGTTTGTTTGTTTGTTTTGGTTTACAGAAGAGATAATACAATGAAATTATCAGAAAGAAGAATTAGCAATAATAATTTATGGCTTTCAAAAAGTTAAAACAACAATCAACTAAAAGCAGATTAATACTCTTCTCAACTTTCTGAATATCTAGGTAGGCTTGTCTGAAGAAGAAGAAGAAGAAGAAGAAGAAGAAGGGAAGAAAAAGAAAAAAAAAATGTTTCCATCAAGCCCCAAAAAGAATACAGTGAAGGCACCTGCCTGATATCAATAGGTAGGGAGTTCCTATGTCCATTGCATCAAGTACCGTATATTCTGGCGTATAAGACGACTGGGCGTATAAGACGACCCCCAACTTTTCCAGTTAAAATATAGAGTTTGGGATATACTCGCCGTATAAGAAATACGACCCGGCGTATAAGACGACCCCCGACTTTTGAGAAGATTTTCCTGGGTTAAAAAGTAGTCTTATACACAGGAATATACAGTATCTCAAAGGCTCCTCTTAGACAGTTCAGTTTGACCGCTGGATTGTGAGGTAGTCAAACAAGAACCAAAGCAAAAAATGCAGTCGAAGAAACTCAAGTTTCAATGGGGAGACTCCTGGATTCTTGTCTCAGTATAAACCCAATGGGAGATATGAATGTGTATTGCTTTATAATGAAGATTCCACTGAGGTGTTCCTTTTTAAAAATTCAATGAACTGCCCTTATTGTAAGCATGTTGTTCAATCCCTTTCCGCATCTATCCAAGTGGACAGTAGCCAACAAAAGCTCATGCCCTTGAAATAAAATGAGCCAGTCTTTCAGTTCTGACAAAGACCAAATCTTTTTTCTTCTTTAATAACCTTAGCTATAGAATCACTTCTGCGGCTCCACAGCTCCGTAGGGACTGAGGTTTCTGACAAAGTCTTTTGCTGTTTAATAATGGACAGAGAAGTGGACGGCTGGTAATATGGAGAGGGCCGCATCCAGTTTCCATTCATGTAATTCTTCCACCTTTGGTGGTCCGGGGTCATTAAAAATTCATCCCCCTTTTATGTAGCCATTATTCAAGGAATAACAGGGAATTTTGTACCATTAAACAAAAAGCAAACAGGTTAGGGCCAAAATTAACAAGGATGGAAGCTGCTTCTACAACAAATAATGTTGGTACCATGAGGTGTAGGTGCAAAGGAGAAAAAGTGTCAGCACCCATAACTATTGTACAGTTTGCTGTTACTTAAATCTCTTTGAAAGGTACCTGCTTGTTGCTGCTGTTGTTATTTATTCATCACCTTCCACATATATGTCTCAAGGCGATGCACACAATCTAATAAAAAGAGCTAAAAAGGTGTTGTTGGTTTTTTTTTAAAAAAGCACAAAAAATAACAATGAATAGAAAAACAATAAAAAACATGGCAGAAAACTATTCATAGATTAATGGCAGCAGCAGATATATTATTTAATACTATTTATTTGTTCTACTTTTTCTCTCCAAGGAACTGAATGTGTTGTACATGGTTTCCCCTCCCCCTCCACATTTAATCCTCACAACAACCCTGTGAGGTAGGTTAGGCTGAGAGATGGCTGAAGGTCACCCAGTGAGCTTCATAACCGAGTGGAGATTTGAACCCTGGTTTCCCAGGTCCTAGACCAGCACACTAACCACTGCACCACACTGTCTTAAATCTGATTATTATCTCATATTACTGACCCCAGAAATAAGTGAAAGTGCCGACTTTTAGGTGTTGGATTTTGTGTAGTTATTGCTGTTGTTGTTTGGGAGGGTCAGTATGGATGAAGCCCTGGGTCCTCTTCCGAACCTGTGATCCTGTATCTGGTGGGCCAGCCCAACTTGTTATTTTGTTCAGGTGATGACCTTAGTTGACCAGCTGAGGAAGCAACATCCACATCTAAACAATTGAGTGCATTATAAATGGGTGAGCACCATAGGAACCAATGGGTGGGTATTCCCCAGCACACCCACTTCCACCTGGACAAGAACAACGAGCATAGTGGTCATATGTATGACCTTGAAGTAGGAGAACACAGAGACATGTATTGCTATGTGCTCAGCCAAAGCTGGACTTTGGGGCTTCTATGGAAAACTAACAGAGAAGCAAGATCTGTTAGGTGTTAATCACACCTGGTAGCCAAATTTGCTTGGGCAGCTAAGAAGCTCCATTTCAGAAACGTTAATACTTTCTAATTTTAAAATGTTATGCTGTAAACTTTTTAGAGGATATGTCTTGCAATTTCAGATAAAAGCCTTGCCTTGCCCTCTGTTGTTGTTTAGTCATGTCCGACTCTTCGTGACCCCATGGACCAGAGCACGCCAGGCACTCCTGTCTTCCACTGCCTCCTACAGTTTGGTCAGACTCATGCTGGTAGCTTCGAGAACACTGTCCAATCATCTTGCCCTCTGTTTTTTTTTTTTTTTTAAATAATTTTTATTAAGTTTTACGACATAAAACCACATTTAAACAACTACAATAACATACAAAAAAAAAGAAAAAACAAACATATAAAAATACATAACAACCAAAATAACTTCTGTCTCAATCTAGTTTCTTATCTTGTTGGGTGGACTTCCTCCGCCTCCCACCACTGCGTTTCTTATTCCTAGTATATATTCACAGATACTTATCATTATCTTCTTTATATCAATAATTATCTCTAATACTTTAAATCTTATCCTTGATTTGTTTACTCTTTATCTTAAACTTATATTCTATCTTGAACTATGTTTAGCAATATAATTCCCAACAACACTTATCTTATACTCAACTGTAACAATAACAACTAACTTCAACTTTATCTAGTTTCTAATTTTGCAACACTTATTAATATATGTCTTAAATTTCTTCCATTCCTGTTCAGTCGCCTCTTCCCTCTGGTCTCGGAGTCTCGAGGTCAGCTCAGCAAGTTCCATGTAGTCCATCATTTTCATCTGCCATTCCTCCAATTTTGGTAAATCCTTCGTTTTCCAGTATTTGGCAATCAGGATTCTAGCTGCTGTAGTGGCATACATGAAGAAAGTGTGATCTACTCTAGGTATTTCGTGGTTGACCATTCCAAGCAGAAATGCCTCTGGTTTCTTGGTGAATGTGTTTTTCAACACCTTTTTAATTTCATTATAGATTGTCTCCCAGAAGGCACTCGTGCTCGGGCAGGTCCACCACATATGATAAAATGTTCCATCTGCCTTTTCACACTTCCAGCATTTATTGTCATGCAAATGATAGATTTTTGCTAGCTTGACTGGGGTTAGGTACCATCTGTATATCATTTTCATTATATTCTCTTTCAACAAAGTACATGCTGTAAAATTGATACCTTTTCTCCATAGTCTCTCCCAGTCAGCCATCATAATATTATGTCCCACATCTCTAGCCCACTCTATCATTGCCGATTTAACCAGCTCATCTTGTGTATGCCATTCGAGCAGCAGTTGGTACATTCTGGATAAATTGAGTTTTTGGCTCTAATAATTCCGTTTCCAACTTCGACTTTTCCAACTGAAAGCCAAGTTTTTTGTCCATTTTAAAAAGTTCATTAATCTGGTGGTACTGCAGCCAATTCGTGACTTTATCTCTCATTTGTTCGTAGGGTTTCAGCCTGACGCTTTCTCCTTCTTGCACAAGGATATCCATGTATCTAGGCCAATTTCCTTTCGAAAAAGGTCTTTTATCGGCCTTTGCTTCTAGTGGGGATATCCACCTAGGTGTTTTCTTTTCTAACAAATCTTTATATTTCATCCACACTCTAAACAGTGATTTCCTGACTATATGTTGTTTAAAGCCCCTGTGGGCCTTAACTTTTTCATACCATAGATATGCATGCCATCCAAACGCATTATCACATCCTTCCAGATCTAACACATCAGTATTTTCTAGAAGGAACCAATCCTTCAGCCAGCAGAAGGCTGCAGCTTCAAAATATATTCTCAAATCCGGCAGGGAAAAGCCCCCTCTTTTTTTATCATCTGTCAAAATCTTAAATTTAATTCTGGGTTTTTTCCCCTGCCAAACAAATTTAGAGATTACCTTCTGCCAGCTTTGGAAGGGCTCCATTCTATCCACTATTGGCAATGCCTGGAACAAGAAAAGTAACTTAGGCAATACATTCATCTTAATCACCGCAATCCGGCCCAACAGGGACAATTTCAATCTAGTCCATATTTCCAAGTCTCTCTTAATTTCAGACCATGCTTTTTCGTAATTGTTTTTATATAAGTTCGAATTTTTGATAGTCATATTCACTCCTAGATACTTAACTTTCTTAACAAATGTAAGTCCTGTTTTTTCCTGTATACTCTCTTTTTCTTCTTGCGTCAGGTTTTTCCCTAATACTTTAGTCTTGGCTTTATTCAATTTAAAACCAGCTACCTGCCCAAAGTCTTGTATAATGTCCAGCGCCCTAATTGCACTGGATTCAGGTTCTTCCAGGGTCAACACCAAATCATCTGCAAAGGCTTTAAGTTTATATTCCTTGGCTCCTACTCTCACACCCTTAACTTCTTCATCCTTTCTGAGCATGTTCAGAAGGACTTCGAGGACCGTTATAAACAACAATGGGGCAGTGGGCACCCCTGTCTTGTTCCTTTCTCAATCCAAATTTCTTCTGATACTACATTATTCACTATTATCTTAGCTCTTTGTTCAGTATATATTGCTTCCAGACCATTCAAGAAACCCCCTCCCACCTCCATTTCTCCAAAGTTTTTCTTCATAAAGCTCCAAGATACGTTGTCGAAGGCCTTTTCGGCATCAATGAACATCAAGATTACTTTCGAATTTCTTTCTGGTTCTAACTTTTCTAGAATATCCACAATGTTCCTTATGTTGCCATTTAGATGTCTTTCTGGCAAAAAGCCTGCTTGGTCCTTGTGGATAATCTCCATTAATACTTTCTTCAATCTGCTGGCCATTATATTTGCAAAAATTTTGTAATCCACATTTAGGAGGGAGATTGGTCTATAATTTTTCATCTGGGTAGCATCAGTATCTTGCTTGGGTATTAAAGTTATATATGCATCTTTCCATGATTCAGGTGCCTTACTTCCCATCAAAATTTCATTGCAAACTTCCATCAACGGCTGTATTAGCCAATCCTTTAATTCCTTATAATATTTTGCAGTAAGTCCATCCGGTCCGGGTGCCTTTTCTAATTTCATCTGTCCGATCGCTGCTTCTATTTCCGATCTTGTTACAGGGTGGTTGAGTAGGGCCTTTTTTTCTTCTGGGATTCTATGCAAACCGTTCTTTTTTACAAACTGCTCAATCAAATTTTGATTGTGATTGTTTTCTTTGTACAGCTTTTTATAAAATTTCTGGAAATTTTTCCTGATCTCCACAGGGTTCTCCACGGTTCTTCCATCAATTATCAAACTCGTTATCGTGTTTTGTTTCTGTCTCTTCTTCAATTGCCACGCCAGCAACTTGCCACATTTATTTGCAGACTCAAAAGTTCTTTGATTCATCATTTTAACTTTCCACTCAATCTCCTGGTTGGTAAGCTGAGAAAATTCCGCCTGTAAATATTTAATTTCTTTCTGCAGCTGTATGTTCTTAGGCGTTATCCTCAGCTTCCTTTCCTTTTCCTTAAGTTGCTGTAGTATTGCTTCCTTTTTCTCATTTTGAATCTTCTTTCTTATTGCCTTTTGCTGGATCAGGAAACCTCTCATCACAGCCTTACTTGCGTCCCATACGACCCTTTTCTCCACTGTCGTGTTCAAATTTAACTCAAAATAGTCTTTCAGGGTCTTTTGGGCCTTCTCACATATCTTCCCGTTCCTGAGCAGCGAATCGTCCATTCTCCACCGCGGAGAACCCTGTGTTGTCAATCTTAAGTCCAGCTGTACTGCATTGTGGTCAGAGCAGGTTCTTGGGTGTATTTCAGCTTTGAGTATCCTAGGGGACAACTCCCTTGATACCCATATCATATCGATTCTGCTCCAAGCACCCATTGCCTCTGATTGGAATGTGGCTTCTGTATCTGTTGGATGTTTTATTCTCCATCCATCTATCAAATCCAAATTTTCAGACATTTCAAAAAAAGTCTTTGGTAGCCTCCCATCGTTGGTAAATTTTACTCTTTGCGATCTGTCCATCAAAGTTGAGGCTACGGCATTAAAATCACCCAGAGCCACCATTTTGTAGTCCATATAGTCCAGCAATTTGTCATGGAGCTCCTTGTAGAAATCTGATTTACTGTCATTCGGTGCATAAATTCCCAGGATCAAAAATTTTTCGCCTTGCACAGTTATTTGGATAGCAACAAACCTTCCCTCCTGGTCCTTAAAAAGTAGTTTTGGATCATATTTCTCCTTGGCATAGATTACAACTCCTCTTTTCTTGACTTTAGCTGATGAAATAAATTCCTGGCCCAACTTTTTATTTTGTAGAACTCTTCGGTGTAATCTTGTGACGTGTGTTTCTTGTAGACATATCAAGTCCAGATTTTGTCTAATCAAGTTGTGGAACACACGGTTTCTCTTAGGTTTGATGTTCAATCCTCTTACGTTAAGAGTCAATAGTTTAAGGGCCATCTTGTTTTACTCTGCTGCTCCTCCTCCTGCTCCTAGGGGATGGTTAAATCCTGGTCCTCCGCCTGAAGGTAAATCCGGTGTTGGTATCAGGCCAAAATCCGCGTCGTGCTTCTCAAGAAATTTCCTTTTGTCTTGGAGAGATTTAATTCTGACCTTCTTGTCCTTGTAGGTAAAGGAGAGACCCTGTGGAAACTCCCACCTGAAGTTCACTTTTTTGATCCTCAATGCTCTTGTTAAGTCAGTATAACTGGATCGCAGGTCCAAGAAGTACTTTGGAATGTCTTTGAATAATACCACTTGTTGGTTTTGTACCACCAAATTATTTTCGTAATGCAGGCCCAAAATATAATCTCATTCCTCTTTATTATGAAATTCAATCAGACAGTCATTTGTTGATTTGGAATTCTTCTTATCTCTTGGTCCAAAACGGTAGGCCTTGATTATCAAATTTTTGACTTCTTCTTTCTCCAAATTCCAATGTCTTGCAAATTCTTCAGCCAGGTAGTTTCTCAGGTCTCCTTGTTCTAGTTCTGGAAGGTCCCTGATTTTGATATTCATCTCTCTCTGCTTCATTTGCAGAAAGGCGATAGAAATCTGTGCATCTCTCTGGCCAGCTTGATCCGCTGCTCTGCCTTCTTCCAAACTTTGCAGTCTTGTTTCCACCTTGGACACCTGCTGCTTAGTATATTCGATTTCTGCTTTCAGAAGTCCAATATTTTGAAGTGCCTCTGTATTTTGGTCAACCTTTTTGCTTACTTCTGATATTTGTTGTCTCACATCCTTTTTAAATTCTTCCAGTGCTGCAAGAAGTACTTCTGTACTCGAACCCTCAGCCACTGAGTCCCTCCTGGGTACTTTTTCTTCTGCCTGAGAGTCCTTTCTTTTTACAGGCATAATTATTCAGCTCTCTACTCTCAAGGTCACTTCTTTTAGCTTCTTTTAACTTACAGTCCCGAAAAACAATTGTTGATAAGAAGCAGGCAGCCAACAATTCTCACATTCACAGAGCAGCTGTTGTTTTGAGAACCAAAGGCAGAGGGAGAGATATCAGTCTGACACAGTTCCTTTCCCCTGTCCAGAGCAGGAGGAATTAACAGCAGCTTTTAGCTCAAATAAGTTATTTTACCAGTTGCAACTTTGCCCAGAGTCAAGCCAGGGGGTTAGTTTGTTGCATTAATTCTGTTATGGCCCCTTCAAAAGGTGTTACTTTGGTTAAGTAGCTTTGTAAAGGATCAAAGCGCCGAAGTCGGAAACAGAAGTGTCAAAAGTTCAAATCACTTTGTTTCTAAAGAATGCAGTCTGCCGTGCTGGCCCGGAGCTCCTTAATCCAGAGGGTGCACGGCAACTTTTAACTCCTCTAGTCATTAAACATTTAATTAGCTCAAGTGTTGCAGCAAACTGGCAACTCAGAATCCAAGTTGAGGTTTTTTTTTAAAACGTCAAACATCAAAGTCTCTATTTACAGCCGCTTGTTATCTGTGCTCTTGGTACGCGGCGGGGGAAAGACGGACTTCCTATTTAATCTTTCCCTGTGATCCAATTAATTAGTCCAAATATTTCCGAATTTATTACTCACAGTTCTGTTGTTTTGATTCTTTCTTTGGAAGAAACTGGCGCTTTTCACTGCCCGGCAATCTGCTGCTTCGCTGTATCGGGAAAGCCGGTCTTCCGATGCGCTTCGGTCTGCAACCCTTTCCACTTCAGAGACCCTTACTAGGGGCTCCGAAGGATCGAGGAGACCCTTTCTTGCGCCGCCGGATCCACGTCCTCAAGCTCCGTCGCTTGAGGTTTCTTCGGAGTTCCGTTTTCGCGGGAAACGGAGCCTCCAGCCCCGAAACAGCCGGTCCCTCTGCAGAGCAGAGGAGAAACCCAGCCGCTCAGTGCCGCGCCAGAGCGGAAGTCTCCCATCTTGCCCTCTGTTGTCCCCTTCTCCTTGTGCCCTCCATCTTTCCCAACATCAGGGTCTTTTCCAGGGAGTCTTCTCTTCTCATGAGGTGGCCAAAGTACTGGAGCCTCAGCTTCAGGATCTGTCCTTCCAGTGAGCACTCAGGGCTGATTTCCTTCAGAATGGATAGGTTTGATCTTCTTGCAGTCCATGGGACTCTCAAGGGTCTCCTCCAGCACCATAATTCAAAAGCATCAATTCTTCGGCGATCAGCCTTCTTTATGGTCCAGCTCTCACTTTGTGCCTGTGCGCAATAAATAGATTGATTGTGTCCTGTGCGCAATAAATTGATTGATTGGGTGTTAACCAGGGCTATTTTTCATAGAAAAAGAGGTGCTGGAACTCACCATGAACACCTCCGTCGTTCTCTTAGAATGGCAGTTGTGCCCACCTAAGAGGTGCCAGAACTGAGTCCCGGCTGAAAAAAATGCCTGAGTGTTAATCCTCTGAGCCGCCTCCACCCTATGCTCAAGTTGTATATGTGTGCAAATAAAGCCACATATCTTTAAAGCTATTGCAGTCTCCTCTGACCTTCATTCCAAGGAAACCCAACCTTTGGCAAATCGCAGGCACCTATGAAGTCTTCCACCAAACACTACTTTGAACTGCCATTCAACAGAAGGACAAAAAAAAGGTGGATCAATCATACGGTGACTAAAGAGATCATCCCAGACACTCACAGGGATTCCTGTAGTATCTCGCCCCCGGCTGAAATTAGTACTGAAAGAAGTCTTGTCGTGTGACCAGTATAATAGTTTGTGAAGGTGTCTATGGGCCCCAAAACATTGGCAGCCCCTAAGATAACGCAATGCAATAAAACCTCGCACCCAAATACTGTAGAATACGTATCAACAGGTCAGATGGTGCATAGGGTGGCAGCAACAGCAATAGTTCTGTTTTCAAAGGGCAGGAAGAAGAGGTGTGTCTTCAGAGCTGTAAAGTGACAACATCCGACATATCCCTATGTCCCCATCCACATTTCTCTATGGAATTGGAAGATCTGAATTACCTCATCTAGTTTCTGAAGGTGATTAAATGCACCAGCAACTTTCCATTGCCCCACTTTTTTATTTTCTAAGCTGCCACATCCTTTAGTTCCTTCACATCTCTCTCCTCGCTCAGAATGACCAATAAACACAGGTATTGATAAAACAATGTTGAGGAAAAAACACACACATCTTGATGTGATTCTAGACATGATTGCATTAGCATCCCTTTGTGCAGTGTTCAGCAAAAGAACGAAAACACCTGCTGTAAACTGAAGTAGTTAATTTCAGAACCTCTCCCAGTTAAGCTGGAATTTAGGTGGTAAAGGTAAAGGTAATGGGACCCCTGACCATTAGGTTCAATCGTGACCGACTCTGGGGTTGCGGCGCTCATCTCGCTTTATTGGCCGAGGGAGCCGGCGTACAGCTTCCAGGTCATGTGGCCAGCATGACAAAGCCGCTTCTGGTGAACCAGAGCAGCGCACGGAAACACCGTTTACCTTCCTGCTGCAGATGTTCCTATTTATCTACTTGCACTTTGACATGTTTTTGAACTGCTAGGTTGGCAGGAGCAGGGACCAAGCAACAGGAGCTCACCCCATCACGGGGATTCGAGCCACCAACCTTCTGATCGGCAAGCCCTAGGCTCAGTGGTTTAACCCACAGCGCCACCCGCGTCCCTTCAGGAATTTAGGTGGAGAGATATGTAAAGCAGTGTGAATCTACAAAACAAAGATGGAGTGGCAACCCTAGCCATCTTGAACCCATCTCTTTCTGGATCTGTGTCTTTTCTTCCTTCTGTTCCCTTTTTTTCTAATTTTTTTATTGATTTTAACAATTTTAAGCAATTAACAATACCGTTAAATTTTTATCCTCCCCCCCCCCCCTCACTGAGGGAAGCAAATTTCCATCCCCTTCTCTCACCGGGGAAACAGTAAACATACATTTAACGTAGCTAACATATTAAATATCATTGCTTAGGCCTGGCCCATTTCTGTGGGCCAGGTATTCCTCCTTTCCTCAATTTCATATTTCGGTTGACTTCCTCAAGTCCCCCTCTGTTGAATTCATTATCTGTCCTCTTTATCAGTTTTCCAAATTCATAAACTTCACAATAACATAAAATACCAAAATCATTTTACTTAAGCTAACTCCTTTTTTCCAGACCTCAGCATCTTGGTACTTCTGATCCTTTCCTCAAGCCTTATCAAATTCCCTTACTCCAACCTAATTTAAAGCTCCTAATTTTCTTCTTTTTACACCCTTACCTCCCTCCGGTCTCGAATTTTTTAGCTATATTTCCCACTACTAACCTCCTAATTTTTAACATATAATCATTAACGCCAGTATCCAGATCCAAACACCTTAAACCACTTAGACAGGAAAAAAAAAAAAAAAACAAATCCAAGTATATCCTCTTATCCCACCCCAACCCTCACAAATTTCCAGGGCCAAAAGTCAATCAATGCATGACTTTCTCTTCTCTTCTTTCTTCCTTCTGTTCCATCTCTTGATTCTGTTTTTGCCGGTATGAGAAAGAGAGAGAGTGTGGTGTAGTGGTTAGAGTGTTGGACTAGGACCTGGGAGACTAGGGTTCAAATCTCCATTCAGCAACGTGAAACCCACTGGATGGTCTTCAGCCAGTCACAGTCTCTCAGTCTGACCTACCTCACAGGGTTTTTGTGAGGATAAAATAGAGAGCAAGGGAACCATGTATGCCACCTTCAGCTCCCTGGAAGAAACCTGGGACATAAGCGCAATGAATCCATCAATTGTCCCAACACAATGACTCTCGTATTCCATCTGATTGGCCACTAGGCAGAACTTGGTCTTCCCCAGAAGGGCTGGTGTTACAGAAAATATTTCCAGGGCTAAACCTTCTCTCAGATTTAGCTTGCCACCTCGACACAGAACATACATCTATTCCATGCAATGTTAAATTGATTGGATGTTATTTTTGTCATCCTTGAATAGCTATTCAGGTTTTTTGCGGGTTTGCTAAGGATCACCACATTCATTAGCGGGAGGTTACAGAGGTTGGCTCCCTCTTCAACTAAAAGCAATCTACTCCTATGTACTTTGAGAAGCTTCAAGAGATTTCCTTCTCTCTCTCTCTCTCTCTCTCTCTCTCTCTCTCTCTCTCTCTCTCTTACAAGAGCTTTTAAAACTTCCAGGATATTGTCCTCCTTTACCATGCTGGTCTACCACGATCTACAGGATGTTCTTTATAAATTGGGAGGGGGTGTCGCATTACAGATGGTGTTTTTGTAGACTCGGCACTTTTTCATGGCCCACATGCTTCTCTCTTATATAAACTGAGGATTGTTAGATCCTCTATGAAGGAAGCAATAGTATTGTGGCGACCTGACGGAAGTTGTGCAAGCGATACAATGGTATCCTGCCCTTTCAAGAGGACTGAAAATGAGGACAACCAGTATACTACAGAAAGAGAATGGAGAAGAGAAATATTAATGAGTCCCCTGGAAGTTTCAACTGCTTTGAGTTGATGTTCCAAAGAACCAGGTATAATAATAATAATAATAATAATAATAATAATAATAATAATAATAATTTATTTGTACCCCGCCCATCTGGCTGGGTCTCCCCAGCCACTCTGGGCGGCTTCCAGCAAATATTAAAATACATTAACATGTCACAGATTTAAAACTTCCCTAAACAGGGCTGCCTTTAGGTATTTTCTAAATGCCATGTAGTTGTTTATCTCTTTGACCTCTGATGGGAGGGTGTTCCACAGGGCGGGTGCCACTACTGAGAAGGCCCTCTGCCTGGTTCCCTGTAGCTTTGCTTCTCGCAGGGAGGGAACCGCCAGAAGGTCCTCGGCGCTGGATCTCAGTGTCCGGGCTGAACGGTGAGGGTGGAGACGCTCCTTCAGGTATACAAGACCGAGGCTGTTTAGGGCTTTAAAGGTCAGCACCAACACTTTGAATTGTGCTCGGAAACGTACTGGGAGCCAATGTAGATCTCTCAGGACTGGTGAAAATAAGAAAATAAGAAAAGCCTGATGGATCAGGCCCATAGTTCAGCATCCTGAAATCCCACCAAATAGGACATGGGAACAACATCAGTCTCCACTCCTGTGCGTTCCAGCAACTGGTATTCAGAGACATACAGCTAGTAGCCAATGATAATCTTATCATCCATGGATCTTTTAAAACTATCTAGGTTGGTGGCCATCATTGCCTCCCATGTGAGCAAATTCCACAGTTTATCTGTCCTCTATGTGAAGAAATACTTTCTTTTCTCTGTCCTGGTTCTTCCAGCATTCAGCTTCCTTGTATGTCTGCGAGCTCTAGTGTTGTGACAGAGGGAGAAAAACATTTCTCTATCCGCTCTCTCCATGCCAGGCAAGCTGGACATGCATGCAACAGCTGGACATGCATGCTCACCTGAAGTTCCTAGCAATTGGTATTCAGAAGCATAACTAGAATCCAATACCTTTGTTAGCATAAAAAGGTAAAGGTAAAGAACCCCTGACAGTTAAGCCCAGTCGCAGACGACTCTGGGGTTGCAGCGCTCATCTCACTTTACAGGCTGAGGGAACCAGCGTTTGTCCGCAGACAGTTTTTCTGGGTCATGTGGCCAGCATGACTAAGCCGCTTCTGGCGCAACGGAACACCGAAACCAGAGCAGCACACGGAAACGCCGTTTACCATCCCTATTTATGTACTTGCACTTTTTGGTGTGCTTTCGAACTGCTAGGTTGGCAGGAGCTGGGACTGAGCAATGGGAGCTCACCCCGTCACGGGGATTCGAACCTCTGACCTTCTGATCGGCAAGCCCAAGAGGCTCAGTGGTTTAGACCACAGTGACACCCATGTCCCTTCTTGCAGAAGCCATCAAGCATTCTTCCCTTTGTGACCCCCTGAATCCAGGTTTTTTGTTAATTGAAAACACACACACACACACGAGTAAATAGAAGGCTATATAATTTAATCCTTTAAGATGATAACAAGTACCATCTGACCCATGGACAGATAAAATTTCCCAGAATATAACTTCCTGAGAACAGCTGCTAGGAAATTTCTCCACCCCTCCCAAATCACAGATATTTCACCAGATTCCCCCTCCCAATATAGAGTAGATACATATTTGGAGGGGATTTTTACTCAGCCCTAGATATTAGCCCAGGATCAGGTTGCAGGCAAATTGGAGCCCTGCTTGCAATCTGCAATGAAATTGGGAACTTCTGTAAGTTTCTAACATTTGGGGATAGTTTGCTTAAAACCCTACTGAGGCCATCAGGAAGAAGAGACCCCCTCACTCTTTTGAAAGACACAAGATTGCAGGCAGAAGGCAAGAGAATTAACATGGCTTGGCATTGAGGCTGGTGACCCAAGCGTCTCACGTGAAACTGACGAACATTCAAACACTGTTGTTATGCAAGACCCTCAGAATCAAAACGAGGAGCATGAGGATCTGAGTAATTGATATAATTTGCCTTCCATGCTTTAACTTCAGTTAATGGTGATATCCGGAGTCATCCAAAGGTGATACTAGGGTGAATGAATGCAAAATGGGCCTCCCTTCTTCTCTCCCCTCTCACTGATGCTTCCTGGATCTTTCAAAGTTGAAAAGCTGCTAATTTAGCAGTGTCAAATAAAATTTCTAAACTGTATGCCTATAAAAGAACATCTTTGCAATACGGCACAGCAAATATGCTTGCAAAACAGTTCAGTCAGCAAACCTGCTTTAGGTTTTGAAATATCTGGGAATGACATTTATTAGAAGCAAATGCTCATATATCAGCGATATAAAGGACTGCCTCTTCATCACTGCGCCTTTTATTATAGGCACTAATTTCATGGAAAATCCTTTCAATTCTTTGCAAAACACCTGCTGAACTTCAAGAAATATGGTTACTGCTTGTGCCGAGACAGATGTAGCTTAATCACATAATACTGACTTTGACTTTCCCGTGCCTCACAATAAATGAAGTGAAGGTGCTATTGCGGTAGGTTTAAATCTCGCTCCAATTTGTACTCACTTCATGGCTGTGCAGCTTGAAATGAAGAGAGCATCTGAAGAAAATAAACCCAGAGTAGTTACTGGAACAGTATTGACTTGCTTCACTCCAGACATATTTCCTACTGTAGATGCTTATGAAATTCTCCCCATCAAAACTTTCCCCAGATTTGAAGGTTTTGAATTACTCACTTATTTTGAGAGGGTTTTTAATGCAATAGCAATACACAGCATCTTTGAAATCAAACTTTTTTGATTTTCAGGCTTTCTTCAGGTCACTACAAATGTGCATTGTTTGCATGGCTCCTAAAGGATCTTCACTGGCTCCCGGTATGTTTCTGAGCACAATTCAAAGTGCTGGTGTTGACCTTTAATGACCTAAACAGCTTCGGTCCAGTATACCTGAAGGAACCTCTTCACCCCCATCATTCAGTCCAGACACTGAGGTCCAGCTCTGAGGGTCTTCTGATGGTTTCCTCGCACGAGAAGCGAAATTATGGGGAACCAGGCAGAGGGCCTTCTAGGTAGTGGCACCTCCCTCAGATGTCAAGGAGGTATATATATATATATATATATATATATATATATATATATATATATATGTAAAGGCAAAGGACAACTGACAGTTAAGTCCAGTTGCAGATGACTCTTGGGTTGCGACGCTCATCTTGCTTTACAGGCCGAGGGATCCGGCTTTTGTTCACAGACAATGGGAGCTCAGCCCATCGTGGGGGTTCGAACCGCCGACCTTCCAATCGGCAAACCCAAGAGGCTCAGTGGTTCAGATCACAGTGCCACCCGCATCCCATAAGGAGATAAAGAACTACACAACTTTTAGAAGATATCTGAAGGCAGCCCTGTATCGGTAAGTTTTTACTGTTTGATATGTTTCTATGCTTTATATATGCTGTAAGCCACCCAGAGTAGCTGGGGAAACCCAGCCAGATGGGCGGGGTGGAAGAAGAAGAAGAAGAAGAAGAAGAAGAAGAAGAAGAAGAAGAAGAGGAGGAGGAGGAGGAGGAGGAGGAGGAGGAGGAGGAGGAAGTGCATTGATTAGATCAGAACCCTGAAAGGAATCCTGAGTCAATTGTGCAATTGCACAAGATTCCTTCTTGCACGGACTAAATCATTGTGCATATGTGTTGCTGAACATCTGTAACATCTAGGGGAGGGGAGAGTGAAATTCAAAGGAAACAAAAAGAATATGGGACCATTTCCACAAGTCACTAGTGATTTCTCCAGGTTTTAGGCAAGCAGGACAGAACATATGGCAAAGCAAACAATGAAGAGGAAGAGGGAAAGGCAAACCTGTTTTCTATTTCATTCTGACAGAGATTATAAGAACATATGAAAGGCAGCTCTTGGATCAATGGCCCATCTTGTCCATCATCAAGAAGCCAACCAGATGCCTATGGGAAGCCCCAAAGTAGGACCTGGACACAACATCCCTCTTGTGGCTAAGTTTGTGGTCTACTAAGACCCCTAGAACCTTCTCACATGTACTGCCGTCAAGCCACATGTCCTCCAGGTGTCCATGGCAGGGATGTGTCCCCCAGCTTAAAGGCCCTAAGACCATAAGAAGACGCTGCTAAACCAGGTCAGGGGCCCATCTAATCCAGCATCCTGTTCTCATAGTGGGCAACCAGATGCCTGTGAGATTCGAGCACAAAAGCACTCTCCCCTCCAATGATTTCTAGCAACTGGCAGACAGAAGTGTTGCCGCTCTAACTATGAAGTCAGAGCATAGACATCATGGCCAGTAGCCATCGATCGCCCTCTCCTCTATGCATTTGTCAAACCTCTTTTAAAGCCATCTCGGTTGGTGGCCATTACTGCCTCCTGTGGGAGTGAGTTCCATAACCCTGATTGCAGTAAGGGAGGTCTCCCTCCAAGGAAGTGGCCTCAACCTCATCTTCATCAGAGTCCTCTGCTGCACACTTCAGAGTCCCTGGTTTGTGGGTCACAAGAGCACCTCTCAGCACCCAACTTCCAAGCCATTATCTCTGATGGAGGGGTTGTGTTGAATTGTGCCTCCTCCACCTCTTCCACCTCCTCCTCCTCCTCCTCTTCCTTCTTCTTCTTCTTCTTCTTCTTCTTCTTCTTCTTCTTCTTCTTCTTCTTCTTCTTCTTCTTCTACATCTGGAAGAGAAGCACCAGTTAAATAAGGATTCCCAGAAATAGGAATATGTCCTGCACCTCAGTTCCATGTAGATGTGGCAGGGCTACTCTCCCCTATTGATTCTTATTTATGCTCCTACGTAAAATAATGGCCCTTTAATTTTACTTCTGCCGATAAGGCAAGTGCTTGAGAAGGGAGGGGGGGGACCCATAAAACAATGAAACCTCATGAATATTTATATCAACGACTACATAGCATTATAGTAATAATCTTCAGAACTAGTTTTTACCGGTTCAGAATTAATTATCAAGTTGAGTTTTAATTGCATTCTTCTAAATTACAATTAAAAAATACATAATGAATTAGTTTGAAAGTATGCTGCTTGGCCTACTGAGTCCCAAAGTTTCATGGAATCCCATTCTTAATGCTTAATAAGCAGCTGGGGGGGGCGGATGATATGCTAAGGCATAACTTTTGTGCTTGTTATTGAACATATTAAAACTGTTGGAGGTTGTTTTATTCCTTTATTTATTTAAGTTCTTGAAGCTGATTCTCCTACTTTGGTCCGTTTGTTGATCCATATTAATGTCATAGACAAAACACAGGAAAGATATCTGGGCTGTATCCAGGGCAAGGGGTCTATAGGCTGGCCCCATCCACCATGTTCCCATTCTACTTGCAATGGTCCAACCTCTCTGGAAGGAGCAATAAGATCTGAAAGGGACTTATAAAGGCATTGAATGTATGCAGTTCAGCAACATCTGGTTGTAAAAGGAGAAAGGGATGGGAACCAAAATGGGAAACTGTTTCAACCTAGTGACATGAGCTGGAAGGTGGCTTTCTTCAGCCACAAATCCCTTAGGTAACAATGTCCAAGTGGAACAAGGATGGGCATCTCCAAATGTCTCAAAGTCTGGAACATTAAGAGAGAAAATAACATGGTAGCCACCAGCCCATGAGACCTTGAGCAATCTTGTAGCAGACTCTCCCCACCAGTGGTAAATTGGACTTATTAAATGGAACCTGTTCCTTAGGAAGATTACACCCAGCATCTTAAGTAAGAGGCCATTGAAATGGACCAAATTAATGGGGAAGAAAAGGAGGCAGTGAGAGATTTTACTTTCTTGGGTTCCATGATCACTGCAGATGGTGACAGCAGTCACGAAATTAAAAGACACCTGCTTCTTCAGAGAAAAGCAATGACGAACCTAGACAGCATCTTAACAAGCAGAGACATTTATTTAAGTTCTTGAAGATGATTCTCCTACTTTGGTCCGTTTGTTGATCCACATTAATTGCCATAGACAAAACACAGGAAAGATATTTGGGCTGTATCCAGGGCAAGGGGTCTATAGGCTGGCCCCATCCGCCATGTTCCCATTCTACTTGCAATGGTCCAACCTCTCTGGAAGGAGCAATAAGATCTGAAAGGGACTTATAAAGGCATTGAATGTATGCAGTTCAGCAACATCTGGGGGGCCAGAGGTTCCCCACACTTGCCCTATGGGGATATTGACTTTGGGGAAGTGTTACTTGCGCACATGAACCTGCTTCCATTTGACATTGTTCACGTTGGATGTCTGAAGGGGGCATTTGTTTCCCATCAAAATTAACCCCAGAGATCCACTGAGAATTCTGTGGCTCACCTTCAGAAGGTGATGTAGGAGTCTTGGTAGACCACAAACATGACATGAGTCAACAGTGTGATGCAGCAGCTAAAAAGGCCAATGCAATTCTGGGCTGCATCAATAGGAGTATAGCATCTAGATCAAGGGAAGGAATAGTACCACTGTATTCCGCTCTGGTCAGACCTCACCTGGAATACCGTGTCCAGTTCTGGGCACCACAGTTCAAGAAGGATACTGACAAGCTGGAACGTGTCCAGAGGAGGGCAACCAAAATGGTCAAAGACCTGGAAACGATGCCTTATGAGGACCGGCTTAGGGAGCTGGGTATGTTTAGCCTGGAGAAGAGAAGGTTAAGGGGTGATATGCCTAGCCATGTTCAAATATATAAAATGATGTCATATAGAGGAAGGAGAAAAGTTGTTTTCTGCTGCTCCTGAGAAGAGGACACGGAGCAATGGATTCAAACTACAAGAAAGAAGATTCCACCTAAACATTAGAAAGAACTTCCTGACAGTAAGAGCTGTTCGATAGTGGAATTTGCTGCCAAGGAGTGTGGTGGAGTCTCCTTCTTTGGAGGTCTTTAAGCAGAGGCTTGACAGCCACCTGTCAGGAATGCTTTGATGGTGTTTCCTGCTTGGCAGGGGGTTGGACTGGATGGCCCTTGGGGTCTCTTCCAACTCTATGATTCTATGATTCTATGCTCTGTCCAGTGACTGAAAACCTAATGGGCATTGAAAACCAGCTTGATTTGATATGCTCCTCAATTTAAAAAATAAATAAATCTGAAAAGTGAGTTCTCGCAGAGAGGTCCCGTTGCGGGGCGGGCTGGAAGGCATTTCATGTTTGGGTTTTTGACACTTGGCACAGCTTCCAGGACCTGCCTGTCGTAGGGCATTATTTTATGTTGCAATTTAAGGACAGCCCAGTGTCCTTATATTAGATCCCCATGTGGATCTTTGGTTACTCGTTTAGAGCTACGGATTTCCCACCCCCCCTTCCCTGGTATAGGTGGACGTTGACCTTGCTGTGCCGGGTAGGGGTCGCCTTCCCTTGAGAGGGGCCTGGTAGGAATTTTGTCCATTTGGCTGATTGGCTGAGCCACGTGGTTTTTGCCTACCATACAGCAAATAGTCACAACTTGTAAGGTTGGCGGTTAGGCATTGGTTCCGTGATTGGGTGGGCGTTTCCCACCGAAAGTGATGTGGTGTTATGGGAATTCCGCAAAGGAATCCGGGGACTCAACTTTGCTGTCCAAACCCTGGCGGGTGCAGGGCCATGCAGGAGTCCCTGTGGACCCCTGGAGAGGGGGAGACACGTTGATCCGGTCATGCTAACTCTCTTCAGCTAATGGTCTCCCTTCGCTGACAAGTGGTCAGCTCTGTCCCGCTGCGACAGCTAGTCTTGCTGCTGACTAGGGTCAGCTCTGTCCCATTGGACAGTTTGAACCAATGCCTACGCAACCACTCACTTGATTTGTATTTCAATAAAAGTTGTGGCCAAAATAGTGCCAAAAACCCAAACCTAAATTATTGTCTCCAGTGTGAATTGATGGGGGAAATGACTGGTGCCCTGTGCCCGCAAATGTCTTTTGATTTTCACTGATCTATGGCATTCTGATAACTGGGCATGCAGTTCAAATTTTCATCCAGGATAAAAGAGAGTGAGCAAGGTGATTTCTATTTATTTATTTGAGAAACCAGCTCTAAGTATTTCTTCATAACCCAGTTATGGGATGAGCTGTAAATTTGGAAAGAGGGAAAAGGGAGGGGGGGTGAATCAAAGACCAAGGTGTTGCTTTAAAAAAAGAAGAAGCTATCTATGAAGTTTGATGCTGGCAAAGTTGAGTCCAAGTAAGAATCAATAAAGCCAATCATGTACAATCAACACTTATGTGGATTTAAGTCACGTGTCTCCAGGGCTTAAAATAGAGCCACGTTATTCCAAACAACCCCCATCAAGGACTTTACTTAAAGGAGATTTCACAGAAGTATCTCCAGAAAGGATTTTTGTTGCTGTTGTTACTTTCCTTTAGTAGTGGGGAGACGTCATACTGCCTGTATCACATCCAAAGACAAAAAAAAAGGGTGGGGTTAGGGAATGTGTTTGAAGCAAGAAAACCTCGAGAAATTAACTGTTGCGTGTCAAGGTCCCCAAACCACCCCTCAAATAACTCACACCTCAGACAGTAATTTAGGTTTTGGTTTTTGGTATAATTTTGGCCACAACTTTATTGAAATACATGATATGTGAGTGGTTGCATAGGCATTGGTTTAGACTATCTGTCCCACTCAGGACAGAACTGACGACCATCAGTAAAGGGAAAACACTTAGGGGAGAGAATAAAGAGAGGTCGGGGGTCAGACCCAACGTCTCTCCCCAAATGCTCCCAGAGGCTCTTGCGTGGCCCTGGCCCCCGACCAGGGGATATGGACAAAAGCATGGCGAGCCCCTGGATTCCTTTAATGGAATTCCCCGTGCAGCAGCAGCATTGGAGGGGCAGACACAGCCAATCTTTACCCCTCCACCAACGAACACAATAACCAATGCCTAACCGCCAACCTAGGGACCCAGGTGGCGCTGTGGGTTAAACCACAGAGCCTAGGGCTTGCTGATCAGAAGGTCGGCGGTTCGAATCCCTGCGACGGGGTAAGCTCCCGTTGCTTGGTCCCAGCTCCTGCCCACCTAGCAGTTCGAAAGCACGTCAAAGTGCAAGTAGATAAATAGGTACCGCTCCAGTGGGAAGGTAAACGGTGTTTCCGTGCGCTGCTCTGGTTCGCCAGAAGCGGCTTTGTCATGCTGGCCACATGACCTGGAAGCTCCAGATGTTGTAGGACTACATCAACCCCACATGACCTGGAAGCTGTACGCTGGCTCTAGGCCAATAAAGCGAGTTGAGCGCCGCAACCCCAGAGTCGGACACGACTGGACCTAATGGTCAGGGGTCCCTTTACCTTTAACCACCAACCTTACAAGTAGTGACTAATTGCTACGCAGTAGGCTAAAACCAGAAGGCACCAGCCAATCAGCCAAATGGAAAGAATTCCTACCAGGCCCCGGCCCCAACAGCAGACGACCCCATGACAGGCATAGCAAGGTCAACACAGAGGTCTAATAAAAGGGAGAAGAAGGGTGGGAGATCCGTTGCACGCAGCAAAGAGGAAGATCACAGGGCGTGCCAAGGGTTATATACCCGCTGGGCTGTCCATCACAAATTGCAACAATTATATCTCCCCAACAACAACCCAGGACCCAATCGGAGCTGTGGCCATCTATCCGATCTCGCCCAGCACCAGAGTGGTGATTTGCTGGCCCCCACCGCAACACGTGCTCTCCATGAAGGAGAACACGCTTTGTCCAATTTGCAAGGGGTGGTGGGTTGAAGATTACTGTTTTTTTTGGGGGGGGGCTTTTCTTCTTCTGCTTCTCTTTCACAGTCAATTTGCTGGGAGTGGGATCTTGAAAGGAACATGCTGACATCCAGCAAAAGGACTAACCTTTCAGGAAGCTTTTCAATATTTATACATTGGAACACTTGTTAAGATTTCCTACATTTTTCCTAAGGGGCCTTTTACATCTTCAGTCTGCATTTATCTTACCCCCTTTCTGTTTCACCAGAGACACATGTCTAGGGATGAGGGGGGAAATTCGACTCAGTTTGCATTTAAAGGTGAACCTACCTGATTCACACTTTCTGAAACAAGATGCAAAGAAGAGGCACAGAGCCGTCCTTCGAAATTTTGTAGTGCAGTTCTCCAGCCAGGTAATATGTTTCAAAAGAATTATGCATATACAATACGGTAAAGCGTGCATAAAAATGCATATGTTCGTGAAAATAGGAGAGAAATTGCATCAGATTGGAAGGGATTGCTTTGCAAATACGTCAGCTAAGGAAGTCTGCAGATAAACGTGTGTCTATTAGGAGATATTTGTAATAAAATGCTGGTGAAATTTCATGAGGATGTTTTCTTCTTAAAAAACTTAAAATCATTTTAAAAATTGCAAACTGGTGTGGAAATGCGGAGAACTGAGCTCAAGATTGGTAAAATGAGAAAGGGATGGGAACCCAAATGGGAAACTGTTTCAACCTAGTGACATGAGCTGGAAGGTGGCTTTCTTCAGTCACAAATCCCTTACGTAATAATGTCCAAGTGGAACAAGGATGGGCATCTCCAAATGTCTCAAAGTCTGGAACATTAAGAGAGAAAATAACATGGTAGCCACCAGTCCATGAGACCTTGAGCAATCTTGCAGCAGACTCTCCCCACCAGTGGTAAGTTGGACTTATTAAATGGAACCTTTTCCTTAGGAAGATTGCACCCAGCATCTTAATTAAGAGGCCATTAAAATGGACCAAATTAATGGGGAAGTAATGGAGGCAGTGAGAGATTTTACTTTCTTGGGTTCCATGATCACTGCAGATGGTGACAGCAGTCACGAAATTAGAAGACCCCTGCTTCTTGGGAGAAAAGCAATGACGAACCTAGACAGCATCTTAAAAAGCAGAGACATCACCTTGCCGACAAAGGTCCGTATAGTTAAAGCTATGGTTTTCCCAGTAGTGATGTATGGAAGTGAGAGCTGGACCATGAAGAAGGCTGATCGCCGAAGAATTGATGCTTTTGAATTATGGTGCTGGAGGAGACTCTTGAGAGTCCCATGGACTGCAAGAAGATCAAACCTATCCATTCTGAAGGAAATCAGCCCTGAGTGCTCACTGGAAGGACAGATCCTGAAGCGGAGGCTCCAGTACTTTGGCCACCTCATGAGAAGAAAAGACTCCCTGGAAAAGACCCTGGTGTTGGGAAAGATTGATGGCACAAGGAGAAGGGGACGACAGAGGATGAGATGGTTGGACAGTGTTCTCGAAGCTACTAACATGAGTCTGACCAAACTGCGGGAGGAGGTGGAAGACAGGAGTGCCTGGTGTGCTCTGGTCCATGGGGTCACGAAGAGTCAGACACGACTAAACAACAACAACAAAATGGGGAATTCTTTTCTGGTAGAAATAAGTCAAGGAATGAATATAGTGTTTCATTTTTTCATCTGGATAAGCACATATATTTATTCTCTGCTTGTTCCTTCCATCCCTGAACTTCCTACATTGGTTTATTATGCACCTGAACTGTGTCTGTTTACTCTGAGGCAAATCCTAGTGGCTTATAAGCAAATGAAGGGATGCAGCTTGAAGATGCATATTTTATTTTGTGTGAGCCAATGGGGGCATCCTTCCTATTCATTCCTCCATCACTCTTCACATCAACCTTCTCCAAAATGTTGCCAAAGCCCTCTGAGGATGCCAGCTTCTATTGCCAACCTGAAATATTAAGGGGAGAAGCTATTAAGCATTCCCTTTGCATACTGTCTCCCTTTTATATCTGAATTATTAGAACGATGAATGCCGGTCATCAAAAGAAATAATGAGTTTGAGAAAGCGAAAATGAAACTCACAAAGACAAAAAAGGAATCGCGGCCAGGCAGAAGGGTCCTCAGAGAAGGTGGAACAAAGAGGTAGAGGATAAAAAGAGAAAAATCAAGAATCAAACAAAGAAGAAGACGAGAAGAAAGAGAGAGGGAGGGGAGGGGGAGCAAGAACTGTGTGAGAGGAAGATGGTTTCTCTTCCCTTTTCTGCAGAGTCAGGGATTATCCAGATGCTAAGTTCAAATTGTGCACCCTACACAAACTTAGGCATCATAGAACATCCCTCCAAGCCTTTCCCAAACCCAACATTGTAATATCAAGTCCAGACACAATGGAGGTTGTGGGAGATATGCTTGCTTTAGGGATGGGCACATTCTTACCATACTGGTTATCGGTTTTTAACCTGTGATGTGCCCTTAAGGTCGGGGTGTGGACACTTAATCCAGCGATGCTGCTGAGAGCAGGTTTGGCGTTCACTCTCTGGTCAGACAGGAATCAGTTAATTGCTTGGAAGCTTTTTTAGTCAACCCATGCAGTTTCAAGCTGGCGTGGAATTGATTGCTTAAAATGTGCAAGAGAATTTTAGGTAAAACCTCCTTGTAAATTCCAGAACTCCAAAATCTCATTGCATTTTCATATCCTCCAACAGTGCTTTTTTGCTGCATTATTATTATTATTATTATTATTATTATTATTATTATTATTTTATTATTATTATTATTATTATTATTATTATTATTATTATGAAATATTGGTGGGGTAGCCCAGTCAGATGGACGGGGTATAATTAAGAAAGAAAGAAAGAAAGAAAGAAAGAAAGAAAGAAAGAAAGAAAGAAAGAAAGACACCCCTATTTTAATCAGAGAAATGTTGGAGGGCAGTGCCCCCCCCCGAAAAAACACACTGCCCTCCAACATTTCTCTGATTAAAATAGGGGTGCCCCAGCCGCTCTAGGCACTTCCAACAGATATAAAAAACGTAATAAAACAGTAAACAGTAAACAGTAAACAAAACAAAACAAAACATAAACAAACAAAAAAACCTTCCCTATACAGGGCTGCCTTCAGATGTTTTCTACAAGTTGTATAGTTACTTATCTCCTTGGCTTGGGGGTTGCACAACTCCATACCCACCAATATTTCTCTGATGAAAATAGGGACGTCCTAAGGAAAAGCGGGACATTCCGGGGTCAAATCAGAAACTGGGATGGCTTCTATAAATTCAGGACTGTCCCTGGGAAATAGGGACATTTGGAGGGTCTGCATATTGTTTCAAATCTACTGTAGTTGCTGTAGATCAAGTGGATTTTTTAAAAGCAAATTCACAGATGGACGTGGAAATTAGGAGAGATGGACTTAAGGTGATGGAAACAAGAAAACAAAATTGCCCACCCCTCTTACGGAGAATGCACTATTCATTTATTTAATCAATACATTAATCACTTCCCATGAAAACATTCCGAAGCAATGAACAAAAATAAAAAAAAAAATGACGAGAAGAACAATTTTTGAATCCAAATCAGATATTGAATCGGATAAAAAATAAATAAATCTCTGCTTAAAAAGCTGGTTGGAAAAGGAAGGCCTTTGATGAATGGCAACAGGACAATAGGGAAGCTGTCTGTCTTCAGTGAAAGGGGAGGCAATTCCACGGGGTAAATACCATCACACTTAATGCCCAATTCCTACAGCATATAGAACAGACCTCCTGATAAGATGGTAGCTGCAGGAGGCCATCTCCTACTGAGAGCAGTGATCGGCTGAATATATAAGAGGTGAGATGATCTTTGAGGTATCCTGGTCCCAAGCTTGGAACCAGCACCTTGAACTTTGCCCAGTAGCAAACTGGCTACCAGGGCACTTATTTGGCAGTGGAGTAACATGAATACATTTTCCTGCCCCAGTGAGCAGTCGAGATGCTGGAGCTCATGTTCAGGAATGAGGGAATAGTGAAAGTAAATATGCAAGGCATTCTACCTTAAACCTCTCTCTTGGCCTGTATGAGTTCTGAGCTGGAGATCTAAAGGAGGTTGCCTTACCCCCAAGTACGCCCATTCGACTACTTCGATCGGCAGAATCGGCAGTGTAGGTGGCAAATAATACCCGTTCTGTAAAGAACTTGATCATTTATTGCGGCAGCACCTACACTCCGGAACTCCCTGCCACTTGATAGCAAGCAGGCAGCTTCACTGCACGCTTTGCAGTGTCCGCTAAAAAACATTCTTGTTGAGACAAGCTTGTCCAGCTGCTGAGAAAGTTGACGCAAACCTGTTTTAGTATTTTAACTTTTGGTATGTTTAAAACTACAGTCATAATGTTTTTCTTGTTTTATCTTTTTTTGTAAACCACTTTGAGTTTTGTTTGGGTGTGTTTTCTTCTGCAAGCATGCAGTGTGTAAAATTCATGAAAAATATAAATAACTGGGAGCGAGTAAGACACCATGATACCATTGCACACAATTAGGAAATATTGGGGAAGGGGGCAGAATATGCAGATGTTTGCAGCAATGCAATTATCACTATAGTGCCTAAGATATGCAGAACCAACCTGGGGGGGGGATTGCTAGTCAAACCAACCACAATGAAATTGCCGGATCATGTTTGCGTGGTCAGGCGGAGTCCCCCCGAACCCCAGGCAGCCCCTGAGGGAAATAACGACACGTGACAACGTTCTATGGGATTAAATTGGCCACAACTTTATTAATATTCAGATGTAGGGAGACCTTGGCTCAGGCATTGGGCATTTATCCTTCCCAGCCCCCCAGCCGGGGTTCTGGGTAATTTTCAGGGTTATCCAGCATGTGTGGGGAGTGGGCTAGCTCTGGAGAACATATGTTCAAGCAGATAGCCCGCCCCCTGTTTGCCGGCACTGGAGGGGAAGGGGCAATGACGACCTCTGGGCGTATGGTCAATGCCTCCCCCTAAGACCCCTTTAACGGGAACCCTGGTATCGCCACTGCAATGGGGGCGGGGGTCACTGCCGCACACACCCCTATTTTAGGTAGATGACTAAAGGATTCCGCCTAAGGCCTGCAACCGCCAAAGTTGTGATGAATTGCTACGGGAAAGGCGAAACCTGCCAATGCAAGGAAAGTCCTTTCCAGCCCTTCAACAGCGACCTTGTCATAGCAGCGCCTGCGTGCCTGTGTGGCTGTGGAAAATAAAAGGTTAATCTGCATAATAAGCATTAATTGAGGGAGTGGAGGGTGGGGAAGCTCTGAATCCAACGGCCGCTTCCCAGGTATGACTGAACTTCTATTGTGTGTACTGTATGTTCCCTCCTTCTACCTGGCCAATCCCCCCGGCAACACCTCCCCAGCTGGGATTGGGCGGCTGCTGGAGTAGGTGGAGTCCACAGGTATCCTACCTGGGTAAGGCGGTGCCAGACCCAACTGCCAGGAGCTGCAACGTGATCCCAGGGGGCTACTCGCGACCACGCAAAATGCACACCCCATTTGATGTGGGGAATGGTCATTCTGAGCAGATGCCTAAAAAATTGTCTGAAATACTTGCAATTCACATGCTCTGGCCCTGAGACATTTTAGAGTTCTTTGATCAATTAGAGCATTTCACCTGCTTCGTCTCATTGCAGTCTTTGCAACAATCCTCTGAGGTAGGTAGCCATTGGTTTTTTTCCTTATTGCAGGTGACTTGATGGCAAAAGTGAGAGACGATGCACAGCTCATGTGTTTAGCCATTAGCTTCCAGCCTTAAAAAGGGAATCTTTTGAAACTGCTTTCCTGGAAAATTCTTCAGATTTGACCTGAAGCGGAAACATCCATGCCGGCCTAAATATTGGCAAAAAGGTGAAATCAATAAGGGTTTTCTCCATCTTCATAATTAATGGGTCATTTATGTGTGAATCTCTTATAGGCATGAATCAGTTCCTTTTGTCAAATTATTGCCAGCTCATTCCAAACATTATTTTCAGAAAGCCCCAGCACTTTCTGTCACTCTCTGCTTTGTTGATGTGTGGCTCCAGAGAAGTTTCCCTCCGTGCCTCAACCGAAGGAACACACCCCCAAATCTGGAGATAATTGGAATTAAGATTACACCTCGTGTCCTGAGCTCCTGTCTGCTCCAAATGCATAAAGAGGAGAGGTAATGAAAGCAGGGGGCAATTATTCTAATTAGCCACCAAGGTCAGAACAAGAAGGAATGGGATGAAGAAGCAGCAAAGGGGAAATTTAAGTTAATGATTAAGACAAACTTTGTAACCATTAGGACAGTTAGAGGCACTGAACAAGCTGCCAAGGGAGGTCACAGAACCACTTCTGCTCTGCGGCTTTCAAGGGCACAGGCCTCATCAGTCTTGAGGTAATGGCTTAAAGAAAATGAGTTCAGCCCCACTGAAAAACAGGAGCACGGACTGGGCTACCAAGTCAAACTCTTCTCCCAGTTCTAACGATTCACTGATGGACTGGTGGAGGGTGGATCACTATTAAAAAAATAACCCAGTAAGGTGAATGGAAAGAGAACGAATGAATCATTTCACTGATGAATATACTGACACAGGTAGAGAACCTCTGTGCTATACCTACCAGAGGATCGGTTTGATTCGGTTGGCAATTAAAGCATAGCTGTCAACCCTCCCTTTTTTTGTGGGAAACTCCCTTATTCCAATGCCGTTTCCCGCTGCTATCCCAGATTGTTGATATCCCTTAAATTTCCCGGATTTCAAAGGAAGCAGCTCCTCTCCCTCCCTGCCGGTCAGGGAGGCTCCTCAGCTGCGTTGCTCAGCTGCCAATAAGGAGTCTGAGACCGACTGGGGGCGGAGCTTGCATGCCTTGTGCAGCCAGACCCTCACGCCCAACCAGACAGCCAGACAGCCTGCCGTCTAGGCACTCGCTCTTTCGCTCACCTGTTCGCGCGCAGCCTCTGGAGCGCAGGGTGGTGAGGCTACTTGGTGCCATTGCACCGCCCTCGTGGCATCCCTTATTTTCAAATCTGAAAGTTTTGGGAAATCCCTTATTTTCAAATCCGAAAGTTGACAGCTATGAATTAAAGCCATTTTAACTTTCAAAAACAACTCGCAAAATGAAACGCCTTCAAACTTTGCAGTTCTCTGAATCTTGCGATGCTTTTAACCAGCAACACAGAAAGTTGTTCTTGTTTGCTAACCCATTGTCTGCATCTCCTAAGTAGCGGATGTGTGTGGGGGGGAATAGATTCAGTTCACATTTAGAGTGGACCTACCTAATTCACACTGTCTGAAACAATATGTGAAGGAAAACACAGCCCTCTTGCACTTCTCTGAAGTCTGCAATGTGGCTCTCCAGCAAAGTAATGTGTATGTCCTAGGGTCAAGTGTGCATAGAATTTCATATTTTGGTGAAAGGGGCATTGGAAAAAAATGCATTATATAAAGGAAATCTGCTTTGTAAAAACGTTTATATTGCACAAAACAACATTTTAAAATGTGAATATTGGTATAAACTTGCACTAAACGGCATGCATGCATACACACACACACACACACACACACACACACGAAAACAGGCAAATTGACACGGAATTGTGTGGAACTGAATTTAAGACTCGGGGGGGGGGGGGATGAGAAAGTGAGAGAAGTTGAAATTGAGAGAATCCCTCTCTCTGCTTCCAGAGTGCTGAAGTTCCTCCTCTGCTTTCTTCACCCACCTCCAACACAGCAGTGTTATTTATGTCATTTATGATCTGCTTGCTATCCAGCATCTTGAAGCCATTTCACAATACAATAAAAACCATATGCAGATTGATTCCATATGTGTGTTTGTGTGCCTATACACACACACAGCCTTTAACAAAGAACAGCCTTTACCAAAGGTGTCATGGGCTTTGAAGACACTCGAACTCAGGATGCAAGGGAGAAATGTGCTAGGATGAAGGCATGCTTGGCAAATCCACACTGCGATCAACTCCCACCTGGAAACCAATGTCCCCACTGTGGAAGGATGTGTGGATCCAGAATTAGCCACCACAGTCACTTACAGACTCATTGTTAAAACCGTGTTTATGGAAGACAATCTTACTCGGCTATGAGGGGTCGACAAAGAAGACACACACACACACACACACACACACACACACACACACACACACACACTCGCATGTATAAGACAATTTCAAATACATTCAGATTCCAACTGGGATATAAAAGAGAACTTCACTTTGATGGCTTGTTGAAAGTGGAAAGTTTCCACAAGCAAAGTGACACTTCAACAATCATGAAAAGTCAGAGGCTGCAGGTTATTTGGGTTAAGGATGTAGCAGGAAATACGAGTTGCATGCGACTATCAGAGGAGACACACTGAAATTAATAGGCCTAAAGGGAACCATTTCTATACGCCACGGCTGCGGCGCGAATTTTGATAGCCAAAAATTGGAAGGACCAAGAAGCTCCAAGCATTATTGATTGGCAGACTAAATTACAGGAATTCGCAGAATTGGCTCAACTAACAAATTCACTTAGAGAAAATTCTAAACAAATGTTGCAGAAAAATGGGACAGATACAGAAGATACGTACAAAAATTTACCAAAAAACATATACCCATGCCAGCATTCGAGGGTTAAGTCAAGGATAAATGAATAGAAGAACTAGGTAAAACATTCTAAGATTGTAGTAGAAATATATTGAGGAAAAAGGAACTATTTGTGTACATTCAAATTTAAGAAAATACATGCAAGGGGAGATGACAGGAAGTCACACCTGGAATTTTTATTTTATTTTATGATTATTATTATTATTATTAACAACTGCTTTGTGTGTGTGTGTGTGTGTGTGTGTAAGTGTAGGTGAGTATTCGGGGTGGAGTGGGAAGCGAGGTTTGTATGTGGTTGCTGTTGTTGATGTACCACAAAGCATATATAGATAGATGTAAATAGAAATAATACAAACAGATAAATAGACAAGTGTTGTGGTATACAAATGTCTTTATTTAATTGTAACTGTAAAAATTGAGAAAGGATATTTTATGTAACTGTCTTTTTGTTCTATTGTGCAATACAAAAAAAAAATCAAATAATTTTTATTTATTTTTTTAAAGAAATTAATAGGCCTAAGTTAGCCACAGGCCTTTATTTCAATGAACTGGGTAAAAGTTAGTTGAATACAACCCTATGTCAAGAATCATATTAGGAAATGCATCCAATAAAAAGAAACTTCATTAGGAAGGGCTGGTGACTGCTTCAAACTTACCTTCATGAAAGCTAGAAACTTGATTGATTGGTTTGCTTTCCAGGGGGAATCTGAGACTTAATTCATCCTTGGATGAAACATCCAAGAACTGGGGTGGTGGAGATAGAAGTTCCTGTTGGGGGATGCATACTACTGATCAAAAATTCTGCTGTGGTAATGTGGATGTTCTTGGCTTAATTCTCCTTCCATTCGCTCATGCTCATCTTAGCTGTATGGGTGGAACTGACAGCAATTAACAAACATGCACCAAGCCTTCAGCTGGTCTAAACTGATGTTCCTCCATTGACTTCACCGCAGCTACATTGATTTATGCCAGCTGAGGATCTGTCCCTATGGGTTTATTGAATGCAGAGTGTTGCTTTAATTACAGTACTTCCTATTAGAGGAAATTGCCTACCCAGCATCCTTAATGGGAAGTCGAATGCATCTATGTTTTTGGAAAGCAAAAGAGAAGGGAGACACGGAAAAGCTCCGTAAAGTCCCCATGATATGCTGCCTCAAGATACACACACCTGGGGATTTAAGTCCGTACTGTGTGGTTTGTCTCACTTGCCTGAGCCACTCAGTGCTGCCTATGCCAGGGGTTCTCAAGCCGCCTATGCCCAGGGACCACTGGAGAAGGCTGAAAATTACTGAGATCCATCAGTCACAAAATAGTGACAGGTGCAGACAGTTGGGCACAATTATCTGTCAGTCACTGACATCACTCTCTACTGGTCCAGCTAATCCATCTGTGGGAATCGCTAAACTCTTGGCCAGAACTTTTGCTTTTGCTTTGTGGCAAGGAGTTCCACTGCTCAGCTTTCCTCAAGCTAACTATAGATATTTGCTCTGGAGGTCTTATATGACTCAGCATCTCCGTTTAAGGGACACAGGTGGCGCTGTGGTCTAAACCACTGAGCCTCTTGGGCTTGCCAATCGGAAGGTCAGCGGTTCAAATCCCCACGACGGGGTGAGATCCAGTTGCTCTGTCCCAGCTCCTGCCAACCTAGCAGATCGAAAGCATGTCAAAGTGCAAGTAGATAAATAGGTACTGTTTCAATGGGAAGGTGAATGGTGTTTCCATGCGCTCTGGCACTCATCAGTGTGCCAGTAGCGGTTTAGTCCTGCTGGTCACATGACCCGGAAAACTATCTGTAGACAAACGCCGGCTCCCTTGGCCTGAAAGCGAGATGAGCTCCACAACCCCATAGTCACCTTTGACTGGACATAACTGTCCAGGGGTCCTTTACCTTTTACCTTTACCGCTTAGGCACAACTGTTGATCAAGAGGCTTTAAGTAAAGAAGGTTTTCCCCATTTATACTTTCCCATCTTACATGCATCTGCACATGACTCCCAAACTATCTTTTATCCACCTCCTATAATGTCTTCTCTCATTCTCCTTTCACACTCAAGCTACTTTATCGTTCCTCCCTGGACCTATTTACACCCACTTCTTCCTTCTGTAACAGTTTCGCTCCTTCACCCCCCTTCCTTTATACACACTGCTTGCGTCCCAGGGAAGTTGCTTTGGTGCTGCTAACAGAGTGGTTTGACTTCACCCCCAGAGGTGCACTCCATTGTTTCTTGAGACACGGATGCCAACAACTGTATGGACAAATGATGTGGCATTGTGTCGGCCAGCTTTCTACATTGCTATGCAGGAAAACTGGAGAAAGTAATGCGACAAGTCTCACTTTCTCTTCCTAGGGTCCTAGACAAGGTCTCTTCCCCTGTTTCCTTGCAGTCGCACAAACCTATTCCCTCAATTAATCCCCCGAACCTCATTTTCTACCATCTTAACTTCCGCACTCAGCACTTTCTATGCTTCATCAATAAATCTCTCCTACTCATTTATCTCTCAGCATAATCTCAGTTTCTGCCTCAAATACTCTCCCAGTCTCAACTGCTGCAACATCCCCTGATACTCAACCAAAACCAGAAGCAAGTTTTGACGGGTGGGGAGGGCCACTTGCATGATTTGCAGTAGAAGCTACCGCACAAAGAAGGGAATCTCATATTACACCTGGGTCAAACTCTGGCATGAAACTTGAAGGTTGTAAAATCCATGAGCAAATTCATCTCTCCAAAAGGCATAGGGTCAAGGGCTCAACTTGCACCTGCATTTATCCCTGCTCCATATATATATATATATATATATATATATATATATATATATATAAAACACCTTGATAGACCTGTCCTCCGGGGGGGGGGGGAGCAGGCTATTTGAGCTAATGGTCATCATCACCACTTCTTGTGAAAATTGATTCCATAATGCAATTATCTGTTGCATGAAGAACTGCAATTGCTTTGACAGCTCTGGCCATTCCTGGACTGGGAAGAAGCCTGGCCACCGTAGGTCAGGCACTGGTTACTTCAAGACCGTATTACTGCAATGTGCTCCATATGAGCCTTCTATTGCACTTGATCTTGAGGCTGCAGTTAGTACAGAATGCAGTTGGTACAGAGCGAAACCTTGTCAGCATATAACACCTATTCTCAGAGATTTTCACGGGATGTTGATTTGCTACGGGGCCAAGTTTAAGGTGTTGCCATTAGTATACAAAGGTAGAAGGTAAGGGTAAAGGACCCCTGAACAGTTAAGTCCAGTCAAAGGTGACTATGGGGTTGCGGCGCTCATCTCGCTTTCAGGCCGAGGGAGCCGGCGTTTGTCCACAGACAGCTTTCTGGGTCATGTGACCAGCAGGACTAAACCGCTTCTGGTGCAACGGGACACTGTGACGGAAACCAGAGTGCATGGAAACTCCATTTACCTTCCCACCGGAGCGGTACCTACTTACCTACTTGCACTGGCGTGCTTTCGAACTGCTAGGTTGGCAGGAGCTGGGATGGAGCAATGGGAGCTCACCCCGTCATGGGGGATTCGAACTGCTGAACTTCTGATCGGCAAGCCCAAGAGGCTCAGTGGTTTAGACCACAGCACCACCTGCGTTTCCTATTAGTATACAAAGCCAGTCTACAAAGACCTTATCAACTTGGGACCAGTATAAGTACAAAATCGCCTTGACACATATAGACCCACTTGACCAATTTGATCAGTGGAACTGGCACCATTGCAGGTGTCACATCCTACCTGTTCCACATTCGTAAGAACATGATATTTTAGTGTGGCAGCACCTACACTTTGGAACTCCCTGACTATTGACATCAGGCAGGTACCTTTGCTGTACTTTTTTAGTGCCTGCCCAGATGTTTAGAAAGTTGATGTGCCTGCCCAGATGTTTAGAAAGTTGATGTGAGTCATTTTAACAATGTGAAAGTCTTAAGTTAAATTTGTTATTTTTTCTTATTGATAATTTTATTGTTGTATCTCTTTTGTAAACCACTTTGAGAGTCTCTGTTTGTTTGTTTCTGCATTCAAGTGGTGCATAGGTTTTATGAAATAAATAGATATATAAGGAAACTTGCTGCTCAGCTGAATGTTCTCAGAGGAGAACTTTCAGGCAGAATCTGGAGTTGGGGTGCTGGGCAGATGGAACCTTGAACAACCTGCTGGATCAGGCCAATGGCTCCTCTGGTCCAGTATCCTGTTCTCACAGTGGCCAGCCAGATGCCCGTAGGAAACTTGGAAGCAGGGTCCAAGCTCAAGAACACTCTTTCCTCCTGTGGATTCCAGCAACTGGTATTCAGAAGCATTGGTGCCCCCAGTGCTCCAATGCATCAACAACAGAGATTGGGAAAACTCAACAGTGTCAATCAGTGTTCCTCCTGATTGACCACCAGGCAGTGGCCCCATTTGGCTTTCTCAAAATCCCCAGGGTTGACTCCACATAATGTCATGCCATTGTTATGAAGTGCCTTTGGGAAGGGAAAATTGTGTTTGTCACACTGTGGCCCACTGTGAGAATCACTAGATGGTGTCATGGGCCAGCAGTCAGCTTCACCTGCTGAGCAGCAGCCTGAAGGAGCAGAAGGCAAAGTGACTTCACCTTCTTGCTCCTGATGAGAACCAGCTGGCTACAGCTTTCTGAAGCAGGGTTTCCAGCCTCAGTCAGTTGTTGGAATAACATTCTTCGTTCCTGACTAGATCTTGCTGCTTCTTGTGACCTTGGACCCTTGACTTTCTTGACCCCTGGATTGTCTGACTATGTGAACTGAGATACTCCTGACCTTAGGACTGGATTAGACCTTGTATATAGACTCTGACTCCAGGCAAGTACTCCCTGAGACTAGGCTGGCTTCTCCCTCCACTGAGCTCTGCCGTGGCTGGCAGCACAGGGCTATGACAGATGGCAGCAATGAGTGCTATTCAACCAAGCCCTGCTCAGAGTATACACAACGACATCAATGCACCTACATTGTTTTATTTAAGGCACTTCACATTTCTAAGTGGTGTGAAGAAGCCACATTGTCATTCTCGTAGTGCTGGGGACATCCCCTAGAGTCCCTGATGGGACCCACTTTCTCCATGGCAAGACCATGTCTGTGAATTGAGAACCTTTCCATGCATGAATATTCAGTTCAGCTCCAGATATACCTGACTTAACTTTTCCTGGCAATCAAACACAGGCTGTGCAAACAGTTTGTTCTATTTGAAATTAAAGAGCTCAATTAAACCTGACATTTCTTAGAAGCTTGGCAGCAGCTTTCCTAAACAGGGGAAAAAATATAATGGGTACATCCTGTTATCTAGCTTCTTATCCTGTGCGGTCTTTGTCTTCCTGCACATGTTCTCTTCTTTTCCTCCTTCAAGTATTTAAAAGCCACGTTGGAAGGCAGGAATGATGCCCATCTCCCTTCTTTGGTTCTAGATGTACTTAGAAATGTGGGTGGGGATGCTTATTCAAATGCAGGCCCCTATGCCAGTAGAAAGTATTCAAACTCACAAGTGCTTGAATGAACACAGAACCACAGCTTTGTTGATTCAACAGTGGAAATGCAATGGGGGGGACTTGAACTATCCATCTAAAACAGGGGTAGGCAACCTAAGGCCCGGGGCCCGGATGTGGCCCAATCGCCTTCTAAATCTGGCCCGTGGATGGTCCGGGAATCATAATGTTTTTACATGAGTAGAATGTGTCCTTTTATTTAAAATGCATCTCTGGGTTATTTGTGGAGCCTGCCTGGTGTTTTTACATGAGTAGAATGTGTCCTTTTATTTAAAATGCATCTCTGGGTTATTTGTGGGGCCTGCCTGGTGTTTTTACATGAGTAGAATGTGTCCTTTTATTTAAAATGCCTCTCTGGGTTATTTGTGGGGCATAGGAATTTGTTCTCCCCCCATATATATATATATATATATATATATATATATATATATATATAGTCCAGCCTCCCACAAGGTCTGAGAGACAGTGGACTGGCCCCCTGCTGAAAAAGTTTGCTGACCCCTGATCTAAAACCTACCTAGTCCAGATACCAGGGGAGAAAGCATACTCAACACTTAAACCGTAGGCAGCTATCCTCACACTGCAATGAATGGGAGATGCACTGATAGTGCTCAGAGGAAGGTTTTCTATCAGAAGTCGCCAGTCTTGTAACTCCCCCCATGCCCGTCATGGAGCTGCATGCCAACTACGAATCTGCCTCTCCCCCTTTGCTGTGCGAAAATTCGCCAGTCCAATATGGACGGTGGGGAAGAGGAAAGGGATGTGGATCTGGTGCAAATCCAGTTTGCCTTTGAGCTCTTAACCCATATAGTGATATGAACACTGAAGTCTGCTTATATTCACAGATCAGGGGCATGAAATCCCCAAGACTTTTAACACCTTGGAGAACCGGCATTTGCAATACAATTTCTGGAAAGTAAAAACGGAAGACCTGTTCCCTAGCAGTAAAAAGAAGAAGAAGAAAGAAACTCCTGCTCTCTGTTACACTGGTTTCTATTACTTTAAAACTTTCCGGGCACTTTATCGCTAATAAAAAGAGACAATAAAAAGAGTGGGCTGTTCTGGAAACAAAAAGGTCCCCAAGGGCTGTTCTGTTCTGTTCTCTCTCTCTTTAAAGTTGCTTGTTGTAACTGAACACACAATGGCTTTCTTTGCTTACACTCAAAGTGGATTTAACAAACTCCTATATCCCACTATTTCAATCTTGCATGCCTATCACTTTGCCCAGCTGTTTGCCTCTCAGAGATGCTACCTACCCAAAACAACAGCCTCTGCCATGTTTATATTCCCCTTTTGTTCTCAGTGGAATATAGAAATGAGCCATTGAGTTGTCTAGCTCATCATGGATGTGTGATGTCTTCCAGATGTTGGGCCACAACTCGCATCAGCCCCAGGCAGCACAACTAATGAAAAAGAATGTCCAAGAGATCTGGTAGGAAAGACTGGTCTACTTAAACTGGCCGCAGGACCAACTGAGCTAAGGACCAATCCCTGGTGACTTGATGGATCTACCTGCTCCAAGACCTGGTGATGGTTACTTATCCGCAGAGCAGAAGTGGTTCTATGACCTCCCTTGGCAGGGCTTATCAATGATTGCTCGTTAGAATTGTGGAGTCTTCTTCTGAATGCCAGTTAATGGGACAGAGAGATATAAGCAAGAGACAGTGACAGTTTCTGATCCTTCTTGTGGCCTTCTCAGAGGCTACTGTGTAAAACAAGATGCTGGAGAACATAAACCTTTGGCTGATCAACTAGGTCTGTGGTTTTTTTAAGTACCACCTTACTCCATTTCCTGGAAACTTTATGCTATGTGTTCCAGCTAAGAATCTGAGTTCAGGGCTGCAGCTTGAAATAAACTGTTAAAAGGTATTTGGAATGTTTTCAGATTCCACTATGAAGCTGAACGTTCTCCCACATGCTGCCATGACTTTTAATATCAAAATCTTACAAAACTTGCAGATTTGCATAAGGAATTTATACTGTATATCCTACAGTGATTCTGTTTGGTTAGGATTTGTAAAATGCTTAGATATTTTGTTGTTATTTTTGAAATGTGAAGCGGTATATAAAATAAGTAAATAAATAAAGCAGCAAACTGTAGACTTTCTTTTGTCTCTTCAAACAACCCTTCTATAAACAAACAAACAAACAAACAAACAAACAAACAAACAAACAAACAAGACCCCAAATCCAACAGTCAAGACAGGAGCATTACCAAATTTCATCATAAAGTATACTCACTCACTCTCTCTCTCTCTCTCTCTCTCTCTCTCTCTCTCTCTGTGTGTGTGTGTGTGTGTGTGTGTGTGTGTTGTTAAACTAGAGTAGAATGTGGCTTTCATTTGCAAATCCACTGCTGATAATTCCCCCACAACTCCACTATAGCTCTCTTCAAAACTTGGTTATGTTTATTCCAGCTCCATCAGATTGATGTTGTATTTGATAATAATAATAATAATAATAATAATAATAATAATAATAATAATAAATAATAAATAATAATAATAAATAATAATAATAATAATAATAATAATAATAATAATAATAATAATTTATTATTTATACCGCGCCCATCTGGCTGGGTCTCCCCAGCCACTCTGGGCGGCTTCCAAAAGAACATTAAAATACAGTAATCTATTAAACATTAAAAGCCTCGTAAACAGGGCTGCCTTCAGATGTCTTCTAAAGGTCTGGTAGTTGTTGTTCTCTTTGACATCTGAAGGGAGGGCGTTCCACAGGGCGGGCGCCACTACCGAGAAAGCCCTCTGACTGGTTCCCTTTGATTGCATCATATGCAGTTTGAGTCATCTTTACCCATTTTCACAAACCTAAGGCTGTAGCTAAATTCTGGGATGGACAGCGCAGGCTGGAATCCAGCATAGTGCAAAGTCGCTCATTCCATCCACGTGAGGATTTCTGCATGCACATGGAAACATTATCCCCTTTCATCCCACTGTAAGGTAAAGGTAAAGGGACCCCTGACCGTTAGGTCCAGTCACGAATGACTCTGGGGTTGTGGTGCTCGTCTCGCTTTACTGGCCGAGGGAGCCGGCATACAGCTTCCAGGTCATGTGGCCAGCATGACTAAGCCACTTCTGGCGAGCCAGAGCAGCACACGGAAACACCGTTTACCTTCCCGCCGGAGCGGTACCTATTTATCTACTTGCACTTTGATGTGCTTTCGAACTGCTAGGTTGGCAGGAGCAGGGACCGAGCAACGGGAGCTCACCCCATCGTGGGGATTCGAACTGCTGACCGTCTGATTGCTAAGCCCTAGGCTCTGTGGTTTAACCCACAGTGCCACCCTCGACCCCCTTCATCCCACTGGGGGCTATCTAAATCTGTTATAGGGGTTCTCCCAACCCTCTGAAGCAGATCTGAAGAGAGTGGGGGTGCAGAAGCAAAAGGAGGAGAGGGGGAAAGTCCCATTGCACAAGTGGAAATCATTGTGCTGGTGCAATGGGGTGCTTGAGTTACAGGGCATGGATTGTGCAGGATGCTAGGGCATGGATTGTGAAATATGTAAGATGCTCATGGTGATGACGTTCTTTTCCCCATTATATGAACCCTAAGTCATTGGGATGGGGTGAGTTTTATAACTGAACTCAATAAGCACGTACAGTTTCCGGCTTTGAGAAAAGCTTAAAGAACAATTCCGTAGAAGGAAGGCTGCCTCTGCAATGATGGAAAGCTTGGTGTGTTCTGCACATCTTTATTGTGGCAAATCCTACTTTAAGTTAGAGCAAACAAACCCATTACAAACACACTCTACTTGAAACTCCAGCAAGGCAGCAAGCAAACACACTCCTGGAAATAAAAAAGAAATGGGGGAACGGGGGGAGAGAGAGTTGTCTTCTGTCTTGGCGATTAGAATCCTGAATTCAAGTTTAAGTATAGGCACAGTGGTTCACCCAAACAGGCCGCCTCCTCTGTGAGATATAGCATGGTGCCCACCCCCAAATATGGAAGGTTTAAAAAGGGGTCTAGACAAATTCATAGAAGTTAAGATGGCTATTTGTCATGGCAGCCAACTATCACCCCCAGCTTGACATGTGCAGCAGGGTGAATGTCAACCTGCAGCCCTGCAGTAGCTGCCTGGGGGCGGCCATCTCCCCCCACCGAGAAGACTATTTGCAGCTGTTGCTGGGGGGTGGCCAGCATCCCCCACTTAAGAGGACTGCAGAGAGTCCTGCAAGAACCAGGACTGTGGGCAGGCAGGCAGCATTGAGCAACACCTGCTGCCTCAGCTAGGTGTGCACCAGTGGCTGGGGCAGCTCTATAAAGTAGGGTTTCAAAAAGTGAAAATCCGGACACAAACGTTGTTGAGCTTTTTTCGGCAAAGTTGTTGAGCTGTTTTTTTAATACACCAATATAGCCACACTTCCTATATGGGCTGCCATATGCCCAAGTTTTCCCAGACATTTTTGCCGCTTTCCGAAAATTCCACCTGGATGCAATTTTCGACGGACGATTCCTGGGTATGTCTGTTAATTTGAATTTTTCTATTTGTGGGCTGGAGAATTGTTATGGAGCTTTCGTTGGGGAGTGTACAGTTTATTGGTGTATATACAATAGTATTAATTGTTTTGATAATTTGCATTATGTTTTGATTATTTGTATTATGTATTTTGTGCTTTGATTATTTTTTATTATGCATTATGTGCTTCGAATGCTGTAGCTTTCTGTTGAGAACTGCCCTGAGACCTACGGGTATAGGGCAGTATACAGATTTAATAAATAAATAAATCACCACCATCACCATCATTTATTACCCATCCTTCACCTTAAAGTCTCAGGATGGGTTACAAAGCTTCTCATATCCAAGGTGTTTGTAGCAACGATTAAGTACTCCTTCTCATCCTTTGCTGTGGGGCCACAAGATGAACATGCAAACATGCCCAGGTGCAAGGAGGACGTTGATCCCTACTGCCTTAGGGGACTCTCCTGCTATGTCTATATTTTGATCCAGCTATTTATGTTTCTTCCTTGCTTGAAGGTCCTCCATGTTACTGTATTTTGAATAGGCATAACATTTCCCACCAATCTGGTGTTCTGAGTCTTCTGTGTGGGTGTGCTGGGCATGACATATTGAAGAATATACCCCCCTCCCTCAAAAAAGGGGGGGATAACCACTCTGTAGCTAGGTCATAGTGCATGTATCACCACTCTATCCTGCCTTGGTCAGGTCCCACCTGGAGTCCTGTGACTATTTTGGGGGGCAGAACAGTTTAAGATAGATATTGACAAGCTGGAACATGGGCAGAGGAGGGTGACAAATATGATCAAAGGTCTGGAAACCCTTATGAGGAATGGTTGAAGGAGTTGGGTGTGTGTAGATTGGAGAACGGAAGAATGAGAGGTAATATGAGAGTCATCTTCAAATATCTCAAAGGCTTATGGAGCAGCCTTGGTTTCTGCTGCTCCAGGGGGTAGACCATAAACCAATGGATTCAAATTATAAGAATGGGAATTCTGACGAAACATTAGGAAGAACTTTCTGTCAGTAAAAGCTGTTTGACAGTTGAACAGATTACCTCAGAAGTCTCCCTTGGGAGGTGATGGGCTTCTCCTTCATTGTAAAACCTCTTTCATTGGAGATTTTAAAGCAGAGGTTGGATGGCCATCTGTCAGACATTATTTTGCTGTGATTCCTGCATTGCAGTGGGTTGGACTGGGTGACCCTTGGGACCCTTTCCAACTCTAAAGTTCCATGATTCTATGATTTACCCAGATTCTAGCTGTGCTTTCTTCTGCTGTTGATAGTTCTCCTTGTCATCAGAACAAGGAACTCAGCTGAACAGAAGACCGGCCATTTCTCTTTAAAGAGCAATATGACTTTTGTATTGCCCTAGGGTACAAGTGGATATATTTGCATTAACTTCCCTTTTTAGGTCCTCTTTGTCTTCCAGATCCTGCTGGATTAATTAGCAGTGAAGAGGGAAGTCCTGAAGGCCTCAGCAACTTCAGGCATGAGAGAAAGAGAGAGAGAGAGAGAGAGAGAAGGAAACTGGAATGTCATTCCAATGTGAATCCTGCGAGAGCAGTGGCCTTATTTCCTTGGGGTGCAAAACTTGAAGATGAACAGTCAGGCAAGCTAGGAGCCCTCAATTCTTTCTGAGAAGATCTCCGGGGCTTTTGAAATCCCCACAGCTTCAGGATGCAGGAACAAAGCTGAGGCTGCAACCGAGTTCAGGGTCTGCTATCTTGAGATAACATTTTTATGTAAACAAGCGTAGACTATTGAGCCAACGCTTGAAAGGATCCCGTTTCCTTGTGGTGCTTGAAAGGTTAATTCCTCCTTCCTCTTTTGCAGAAACATCCACCACCACCCCCAGCTCTTCCCCCCACCCACCCGCCTCCTTCTTTTACTTGAAGCGAGAGTTATGCTTATCCGGGATCTAACATGGGGAGGTTGGATTTCTTGAGACAGCCTAAGGCTTCCAACAACAGCCTTCACATTCAATCAGCGTCGAGAGGCAGGAGAAGAAATTCATTTCGTGAACAGTGAGAGGTCCTTCCCTGCCCATGTGTCTGCTGAGCACACACCATCCTGTGCATATGCCGGTGGCAGCTCAGTGGGGTTCTTGCCATTTTCCCAAACTGCTCGTTGCTCAAATGCTGATAATTAAACACCATTTTATTCTGTTCGCTTAATAAAAAAACAACCTCTCCCCACCCCCCGCCACACGCAGACACCCAACCAAAACTGTAAGCTTGGAGAGATTGTCATTGACCTTGGCAGCTTCCGTTGACAAAGCTCTCGGGTTCGTGCAGAGTGGATTTTCAGCAGGATTAGTCTCATGAAGGCAATCAACCCCCTACTCCTCTCTCGCCTTCTCAATTCCTTCACGCAAGCCGATCATTGTGGCATTCCTCATCCCGTTTCTCTCTAGGAAAGATCTGTGGGCTATTACAGTTCATGAACTTCTATATTCAGTGAGATCTTCTCCCTGCTTGCATCTCTTACAAAACTTGTGCATGTGTGTTTTTGTTTAACTGAAGTGTCTCTTCTATTGCAACCTGGTGCAAGATTCAAGGTTTCCCTTTGCCTACGAATCAAGGCTGCAGGACATTATTTCTTCCTCCTCTGCTTCTCGCTCCTTTGCCCTCACTGTCCTCAACCTCACATGCCCAAGTTTCCATTCTGATGGGTTTAGACCTTTAACCTTCCCCACAGTAAATTCACACAGGAGTCAGATATTTGGTTTGGTTTTTGGCAGAAATTTAGGCCACAACTTTATTGATTACAATCAAGTGAGTGGTTGCATAGGTTCTGGTTCGACTAGCTCCCTGCACCCTTGCAGGCAGTGCTGTCCCAGAGCCACGTTCATAAGACAGCCAAGGATGAACAACAGGGACAGCTGGTGGAAGGTTAACACCACTCAGCCACCCTGATGCCCCCTGGACTCGGGCACGGGCCAACCCCTTTCGGGGAACGCCAAACCAGTAAGTCCCTGGATTCCTTTGCCGGAATATCCTGCGTTGCATAGGTGTGACCACATCACATGCCACACCTATCACCTGAACCAGAGCCTATCCGCCGCAACCTTACAAGTTGTGACGATTTGCTACACGGCAGGCGAAACCCAAATGGCACCAGCCAATCAGCCAAATGGGGAAAATTCCTACCGTGCCCCTGCCCCAAAAGCAGGCGACACATGGCAGCATAGCAAGGTCAAGCGCAAGCTCTAAATATAGGGGGAGGTGGACAGGTGTTCCGACACGATAGCCCCAAAGAGGAAGCTCATAAGCCTCGCATGGGTTTTATAGGTCCCGCGTTGCTGGTCCTTTTAGGCACCCCATTGGCCAATTTGCATCCCAGCAACACGGAACCGACCAATCAGGGATTGTGGCTTTTCCAAGATTATCCACCCCAACACCGGGTCAGGTGGCCAGGTCACACCACAACACGTGCCCTCTTTTAATGGAGGACCCGATTTATTCCATTGGTGGTAGTGGCCCAAATGATTTTTTTTATCTATAATATAATCACAGCTTTTTCTTTTCCCCATTATGACGTCATTGGTAAAAAGAATTGCACGGGGTGTCGCGGCTAATTAAAGAAAGTGAAGGCAAGCATGATGGAGGACAATGAAGGTGCGAGAAAATGAAGGTGAGAAGGCCAGCATGGCAACAGGATTTTATCATGATGAAATCGGTGGCAAAATTTGCATGGGGTGTCACATCAAATTAAAGGAAGTGAAGGTTAAATACAGCTGAGGACAGTGAGGGTGAAATAAAGTGAAGGCAGAAATTCAGCATTGCAACAGGCTAAATAACATTGGTTACAATTATTTAAACACTCCTGGGTATACTTCCAACTAATAATCCTGTGCATTGCAGGCTAAAATTGGAAATGAATGTTGCCTAATTGTTGATGTAAGGGAGGGCAGGAGATGAGGCAGAGGCAAAAAAATATATCACATGATGGAGCAACTCACGCATATGGTGAAATTTACACAACATTCCTTATTTGGCTCAGTTTCAGAATGTGTTGCACTGTTATTCTTCCCCCAGCCCGGTTCCCCGATGCACTTGCTGTTACGAATGATATAGCCACATAGTTTGTGCTTTAATTAGTTTTCTAAACACATGACAAAGTAAACAGAATAAATCACAGTGACCTTTAAATTCCCAGAATTACAGCCGACTTAAATGACCATAATATGGTAATAATAACCAACCCTAATAGCCAGGCTCCGTTCAGCACTGTACCCTGCGTGATATGCTCTGTTATTAATTTCAGTGTGATCACAAATTATTCCCATAGTTCAGGTTTAATACTTTATTGATGTTGTTATTAATATAGATTTGTCAGTAAAGATACAAAACTAAGCCACTCATACTTAATGTCAGTTGAGAAAGCCAACTGGGGAAAGGGGGGAGGAGGTTGGGAGAGGAGAGCTGGCTTCTTCTTACGGGGGGTGGGGGGGAGCAGTTGAAAGAAGGGAAGGGAAGACTTAATGAGTCCATTTCATTAGGGGCATAGTTAATCTGAATTAAATAAGATGAAGGAGGTGAAGACGCACACTGTGGAGAGCTGCTTGGGTTTCGCTCAGAACCCCGCACCCTGTAAAACCTCAGACTCAGCCTATTTGTGCTTGCTGTGATTTCCTTTAATTTTTCAAAGAAACAGTGAACTGCATGAAGATATGAAGCAAGTGGTTTAGGTCTGTACCAGGGAAGGCATGCCAGGGCAGTTTTAAAACATAATGTTGTATATTGATTCAGAGTGTTGTCATATCTGTATTACTATTGTCTGTAATCACATTAGGGTAAAGTAACTGCCTTCCTGTCCCAGAAGGAACAGTTACTATTGGTGCATTCAAGTTGCTGCATTTGGATCCTCTGTCTTATTGGTTCCCACCAAAAAGCAGCTGTGTGATTGCTTGAGATTGTTCCCTCCAAAATGTATCTTTTCCTAGTCAGTCCTCTGTCCCTATAAATGTAGCTTCCCTACCCTCAGTTCCCCCAGTCTTGTTTGCCTGAATAAAGAGTTGTTACATGAAGAAGCTGTCTCCTGCCTGCTATGTCAGAGAGCTGAAATCACTTGCTGAAATCATGAACCCACGCTACAACAACTGGCGACGAAGGTGGGATGCTGGCTGTCTGAGGGCAGAGTACCAGCCTATCAACCCTAACGCCCTGATCGGCGACAAGACTCCCTGTGACTGACAGGACAGATCAGTCCCGTGAACATGGCAGCATCACGGTTCATGGGAAAGGCAGCAACTCACCTATGAGGAAAGGTTGTGTCAGGGAGGTGCCCACCCCTGCCAGTCCGGCACAGAGTGGCTACAGACAGCCTCAACCTCTGTTGTCAACGGACTCGTCTTCCAGTGAGTCTACTAGCCCCTCCTCGGAGGAGGAGCAGTTACCGGGAGGGAGCCAGGTGGGGAGAGGTCTCCAGGAAGATGCAGAGAGACCTAACACCACTCAGCAGACCCACTCGGAGGGGGAGACACCATTTCCGGCGCCAGCATTACGCAGAAGGAGAAGGCGGCAATTTAGAGTGCCGAGACTCTGGTGTTGGCGCCACAACAGGAGGGGGGCACTTCTGGATTCTGCTAGTGACTAGATGGTCATGTTTAGGGTTAGCTCCGCAGTGTACATATTTGCACAATGAGCAACCGTTGCACTCATGAGCAACCGTTAAGCGAACCTGACAGGTTGCAATGTTTTGGACCTTTCAGGGCTCATCCAGAGTTCCTTTTGTGCCATGTTTCTAGCGTCAAAGTGCTTGCATTTTTGTTTTTGTGGGTTTTTTTGCCCCTGTGCTTTCCCCGCAAACCATTGAAAACATTGCTGCAGAAAACCTGAAGTGCAGTTTCTTCTGATTCAGCCTTAAAGAGCAGGTTTCTGGGGGAAGGCGCTTGGACCCCTCTCCTGGGCAAAAAAAAAAAAAAAAGCCCTCTCGGCCACAGTGGCATAGCATGGGATGCCAGCTTCCGGGGCTGTGTGGAGGGGTGGGTGAGAGGGAGCGAAATGGATGGGAGTACAAATGCACTTTCAACGGCCTAATGGTATCCGCGTCACCCAGGAGATCACAATCACAGAGATAAGAAAAGAAGAGTGGTTCCATTGTCTGGAGAGGTCACTTCCTGTTTACCATGGATAAGCCATTTTCAATGGAGCCCAGTGACGCAAGTGCACAGCAACACCGGGTGTTTAAATTTTGCGCTTGGTGCAACTGTCCCTGTGCCTCCCCCCCCCCCAAGCTACACCACTGCTCTGCCATTCTCAACACCTGAGATGAGTTTGTAGGGATGGAGGTGGTCATTCAGATATTTGAGGCCAAAGCTGTTTAGGGCTTTAAAACAGCAGTGTGAGGACCTTGAATTGAGCCTGGGAGCATCCTCACATCCACATCCTCACAAATCAGGTCCAGAAGCAACCTCCAAGTTCTCTTAAAAATATTGCCTCAAATGTTTATCATTGGTCCAACACATCACTTGCTCCACTATGTACAGTGGTACCTGGGGTAAAGAACTTAATTCGTTCCGGAGGTCCGTTCTTAACCTGAAACTGTTCTTAACCTGAGGTACCACTTTAGCTAATGGGGCCTCCCACTGCCGCCACACGGTTTCTGTTCTCATCCTGAAGCAAAGTTCTTAACCCGAGGTACTATTTCTGGGTTAGCGGAGTCTGTAACCTGAAGCGTCTGTAACCCGAGGTACCACTTTACAAATATCCCCATTGAGAGATGCATCTCAGGTTTGTAGCTTATCTGCAAAGAGCCCTGCCCCATCTTTAGAGAAGAAGCCTTTCCTGCATCCATCTTCCACCACCCCACAGCCATGTAAATTATTCCAAGGAAGTGCCATGGAACACAGCCAAGGTCTAACAAGAAATGCCCTGTGGTCATGTTTATGACACGTGACTTAGAAATTCTGCTTCGGGCTTTTTTCTTTCTTTTCTTTTCTTTTCTTTCCTTTCCTTTTTTTTTTTTTTTTTTTTTTAGAAAGAGAGAAAGGGAATATTTATACATGAGGTCTGCCAATAGACCGTAGAAGCCTGACTATAAGATGTCTAGGGACACCATGCCAATTAGCTTTGAACGTAAGAGAAATTGCTGGCATTGGTGTTGGGCATGCAGTGGATTGAAAAGAAATAATGAGAAATATTCAAAGGTATTTCTTTCCTTTTCCTTTCTCCTCCTCGGCTGCCTTCTGTCTCCACCATAGAAAAAGCTTCCTCAAACTTTTAATGTGGTCTTGATGCAAAGTCACATCGTTTGACTTTGCCTTTCACCATTCACCAGAAGCATGTTAAGTCAAGAGCGGGCAACCCTTGAGAGGCGTGTGGACCTTGGCTTAATTTCATTTGGGCCTTGGCCTAATTTCATGCAGGTGGAAAGGAGGCAGAACTGAATAGAAAAGAAGGAGAGGAAGGCAGATAGAAGGTGAGAGAAGAGGAGGTGGCCCAAAACACGTTTGACTCCGGATTCAGTTCACTTAAAGGCAGATCTACTGTTGTGAGTCCTGCAATGCTGTCATAACTGGTCTTAGATTGACAGGCCCAAATGACGAATGAAGAGGAATTAATGGGGTGGGAGGAGATGAACTGAGCAGAGAACCTTTCAGGAGGATACCCCAGCAAGAAGACCTCTCCGTTCACTTTTAAGCTGTTGCTTGGAGGGAGCATAGACATTGGAGGAGACTCTATTAGGGCCAGTGAGGCAGTTCCCTACTGTGAGGAGCATGTAAGCAAGAACTTGCAAGGTGTCAGTGAAGTTAACTCTTTATTCAAAGGAACAAAACAGCTCAGGCCTAGTGAGCAGAGCAACTTTCCCCAACAGTTCTTGCCCCAATGAGGCTGAAGGTCTCCACCTTCCCACAGCTAAGTCTCCTTTTCCCCAAGCAATCTGAATCTCCGACACCTTGTCTGTCTCTGCTGCACCTTCTTCATACCTCTTTGGTTCTGGTAAACCAGAATGAAGGGGAGTTGGACACAGCAGAAGAGGGACACCCCATGGCTTCTTCAGCAGCCTGCCTCATCTCTTCCTCTTGCCCCACTCCCCTCTGCTCCAGCCTCCGCTTGTGCCTCAAGTTCTGGACTGCTCTCTGCCACAGACTCTTCCTGCTCACTAAACCCTGTTACCTCTTCAGCTCCCAACACCTCCTCCTCCTGGTCTGTTCCATCTTCTCCCTCTAGAGCTCATCATTGTCCCTGGGCTTTGAGCTTTCTTCACTTGGGGGTCCACTTGAGGGTTCCCAAGCTGGTGCCCCCCCACTCCTCTGCATTCAGCCTGTCCATGCCATTGACTGCTCTAACCCAGCCCTCACCTGCCTACGTAGCTTCTTACTTACATCCTGTTCAAGGTGTGGCATTGTCAGCATCCTGCACTTGTAGAACTTGGCTGGGAGGAGGATGGGGATGGGTACAACACTAGAAATGGTCAGCTCTGCCTGTCACTGGCTCTGGCACCACCTACTGTTGGTCCTCCCTGCATTCTGCCCCACCAGACTCGAGTGACACCTGCCACCACAGGGGTAGGCCAGAAAGTTTAGCCTCAGTCCCATCATGAGACTCCATCCCTGAATAAATTGCAGGCTTTGCCTTATTAGTTTTAATTGGTTCCCACACTGACAGCTTTCTCTCTGAAGATATCTTGTTAATTGAATAAAGTGGCCCATAGTTTAACCCAGATACCTGTGTCCAACTCTCTATTTCAACCTTCGGTGTCAAGCAGTGTTTCCTCCTCAAACCCGCAAACAGTACTTCTTGCTTTCCACACCAAATTTTGCCATCCTCTCTCCTTCCCACCCCTGCCCCAAAAGAGAACTAAGCAATGCTCCAAATCTTTATTGAAATATGTATATGCAAGCAAGCAAACCAAACAAAGAAATGTGATTTGACAAAGCAGAGATCAACATGCAATAAGACAGGGCTTTGTTTTTTAAAGAAAGAGAGGAAAAGAGAAGATGAGAGTCAGGAAATGGTCGTGCAAGTCATTATGCAGAATAAGGAGGTACGTCGAGAGGCTGGGATTCTGGAGCGCAACACTTCAGATGGTTCACCATGAGAAACATGCAGGCACACCAGAAACCTTAAACGCTTTTTGCAAAATGTATAGTAGTCCATCAGGCAGAGGGGAATATCAAAGCTCTACATGGGGCTGCCTTTGAAAAGTGTTCAGAAGCTTCATCGGGCCCAGAAGGCTTCAGGCAGACTGCTGACTGGGGCTGGTTAAATGGAACATGTTACTTCCTTGTTAAAATAACTTCTGTTTCAGGGCGCAATTCAAAGTGCTGGTTATGACCTAAGGTAAAGGTAAAGGGACTCCTGATCATTAGGTCCAGTCGCGGACGACTCTGGGGTTGCGGCGCTCATCTCGCTTTATTGGCCGAGGGAGGCGGCGTACAGCTTCCAGGTCATGTGGCCAGCAGCTCTGGCGAATCAGAGCAGTGCACAGAAATGCTGTTTATCTTCCCGCTGCAGCGGTACCTATTAATCTACTTCCACTTTGACATGCTTTCAAACTGCTAGGTTGGCAGGAGTAGGGACCAAGCAATGGGAGCTCACCCCGTCGTGGGGATTCGAACTGCCGACCTTCTGATCGGCAAGCCCTAGACTCTGACCTATATAGCCCTCTATGGCTTGGACCAAAGCTATACCTGAAGCCTACACCAGTGGTTCTCATTGGGTGTGGCTTGCCACACTGGTGTGCCAGGAGAGGATGTCAAGCATGGCAGGGAGATTCAAGGACAATCAAAGAAACATTTGAGAATTGCAGTGTAGTATAATATACTATAATATCTATTATTATTATTATTAATATTAATTTGCAGAATATGGATAGATAGCTTTTCAGAATGAGAGCAAGGGCATCAAATGATACCGGGGATAAACCTCATTATGATCCAGAATCGCCGTTCTAACCCAGTGCTGGAGAAGACTTGTCTACAATTACATATTGGGAATATTCTTGTTCTTATGTAGTGACATTGTTTTGTACTTTCTGGGTTCCCATGATCATATGATAAAGTAGTTGTGTTCTATGTTATAAATCAAGCACTGCTAGGCATTTTTGTTTTCCAATGTATTTCTTATCAATTAAGAAAATTGGTGTGGTGCGAGCAAATTTTTATTCTGAAGTGTGGCCCACAGAAACAAGTTTGAGAACCACTGCCCTATACAAACCTGCCTGGGGGGAAAGATCCTCAGGTGAGCACCTTATTTGGTCCCATCAGCAGTTGGTGGTGATAGAAGATAGAGAGCCTCCATCATTGTGGGATTCCCTCCCCCAAGAGACTGGACTGGCTCCCTCCTTGTTGTCTTTCCACCAGCAGTCTAAGACCTTCCTGCTCAGACAGGCATTTTAAAAGTGAGGATTCATCCAGACTTCCTTCTGTGCCACATTTCCAGCCACAGGTCTGCATCTTAAAAGTGCAGTGTCACTTTTTCTGCTAACCTTGGTGCTTTCCATGCGAGAACCCACTCTTTACCACCGAATCGGGTCAAAAGGCAATCTGCAGAAAACTGGAATTGCTGTTTCTTGTGATTCAGCGGTAAATAGTAGGTTTCTGCGGGGAAGCGCCAGCGCAAAAAAAAGCAGAAGTGTCCAGACACACAGCAATTTAAAGTGCAGTCCTTTGCCTAGAACAGTGTTTCTCAACCAGTGTGCCTCCAGATGTTTTGGGACTACAACTCCCATCATCCCTTGCTAGCAATACCAGTGGTCAGGGATGATGGGAATTGTAGTCCCAAAACATCTGGAGGCACACTGGTTGGGAAACACTGGCCTAGAAAGCATGGAGGGAAAGGTAAGGGCCTTATTGGTAGTGGCACCCACTCTGTGGAATGCCCTCCGTTCAGATGTCAAGGAGATATACCTGTAAGTAACTATGCAACCTTTAGAAGACATCTGAAGGCAGCCCTGTATAGGGTAGTTTTAAATTTTTGATGTTTTATTTTGTTTCTGTATATGCTGGATGCTGTCCAGAGTGGCTGGGACAACCCAGTCAGATGGACAGGGTACAAATAAATAATAATAATATTCTTATTAAGTGCGCATGAGCCATATGCCAATGACTAGGTTGCTGTGAGCACAAACTGTATTTAAATTGCTGGTTCTATATGTTATGATGCATTTTAGCTACTTCGTATCTTATAATATTGTAAGCAAACTTGAATCCCAACTTGGGAGAAAGACATGGTATAAATGCATTAAATAAATAAGTGTAACTTTCTACACAGTGTCCCTACGACCAACAGTTGCTGTTGTTGTTTTATTATATGGAGGGAGAAACACTTAAAACAGTGTCTCCCCATTTGAAGTCTGAAGTGGTCCAGTCTGGAACAACTTCACCCACCCATATCCATTTCAAGTACTCGACTATCGCTGGAAAATGAAATGAAAATATTTGCAAGAAAGGTCAACTCAACATTTATCTTCCAGTTCAAGGCAATGAGCACGGATGATTTTTTCCCCCCTGTCTAGATGCTCAGCTTGATTTGCTCTGTGTGCAAATACACACACACACACACACACACACACACACACACACACTCCCCCCTGCATGTAAAACCACAGCATACTTTCCTCCATTATTCCCCAGAATTTATCATATCAATAAACACGCACATACAATGCCCAAATAGATAACAAACTGAAATGACTTATTTATAATCAGAAATGCTCGGATACCAGATGGCATTCAGTACATCTTCATATAATGGGTTCTCTAGTACAGTTCCAACTCCACAGGAACAAACAGTGGAATATTATTAAAATGTCAATTAGTTTAATTTCTGCTCAAATCTATAATAGGAGGGGGTGGGGAGCGCTGGCACATGCTTGATTTTAATTTGGTTATAGGGTTCTGAATGCTAATAAACACACAAAACTTTGAAATGCGTCAAGATGAACAGATGCAAAAGAGGGGAGGAATGAAAGGAATGTGCAGAGGGGAGAGAAATAATATTTTTAAATGAAACTGACAGAGTCTTGTGTATTTCAAACCACAAAGACACTTTGTTGCACCTGGTTTAATTAGACATGTTGCCAATTTTGCGGCAAGTTCAAGCTCAATTATCTTAAGGATAGCCCTCCTACTGGGCAAGGATGACAGCAGAGTAAGGATGCCACAAATATCCATATTTCCCATTCCTGCAGTGAAAATTGCACATTCGTTATTGTTACGGAAATGCCACAAAATACATGTACCAGAAACAGATCTATTAATTTGGACCGAGGTCTCTTTTGACAGGGCTGTGCACCGGATTTGGCCAAGTCTCGAGAAAAAAATGGGCATTTTTGGAGGGGCTTGGGTTTCGGAAAAGTCCGGTGCCACAGCTGGATGTGAGTCGTGTTGTATGAAAATAGAATAGAAATACTTTATTGTCACTGTACCACATGTTTACAGTGAGATTAAATGAGCCCCCCCCCATCTCTCAGTCCTTGTTACACTCTATGTGCTGTCAGACAACCACCAACCCCAACCGTCAGCTGCAATGTTGCTGTCTTCCATTCAGCAGCCTCACGGCCCACGGGTAGAAACTGTTCTTTAACCTGTTGGTTCAGCTTATCATGCTACTATATCTCCTGCCCGAGGGCAGGAGATTAAAAAGGTGCTGGCCAGGGTGTGAGTCATCCCTGAGAATGTTCCTCGCTCTTCTGAGGCAATGGTCTTCTGCTATAACATCTAGCGGACTAGATTGTATGGCCTAGAGTGATCCATGATTCTCAGAGGGTGGGACATCAGGCAGGAAGAAGAGACAGGGTGAGAAAACCACTCAAAAAGGCAGAGACCTACATGAACCATGGTTGTATCTTCCGAGGAGAAGGTAGGCACCACCCCACAGTTCTCCTTCTTGCCCCACAAGACCCATATCTCTGATCAAGAGCTGTTGAGTGGAGCCATCAGTACTATAAGGTGCTGCTTTATATAATCACAGAATTGTAGGGTTGGAAGGGACCCCAACGGGCATCTAGTCCAACCCCCTGCAATGCAGGAATCTCAACTCAAGCATCCATGACTCTTGATGCTGCTTCACACAAGCTGCAAGAAAGCTGCTTGCGTTAAGCACCACCACACAAAATTGAATTGAACTGTTCTCACCAAAATTGAACTGTTCTCACCAACTTATTCTAGGACAATCCAATCCTGCAGGGTAGTGGTCCTTTATAGGTGGCTCGTCTCCCTTGCCTGAAGGGAAACTGCTTGTGAAGGAGCAGCACCATACAGGATCAGGCCCTCCAACTAACCAGCTGGTAAACAGAAGGCTCTCACCCTGTTTGGTACCCTCCTAACTGTATATCTAAACCCTGTTTTAAACTTATGTGAAAATAGGGTGCAGAAAACCCCTTAGCTCTGCTCCCTCAATTTTTTGGGGAACAAATTCAGGGTGGGGTGGGTGGTCCCCAGGGCAGGTAGTGAAAAAGGTAGTCAAGGATATCTGGACAGTAAAGTCCAGTCAAATTTGACTATTGGGTGCAGCACCCATCTCCGCTTAAAGGGCCGACATTTGTCTGCAGACAGCTTTCCGGGTCATGTGGCCTGCATGACTAAACCACTTCTGCCACACGGGACACCGTGACGATTGCCAGAGCGCATGGAAATGCCGTTTATCTTCCCGCCACAGTGGTACCTATTTATCTACTTGCACTGGCGTGCTTTCAAACCGCTAGGTTGGCAGGAGCTGGGACAGAGCAATGGGAGCTCACCCTGTCACACGGACTCAAACTGCCGATGTTAGGATTGGCAAGCTGAAGAGGCTGGGTGGTTTAGACCACAGCGCCACCCGAGTCTCTGCTAGGTCCCTAGGGTATCACAGGGTGGATCAACCTGATCCAGGGGTCACAAATCAGATCCCTGGGGTGGACTGAGGGGCTGTGCACACCCCTAAGCATATAGTTGGATATAATGGCCAACTTCAACAGCAAAACTAGTACGTGAGTAGGGATGGGAGAGCTGGATTGAGCTGGATAGCGGATTGGTGCAGCTGCCATGTACAAAGGGAGTAATTCCTCCACATGGGTACTCACACATCTTCCTCCTCTCACAGGGCCCAGTAGGACCTCAGGAGACACTACCTGAAGGAGCATCTCCACCCTCGTTGTTCAGCCCGGACACTGAGGTCCTCCTCTGAGGATCTTTTGGTGGTTCCTTCACTACGAGAAGTGAGGTTACAGGGAACCAGGCAAAGAGCCTTCTCGGTAGTCGCACCCGACCTATGAAATGTCAAGCCAGTGTGGTGTAGCGGTTAAGAGCGGTAGACTTGTAATCTGGTGAACCGGGTTCGCGTCTCTGCTCCTCCACATGCAGCTGCCAGGTGACCTTGGGCTAGTCACAGTTCTCTGAAGTCTCTCAGCCCCACTCACCTCACAGAGTGTTTGTTGTGGGGAAGGAAGGGAAAGGAGAATGTTAGCTGCTTTGAGACTCCTTCAGGTAGTGATAAAGCGGGATATCAAATCCAACTCTTCTTCTTCTTCAAGGAAATAAACAATTATCTGACTTTTAGAAGACATCTGAAGGCAGCCCTGTATTAGGAAGTTTTTAATGTTTGATCTTTTATTGTGTTTTTAATATCCTGTTGGAAGCCGCCCAGAGTGGCTGGGGAGGCCCGGCTAGATGGATGGGCTATAACTAATAAATGATTATGATTATGATTATGATGATTATGAAAGGGCTGGTCAGCTCCACCATCCCACACCCCCTTGAAACTGACGGATTCATCCATCTCTAGATGTGGCAGAGTTGACCTTTAGCCTCCTGCATCTTTTGTAAGCTCACTGCAACTAGATGAGTCCATCTGGGGGAAAATTTTGTGCATTTGACTGAGGGGGAGTAGCTTCCAGAAGGAGGTATTTTCCCTTTCTCTCCCCTACGCTCATTCTGTTCAACAATCCCACTGCCACTACCCACTTTGCATGAGACTTGAAGCCAGATTTGAATGGATCAGACACTTTCTGGTCCATGCCCATTCAATCGTAAGTTCTCTGTGTCCCACTTCTGCATTTGTCTGTGATGACTATATATGTATCAGAAAGTACACATTCCTGAATGCACTTTATCCTAAAATATGCATGTATAGATAGATGCATTCTGGCACATTGTTTTGAGTTCCAACACAAGATTTGGAGAAGTACAACATCTGAAGAATATAACTACCCTGATCCCTGCATTGACTCAGAGGGTGTGGAACAGGCCAGCTCCTATCAGAATTTGCCAATAGCAAATTCCTCAAGCATATACATTTTAAACAGGCCTGGTTAAAAACAAACTGGTCTGTTGCTGCTGTCACAAGTCATTTCCACCTAAGTGTCCTAAACAAGGTCTATAACTTTCAGTTCCAGAGAACTGTGCAAGGGCGACAAATATGCCAGCTAGATCATAGCTGTCAACCCTCCCTTTTTTTTAACGGGAAACTCCCTTATTCCAATGCTGTTTCCCGCTGCTATCCCGGATTGTTGATATCCCTTAAATTTCCTGGATTTCAAAGGAAGCAGCTCCTCTCCCTCCCTGCTGACCAGGGAGGCTCCTCAGCTGCGTTGCTCGCCTGCCAATAAGGAGTCTGAGACCGACTGGGGGCAGAGCTTGCATGCCTTGTGCAGCCAGACCCTCACGCCCAACCAGACAGACAGCCTGCCTGCCGTCTACACGCTTGCTTTTTCGCTCACCCGTTCACACGCAGCCTCTGGAGCGCAGGGTGGCGAGGCTACTTGGTGCCATTGCACCGCCCTCGCGGCATCCCTTATTTTCAAATCCGAAAGTTTGTAAAAATCCCTTATTTTCAAATCTGAAAGTTGACAGCTATGAGCTAGATACACCTGTGTTTTGCACAAGACAAGGGGGGGGGGAGAGATTCAGAGCAGCAGTTGATCTGTCTTTTTGAATGGACAGTGATGCTCAGCAAAACCAGGTCTGCAAAGACTTTTGAATTGGGAATTATGCTCAATTAAGCCTACTGCACATGCGGGAAGCAACTGCAGCACACATTAATGATTTGGGAATGTTGCATTAATGTGATAACCGCATACCCTGCCTTAGCTCTTTGCATATCCACTTTCACAGATCAGTGTGCCAATGTTTGGGAAAGCAGACGTATCTGAAGAAATAAATGGAAAGGTCTTGCGTGTCCCTGCAGTGATGACTGATGAGTTCATTACTAGGGGTATTCTTTCTACCTCCTGATGAGTAATGGCTTGAATTCCCAAGCTAGGAATTCACAGGTGCAAATCAGCAGATTTGCATATATTGAACTGGTCTTCTGAATAGCTCTGCCCATCTCTAAGCACAATCTAACGCATCATTCCCAGAAAACAAGTGAGCTCGTTGAAATACTGAATTTGCGTCAATAGTAAATGCAGACCTGATGTTATTATTAACACTGTGGCAATAAATAAATAAATAAAGTTTGCATTTGCCTCTGATGGTTTTGTGAGGAACACTGTTTAGCTCACCATAAGCTAGAAGATCTGGAATATAGAAGCTGAGGGGAGTATCTAAAGTGTATTTATAAATCGTATCTAGGTGAGCAACAGATAATTAAATATATGAATTAGGGTCTATGGGCAAAGGTCACCAATGTGTTGCCTGCAGGCAATAATGCTTCCAAAATTACCTCCCAATGTACTTATGAAAGATCTCAGTAAATATCCCCTCAAGAATCCCTAATGCATGAAAGACTTGATGATTCAGCTTTCTCTGGCTTGACCACTCCTACCTTAAAGGTGTCCCCTTAAATATGTAGACATTTCATTGGATGTGAGGACAGGACACTCATCTCCCTTCCCTTCTAAACACAGGAGAGTGCAAAGAGCATCTCAGAGACCCTCCAAGTGTCCTTATATTCGAGGGGAAGTCCTGGATTTACAGAAGCCATCCCAGTTTCTGATTTGATCCCATAATATCCCACTTTTCTTTAGGATGTCCCTATTTTCACCAGTGAAATGTTGGAGGGTATTGAGTTATCCAATTCCCAAGCCATCTGAAGGCAGATCCGCATAGGGAAGTTTTTTTTTTTTTTATCTTTAATGTTTTATTATGTTTTTATATACAGTTGTACCTTGGTTTTTGAACAGCTTAGTTCATGAACAACTTGGAACTCGGACACCACAAACTCGGAAATAGGTGTTCCGGTTTGCAAACTTTGCCTCGGAAGCCAAACGTCCGGCGCCAATCCTGCAGCCAATCAGAAGCAGCGCCTTGGTTTCTGAACATATTGGAAGTCAAACAGACTTCCAGAATGTCTTATGTTCGAAAATCAACGTACAACGGTAAGTTGGAAGCTGCCCAGAGTGGCTGGGGCAACGCAGTCAGATGGGTCAGTTAAAGTGTTGTTGTTGTTCAATAGGATATCCTTGCTTCCATTGGATGCGGGTGGCGCTGTGGTCTAAACCACAGAGCCTAGGGCTTGCCGATCAGAAGGGCGGTGGTTCGAATCCCCGCAACGGGGTGAGCTCCCATTGCTTGGTCCCAGCTCCTGCCAACCTAGCAGTTTGAAAGCATGTCAAAGTGCAAGTAGATAAATAGGTACTGCTGCAGCGGGAAGGTAAACAGTGTTTCTGTGCGCTGCTCTGGTTTCGCCACATGACCCGGAAGCTGTACGCTGGCTCCCTCGGCCAATAAACGAGATGAGAGCACCACAACCCCAGAGTGGTCCACGACTGGACTTAACGGTCAGGGGTCCCTTTACCTTTACCTTACTTCCATTGGAGAAATGTTGAACACTATGTTCTCACTCTGTGTGATAGCACAGTGGAAGCTGATTTAAGATGCCTTTTCCCCATGCACATGGGCATCCTTGCATTCTTTTGGGATCCTGTCTCCTTTTCTACAATTTTAGCTGTGGCAGCCATTTTGTGTTCTGCCACAACCCACGACAGCCATTTTGCAATTGATGCCCATGGCACTTTCTCAAAATCCGAACTGTGTCCACTGGCCTGAAAAATCTGGTGACCCCTGCAATAGCGTTAGAGTGTGTAGTCAAGCAAGCTCAAGGACTGTCCAGTTTCATGTTCTCAAACTGCTGCAGTTGCCAGCTGTTCACTGGAGCCTTAAAAATCACAGTTTTGAAGTATACCTCTGCCTGAAGTGTCAGCCGTGTTCATAACTTAAATCCAAAATTAGAAAGGCTATACAGAGATGAAATGTTGAGGAGCAGTTGAAAATTATAAGGCGTAACCAACATAAGGAGTCAATTTAGAAGTCTTGGGGGAAATATAACGTTGATGATATATCCTCTAATGCTTATAATTGTATCCCAAATTTTCAGCTGCATAAAATCTGGAATAAATGCAATAAAATAGTAAGAGAGAGACGGAGACAGGGACAGAATAAATATATTCACTGGTTGTTGTTGTTTTCTCATTCTCAAAAATCAGAGCCCTAAACTTCCAGACCCCCACATCATTCAAAGTCTGGTGGAAAATATAAGATTTTGGCAGGTATCAAAAACCAACCAGAGCATTGTTTGTTTGTTTGTTTAATTGCATTTATATTCTCCAAGGGGCTCAAGTTAGCATACGTGGTTCTCCTCCTCCTTATTTAATCCTCACAACAACCCTATGAAGTAGGTTAAGTTGAGAGGCAATGATTGGCTCAAGATCACCCCGTGAGCTTCTTGGCCGGGTGCAGATTCAAACAGTGGTCTCCCAGGTCCTGGTCAGACACTCTAACCACTACACCCCCCTGGTTGTCTAAGTAGGTGTTGCACCTAGATTTCCAACAGAAGGGCATCACAAAGCTGGTTGCTACTAGAATGCATTCTGGAGCTTCCTTTAAGTGTTAGGATGTCAGGTTCCAGACTGCCTCTGTATTCCTGAAATATGTCTAAAAGACAGTAGTTTATGGATGGAAAGAGAGAGCGGCTGAGCTAGAACTGAGCTGGAACAACACTACTTTTAACCATAGCTGTCAACCCTCCCTTTTTTTACAGGAAACTCCCTTATTCCAATGCCGTTCCCCGCTGCTATCCCGGATTGTTGATATCCCTTAAATTTCCTGGATTTCAAAGGAAGCAGCTCCTCTCCCTCCCTGCCGGCCAGGGAGGCTCCTCAGCTGCGTTGCTCGGCTTCCAATAAGGAGTCTGAGACCGACTGGGGGCAGAGCTTGCATGTCTTGTGCAGCCAGACCCTCACGCTCAACCAGACAGACAGCCTGCCTGCCATCAATGCGCTCACTCTTTCGCTAACCCGTTCATGCCCAGCCTCTGGAGCGCAGGGTGGCGAGGCTACTTGGTGCCATTGCACCGCCCTCGCGGCATCCCTTATTTTCAAATCCGAAAGTTTGAAAAAATCCCTTATTTTCAAATCCAAAAGTTGACAGCTATGCTTTTAACAAACATTTAAGTCGCTGCAGGCGGGGAATGGTTCCTTTGGGGAGAGTTTTTCAGTTCCTCTTACATTTGCCTTCAGAGATGTCACCACAGAGTCAGATCTGCTGGCTATGAGGACCATGCTGTGTTGAACTGCGACACCATCTTGTCCACTGTGGGATTCCTAATTGGCTGGTCTCACACTCCAGGATGAAGGAAGGAACATTAGGGGGGCAGTCCAACACCTCTACCTTGTTTCTGGTGTGGGGTGCTTGTGGGGGGGGGGACTCTGTTCCACCAAAAAAAATTGCTATTTTCTACATCAGTTCAAACCTAGAAGATATTTGGTACGCCTCTAAATTGGGGATGGCACAGGTAGAAAAGTATGGAATTTGCTAGTATGAATTCTTCCAATGAGTACCAGTTTGGACTAGTTAAGTCGGTGGGGGTTGATCAACATTCCCCTCATGCATTAACACTTTTGGAATCTTAATTTGCAATGTAGAATTATGGATAATGAAATTACACTTGCAGGTTTTAATATATTTCGTTTTTGATTGCAAAAGATGTGTTGGATTACTAACTCAGTCCAGGCGTCTACGTTGCAATGCCTTCTCAGCTGCTTAAGGGGGGAAGCAGGGGGTGGCGAGGAGAGATGGAATTTGGTAGAACCCAAGAGTCATTTATTTTCCGTTACACCGGATTTTTCAGAACAGCAATTTTGTATTTATTTATAATGTTTATCAGCACTCTAATGGCATTTTTTAAGAGATTAAATTAGCATCAGGCTTGTAATGAATGATACATTGGGAAACAGGGAATTGATAATGTTTAGCCATTTGAATATGGGCAGAATTTCTTGTTTAGATGTACACTTAGGAATTATTTATATCCTCTTATGTCATATCAATTTAAATAATAATCCACGCATTGAGGCAGAAAGAATAATGTTAATGCTAAAGGTTCTATTTAAAATTTGCTAATTGCACAAGAAGGAACTCCATCTCCTTTAGTCAAAAGGAGATTTTTTTTTATTTCATTTTTAATTTAATTTAACTGTATTAAAAAGAATCCATGAGGTTAAGACTGCAGAAATTATTGCTTTTAAATGTTTTCTAATAAGGACTGTGAACACCGAAAGGTATTCTGCCATCCTTGAGCAAGTTTTCCTTAAAGGGGTTGGATAAACTTCTATGGCAACAGGATCTGATTTCTAATGGCCATTGTGGTAGAGTTCAGCCTAATATAAATAAGGAAAAGTAGTCATGCTAGCCTGTAAAAGGGGTGGGATCCTTATTTGGGCAATACTTTCATAAGATGGATCAAAATGCCACAAAATAATGTGCAAGGTTTTGAGTTATCCATAACTCTTCTTTGCGATACAGGTAAAGGGACCCCTGAGCATTAGGTCCAGTCGTGTCCGGCTCTGGGGTTGCGGCGCTCATCTCACTCTATAGGCCGAGAGCTGGCGTTCAGCTTCTGGGTCATGTGGCCAGCATGACTAAGTCACTTCTGGCGAACCAGAGCAGCGCACAGAAACGTCGTTTACCTTCCCGCCAGAGCGGTTCCTATTTATCTACTTGCACTTTGACGTGCTTTCGAACTGCTAGGTGGGCAGGAGCTGGGACCGAGCAACGGGAGCTCACCCTGTTGCAGGGATTCAAACCGCCGACCTTCTGATCAGCAAGCCCTAGGCTCTGTGGTTTAACCCACAGCGCCACCTGGGTCCCTGGTCTTCTTTGAGATACCTAGTAAGTAAAGGAGAAGAGGTGAAGAAAACTTTGCTTATTGGGCTTTTTATCTGGTCAGAAGCAGGAAAGAGCCATTCAGATAAGTTTCTGATAGGTGGTCCCAGAGCCTGTAATGACTGAAAACAGATTTTTGGGAAAATAAAATCCAGGTGTTACCCAAGTCTGCCCCCATCCTTAGGCAAATCAAAAGGGTTGCTTAGAAGGTGGAAAATAGGGATGATGAGTAACAAACATTTTTTTTTCCATTAACAAAGACAGGAATTAATTTTAGGTGCTGCATTGAAAGAAAAACCAGCAGAAGCCAAGTTGGGTTGCTTAGAATCATAGAATCATAGAATCATAGAGTTGGAAGAGACCACAAGGGCCATCCAGTCCAACCCCCTGCCAAGCAGGAAACACCATCAAAGCATTCCTGACAGGTGGCTGTCAAGCCTCTGCTTAAAGACCTCCAAAGAAGGAGACTCCACCACACTCCTTGGCAGCAAATTCCACTGTCGAACAGCTCTTACTGTCAGGAAGTTCTTCCTAATGTTTAGGTGGAATCTTCTTTCTTGTAGTTTGAATCCATTGCTCCGTGTCCGCTTCTCTGGAGCAGCAGAAAACAACCTTTCTCCCTCCTCTATATGACATCCTTTGATATATTTGAACATGGCTATCATATCACCCCTTAACCTTCTCTTCTCCAGGCTAAACATACCCAGCTCCCTAAGCCGTTCCTCATAAGGCATCGTTTCCAGGCCTTTGACCATTTTGGTTGCCCTCCTCTGGACACGTTCCAGCTTGTCAATATCCTTCTTGAACTGTGGTGCCCAGAACTGGACACAGTATTCCAGGTGAGGTCTGACCAGAGCGGAATACAGTGGTACAATTACTTCCCTTGATCTAGATGCTATACTCCTATTGATGCAGCCCAGAATTGCATTGGCTTTTTTAGCTGCTGCATCACACTGTTGACTCATGTCAAGTTTGTGGTCTACCAAGACTCCTAGATCCTTTTCACTTGTACTGCTCTCAAGCCAGGTATCACCCATCCTGTATCTGTGCCTTTCATTTTTTTTGCCCAAGTGTAGTACTTTACATTTCTCCCTGTTAAAATTCATCCTGTTTGCCTTGGCCCAGTTCTCTAATCTGTTAAGGTCATTTTGAAGTGTGATCCTGTCCTCTAGGGTATTAGCCACCCCTCCCAATTTGGTGTCATCTGCAAACTTGATCAGGATGCCCTCAAGCCCATCATCCAAGTCATTGATAAAGATGTTGAATAAGACTGGGCCCAAGACAGAACCCTGTGGCACCCCACTAGTCACTTCACTCCAGGATGAAGAGGAGCCATTGATGAGCACCCTTTGGGTTCGGTCAGTCAGCCAGTTACAAATCCACTGAATGGTAGCATTGTCTAGCCCGCATTTTACCAGCTTCTTTACAAGAATATCATGGGGCACCTTGTCAAAGGCCTTGCTGAAATCAAGATAGGCTACATCCACAGTGTTCCCTTCGTCTACCAGGCTTGTAATTCTGTCAAAAAATGAGATCAGATTAGTCTGACATGACTTATTTTTCAGAAACCCATGCTGACTTTTAGTGATCACAGTGTTCCTTTCTAGGTGCTCACAGACCGTTTGCTTAATGATCTGCTCTAGAATCTTTCCTGGTATTGATGTCAGGCTGACTGGGCGGTAATTGTTTGGGTCCTCTCTTTTCCCCTTTTTGAAAATAGGGACAACATTTGCCCTCCTCCAGTCTGCTGGGACTTCACCTGTTTTCCAAGAATTCTCAAAGATTACTGCCAGTGGTTCTGAAATCACCTCTGCCAGTTCTTTTAATACTCTGGGATGTAGTTCATCTGGCCCTGGAGACTTGAATACATCTAAACTAGCCAAGTGTGCTTGTACTACCTCCTTACTTATTCTGGGCTGTGTTTCCCCTGCTGAATCATCTGCTCCATATTCTTCAGGTCGGGCATTGTTTTCTTTTTTGGAGAAGACTGAGGCAAAGAAGGTATTGAGGAGTTCTGCCCTTTCTGCGTCCCCTGTTCGCATTTCACCTTCTTCTCCTCTAAGTGACCCCACTGTTTCCTTGTTCTTCCTTTTGCTACGGACATACCCATAAAAACTCTTTTTATTGCTTTTAACCTCTCTAGCAAGCCTGAGTTCATTCTGTGCTTTAGCTTTTCTGACTTTGTCTCTACATGTGCTGGCTATTTGTTTGAATTCCTCTCTGGTGGTTTCCCCCTTTTTCCATTTCTTGTACATATCCCTTTTAAATCTTAACTCAGTTAAAAGTTCATTAGATAGCCACCCTGGCTTCTTTAGGCACCTTCCATGTTTTCGTCTCATTGGTACTGCTTGAAGTTGTGCTTTTAATATCTCCCTTTTAACAAACTCCCATCCATCATGAACTCCCTTCCCTTTTAGTATTACTGACCATGGGATCACACCCAGCATTTCCCTAAGTTTTCTGAAGTCGGCTTTCTTAAAGTCTAGAATTTGAGTCTTAGTATGCTTGGTTGCTCCTTTCTGATGTATAATAAACTCCAGAAGAGCATGATCACTCCCACCTAATGATCCTACCACTTCTACCCCACTAACCAGGTCATCACTATTGGTTAGGACCAGATCTAAAATGGCTGATCCTCTTGTTGCTTCTCCCACTTTCTGGACAATGAAATTGTCTGCAAGGCCCGTGAGGAATCTGTTCGACCTTATGCTCTTGGCTGAGTTTGACATCCAACAAATATCAGGATAGTTGAAATCCCCCATTACTACTATCTCATTTCCTTTTGAATGCTTGGTCATCTGTTCCAGGAAGGCATCATCTATGTCCTCAGTTTGGCTTGGGGATCTATAGTAAACTCCCACCATGAGATCACTGTTATTTTTCTCTCCCTTAATTTTGACCCAGATACTCTCAATTTGGCTTTGGAGTTTTAAATCATGGATCTCTTCACAGGTATACACATCCCTGACATATAACGCCACTCCTCCTCCTTTCCTGTTTGGTCTATTTCTCTTAAATAGATTGTATCCCTCTATTACTACATTCCAATCATGAGACTCATCCCACCAGGTTTCAGTGATGCCTATTATGTCGTATTTAGTTTGCTGTACCAAGAGCTCAAGTTCATCTTGTTTATTTCCCATGCTCTGTGCATTTGTATACAGACATTGAAAACCATTGATCATTCCCCCTAGTCTCCTACTTAAGGATTTTTTCCTCCCACCACTAGGTCTGTGCGCTGTTTGCTCCATTTGGTCCTTGACTTTTGGATGATCATCTTCAGCCTTTGATAGACTCCTACCTTCAGGACCACTGTCTCCCTCCCCCACATAAGTCAGTTTAAAGCCCTCCTGATGAGGTTTTTGAGATTGACCTAGCAGTTGGAGGGAGTGTTCCCTCAGAAAATAAAATCTCATCTTCAAGTGGTGTAAAATCCTCTTCCTCCATAGGAATCTATGTAGGTAGGGTAGATTAGATGAGCCATTGGGTCAAACTCTACATTTCTATGATTGGTATGGTCTACACCAGGGGTAGGCAATCTAAGGCCCGTGGGCTGGATGCAGCCCAATCGCCTTCTTAATCCGGCCCACGGACGGTCCGGGAATCAGCATGTTTTTACGTGAGTAGAATGTGTCCTTTTATTTAAAATGCATCTCTGGGTTATTTATGGGGCCTGCCTGGTGTTTTTACATGAGTAGAATGTGTGCTTTTGTTTAAAATGCATCTCTGGGTTATTTGTGGGGCATAGGAATTCGTTCATTTCCCCCCACAAATATAGTCCGGCCCACCACATGGTCTGAGGGACAGTGGACCGGCCCACGGCTGAAAAAGGTTGCTGACCCCTGGTCTACGCTGACTGGTAGCAGCTCTCTGGGATTTCAGACTGAGAACATTCACAGCTCTTCTTGTAGATGGTGGTGATTTGCAGGCAATGTAGATGTCCCTTCCCCAGACCACCCAATTTAGGATCCTGCTGTTGAATGGCTAAATTTGGTGCTCGCAAAGTCATACAAAAAGTAGAGGCAGCCATATTGGCACACAACAGCAGCAGCAACAAAGCGAGTTCTCAAATGCAGAGAGAGCTTGTGTTGTGGTGGGGGCTAGAAAGCCACCCCCCTTTTCGTAGCTGTGGGTTTGGCTAGTGGCCACAGCTAGCAGTGACCAGTGCTGTTGCTGGGCAAAAGCACATGTATCTATTTTGATGGACAGCCCAGCGTCCTATAAATTGGTCAGCACGTGGTGCGACCTTCCCTCTTTGCTGCGAGCTTCGGATCTCCCGCCCCCCCCTCCCTGGTATAGGCTTGTGCGTTTACCTTGCTGTTGCCTGTCATGGGGTCGTCTGCTTTTGAGGCAGGGGCCTAGTAGGAATTTTTCCATTTGGCTGATTGGCTGTGCCATTTGGTTTTCGCCTACTACGTAGCAACTAGTCACAACTTGTAAGGTTGGCGGTTAGGCATTGGTTGTGTTGGTTAATGGAGTGTGGTAACCCTCCCAAAGTGATCATGCTGCGTGGGAATTCCGTTAAAGGAATCCAGCGGCTCAAATATGCTTGTCCGAACCCGGTAGGGTTGCAGGGCCGTGCATGAGCCCCTGGGACCTCTGGGGAAGGGGGAGGTCTCTGCAGCCCAGCCTCCATTCAACTCTCCCTAGACTGGTTTCCCCCCGCTGACCAGTTGTCAGCTCTGTCCCGCCGGACAGCTAGTCTTTCGCTGACAGGTGGTCAGCTCTGTCCCGTTGGACAGGTGAACCAATGCCTACGCAACCACTCACGTGTTTTGTATTTCAATAAACTTGTGGCAAAAACTATGCCAAAAACCCAAACAAAAATTATGTCTCTTGTGTGAATTTATTGGTGGGGGTCGCTTGGTGACCTCTACACGCAAAACACCATCCATATTAAGGCAGCCAAACTACTGCCCAGAAAGGAAAGGCAGAAGGGCAGAAAATAAACAGGTTATCTTCCCGTATAAGGCTGAGACTTGACATCTGGCATCTTGATGGCCAGAGTGGGTTAACAATCAATGTCATCTAGGGGGATATTTGGGGGGTAGCTAACTGCCAAAAACATTTTGTTATAATTTGTGATGGATAAAATAGCATTTGTGGCCTTCAGAAAGTCTTCCAGCAGCAAATGAAATTCTTTCCCTCTCCCTCTCTTGCTCTATCCCAACATGGCTCCAAAGATAAAAAGCTTTCTAGTTCATCATTAAGTAAGGTGTGCAGTGCTAGAATTCATTATATCCCTTTTTTTCCCAGGCTAGTGATAACAGTTCTGTTATACAAACCGAGGGATTTGTAAGGGGAGGATGCAGTCAATACAATCGATATCAGTAAGTAAAATTTACTTTAGCAGTATATTTTATTTGGAATGCATATGGAATAATCTATTTATTTGCACGCAAACACAAGCAAACATCATAAATTGGGGGGCCGACTGCCACCTAATTTCTGCTTGCAAAGCCCAAGTCTAAAAATTAAAATTGACCCATTGCAAATGCCCAGAAAGATCACATCAGCCATTCCACATTTCCCCCTTCTTCCTGAGTTAAGACACCACCACTACTCACAAATAGCCAAAATAAATCTCAAAAGTTTCCCCATAAACCGGTCTCCGCTTCTACTACCTGCTTGCATTCATTGATTAAGCTGTTTTATAAGATAATAAAAAAAAACCACAAGTAGAAAACATTATTTGCCCTAAGGCTGTGCAATGCTCCACTCTTCAGAAGAACTTCATAAGTCATAACTGGAGCTCTGCAAAGCTGCCTAGCTAAGATCTCATAGTAGTTTTGGAACTGTACTACAAAGGCATTAGATGCATACGATGGATCAGAGTCAACTGAAAGAGTCAAAAATTAGTAGTCTGCGAAAGATTCAGATGAACCCCAAGAAACCTGGTGTAAAATGGGATATTTGGGAGGTGATTTGGGGTTGTCAGAGGTGAAGTGAAATCAAGAGTTGTTGCAAATTGAAGCAGAGACACTTGAAGCACTTTGGAGCACCTTGGTGATCCTTACATCAAAATTATGCTGCAGACAAGCATCTGCTTAAAGCAAAAGTAATTTTTTCTATGCTTGCCATAACCCCATAATGTCAGAGTGGGATGGCAGAGGAAGGGAGAGATAAGGTACAAGAAGGACTCTGCAAGTATAGTATAGTATTGTGTGTGTGTGTGTGTGTGTGTGTGTAGTGGATTGAGTACCGTAATTGTTTCCAAGGACTGTGGGGGTGATGGGGTGGCAGAATGTGCTTGGAGAAAAGGAGACCAGCTAAGACTATATATATATACATATTGCCTATATGCTGTGTGTTACAATTGGAAACTATTTCATGCTCTGTCATGTAATGCATTGCTGAACGAAGTCTGACCAATTAGGAATTTGATGTGAGCCTCCATGCTGAACCCTCAAGGGAAATTTCTCCCACATAAAAGGTAAAGGGACCCCTGACCATTAGGTCCAGTCACAGATGACTCTGGGGTTACAGCACTCATCTCACTTTATTGGCCGAGGGAGCTGGTGTACAGCTTCCAGGTCATGTGGCCAGCGTGACTAAGCCGCTTCTGGTGAACCAGAGCAGCACACGGAAACGCCGTTTACCTTCCCGCTGGAGCGGTACCTATTTATCTACTTGCACTTCATGCTTTCGAACTGCTAGGTTGGCAGGAGCAGGGACCGAGCAACGGGAGCTCACCCCGTCGCAGGGGTTTGAACCGCCGTCCTTCTGATCGGCAAGCCCTAGGCTCTGTGGTTTAGACCACAGCGCCAACCACATCCCACATAGGTGTGTCTTTAAAAGTGAATTAAATCAAAGTTCTTCTCCATCCCTATTTGGGATGCCTTTGCTTGCATTTCATCAGAGTTGCTTGGGAACTTTTCAGTCCCCTGATTCTAATCAAATAAGTGAAGAAATGCATTCTGACCCTCCCCCCACCACCACCTCTCTTGATGGAATTCTCTCTTTCTCCCTTTCTTTTGTTTTTTGTTTTAGCTACCTCCATCTTTTCCACAAATCAGCATCTTGGATTTTAATCTTTCTCTCGGAGACTACATCCCAGAATGAATGCCCAAAGGAACAGTAGCAGCTGTGACTTTTATCTTGGGGAAGTGCAATCCATCTGCTTGCTGGGAGTGGGGTGTGTGTGTTGCAAATTAGCCAAAGGTGTTTAGATTTTTAGATCTGGGATTTTTTAATTTTTTTATAAATAAAAAAACCCCAATATTATTATTATTATTATTATTATTATTATTATTATTATTATTATTATTATTAGTTTAGTATGCCACTTGGAGTTTTCAAGATCCCATTCTAAATATCAAAGCTAAAAATGGGTACAGGGTAAAAGGGGGTTATCCATGAGCTTGAAAAATCATGGCATTTTGCCGTGATGTATTCTCTTAGAGAACTCTCCTATGAGTTTTTCCCCACCTGGCATCCTGGAATAGGTTTCATCTGGAACATTTGACTTTGCTTTGGAATGCAACGTGCATATTATTACACAGTGCTAGGCCAGATTTAAGATTTAGAATCCTGTCTGCAAAGCCACTTGGGACTGTGTTATTCGAGGGATTGTCTCCCCCCTTGTGGAACAGTCTGATCAGTAAGGGCGGGCTCATCTACACTTAGCTTTGCTCAGCATTTCTAGGCACAGGTCTGGGGTTTCCAGGTCTGTGTCTGACTGCTTCCCCCACCCACCTGCTCGCTTTCCCCACAAAACCACACTTTCTACTGCGGGGAGGCAGAATTGCTGTTTGTTCAGATTCACGGACCCTCTAAGTCTCCCTATTTTCCAGGGACAGTCTAGCATTCACAGAAGCCGTCCCGGTTTCTGATTTGATCCTGTAATGTCCCAATTTTCCTTAGAATGTCCCTATTTTCATCAGAGAAACGTTGGAGAGTATGGAGTTAAGCGACCCCTGATCCAAGGAGATAAGTAAGTATACAGCTTTTAGGAGACATCTGAAGGCAGCCCTGTATAGAGAAGTTAGGTAAAGGGACCACTGACCATTAGGTCCAGTCGTGTCCGACTCTGGGGTTGCGGCGCTCATCTCGCTTTATTGGCCGAGAGCCGGCATACAGCTTCCGGGTTATGTGGCCAGCATGACAAAGCTGCTTCTGGCGAACCAGAGCAGCGCACGGAAACGCCGTTTACCTTCCCGCTGCAGCGGTTCCTATTTATCTACTTGCACTTTGACGTGCTTTCGAACTGCTAGGTGGGCAGGAGCTGGGACCGAGCAACGGGAGCTCACCCTGTTGCAGGGATTCAAACCGCCGACCTTCTGATCAGCAAGCCCTAGGCTCTGTGGTTTAACCCACAGCACCACCTGGGTCCCAATTAGAGAAGTTACTTAATGATTAATGTTTTATTATGTTTTTTATATATGTTGGAAGCTACTACCACCACCAACAGTGCTTTTTTATATTTTTTAAAAAATATGTTTTGGGGTACTCTCATTTTGGCTGCTCCCTCTCGCACCCTTCCTTCCCCCCAACCCCACCCAACCCTCAGATGAGGGACTCAAGGTGGCGGGGTTGAGAGGATGGGAAAGTCCCCAGCGACGGCGACAGTGGGGTCAGCTTGAGCGAAGAGGGGCGAGCACCCGCCGGCCGGTTCTAGCCTGGCAAGAGGTGGAGGAGGAGGAGGAGGAGGGGAGGGGGAGTGCCGTCACCTCCACCACGGCTGCCCCAGATTCCCCTCCCTGGGCACCGGCGGGGAGAATGACAGAGCTCTAGTCTGCGCTGCTACTTTGGAGACAGCTGGCATGTTGGTGCATTGGTCAGTCGGGGCAACACAAAATGTTTAGGGGTACACGTACCCCTGCATCACCCCCCCCCCCAAAAAAAGCAGTGATCATCATTATGAAATAGGACATTCCTCTTTTCATCGGAGAAATGTTGCAGTTATGGTAAAAGGTAAAGGACCCATGGATGGTTAATTCCAGTTAAACTTGACAGTGGGGTGTGATGCTCATCTCACTTCAGGCCGAGGGAGCTGGCACTTGTCCGCAGACAGTTTTCTGGGTCAAGTGGGTCATGGATTCAGCATTAAAGGGGGGGGGGGAGGAAGCACTCCAACACAGAGGGGGAAAGTCCATGCCTGTGTCTAGAAAGTGTGGGGCTAAAAATAAGAGTGGATGAGCACTAAGATTTTCAGATACGGCTCTCTTGATAGTTCTGCAGCCTCCAGACGTCCCTCATGAGGACAACCTTTTCTGTTTGAAAACATAGAGATCTGCCCTATTTTGAGTCAAACCACTGGTCCATCTCATTGTCTACACCGACTGGCAGCTGTTCTCCAGAGTTTCAGATAGGAGACATTCCCTGCCCTACTGGAGATTTGTTGTTCTTCGGTCGTTCAGTCGTGTCCGACTTTTCGTGACCCCATGGACCAGAGCACGCCAGGCATGCCTATCCTTCACTGTCTCTCACAGTTTGGCCAAACTCATGTTAGTAGCTTCGAGAACACTGTCCAACCATCTCATCCTCTGTCGTCCCCTTCTCCTTGTGCCCTCAACCTTTCCCAACACCAGGGTCTTTTCTAGGGAGTCTTCTCTTCTCATGAGGTGGCCAAAGTACTGGAGCCTCAACTTCAGGATCTGTCCTTCTAGTGAGCACTCAGGGCTGATTTCTTTAAGAATGGATAGGTTTGATCTTCTTGCAGTCCATGGGACTCTCAAGAGTCTCCTCCAGCACCATAATTCAAAAGCATCAATTCTTCGGCGACCCTACTGGAGATACCAGGGATTGAACTGGAGAAATTCTGCACGCAGTGTGAATGCTCTACTAATGAGCGACAATCCTTCTCCAGCCTCTGAAGGCTGGTCCATTTAGCAGCTTCCCTTCTGAGATAAGGTAGATTCCTACTGTTATAGATTTCTAGCACTTGGTGAAATCTTACTTCATTCCCCAGGCCCTTGTTGATTATTCATTCCAGCATCTTGAGCTTCTCCTGACATTGTTGCTGCTCTATTTACTGTTTGCATGGTTTTATTGTTTATCTTGTTTTATGTCCTCGAGATGTTTGTTTTTGAAAGGTGGTATAAAAAGGTACATGGAAACCACGAATCTGATAAAGTACTGCTGAAATATGCATTCAGATATTTACATCTTCCCTTCCTTTAGGACATTCTAGGTGGCAAGCACCACCATCATAAATCACAGTCAATTAGAACGATAAATGGCACAACAAAACCAATACTAAACAACAGCAATAATGGCTAACCTTGCCAAACTTTTCATCAAATAAGTGCATTTTTAAAATAATCCTATCTAAAAGAAATGAACAGGACAGGACACCAAATAAGCATAACTCACCTTTTCCCCATTTTTTCTTTCTTTCACTTTAACCAGTCTGGTTATCTACTACTCTATATGTTTTGGAAAGTTGCCTGTTTGTCTGTTTGCAATGCATCTAAAGTTATTATAACCAGATTTTGCATGATGGTTCCTGATATCAAGGATCAGGTTTTGGTTCTGTTTTTGGGTCAGTGTTTCCATACAATTGCATGCCATTTTGAATGACGATGGAGGCTTGAACCATTCAAAACTGCACTGACAGTAACCACTTATTTCACAACAGCACCAATTATTTTAAATTTTTTTGTTTCTTATAATTCCCGAGTAACAGCTAGTATTATATAAAGTAGCTATTAACTCTTCAGTGGTAGTGCTGTGGACTACCCTTTTGCAACAACATGCCCCCTCCCATTTTTTTATTTTTGTAAATATTCCTATTTGCATCCCACAAATGAACTCAAGGGATGGGGATTTACCAGTTTTGCTCTCACTGTGGCCTTGGGAGGTGGGTTAGACAGAGTGATCACAGCTTTCTCAAGATCACAGAATGAGCTTAACGGCCAGAATCCAAGGCTACCCATTGCGTGGTTAGCCAGAGCCCCCCCTGAACCCCATGCAGCCCATGAGGGAAATAACGAAACTTGACAACGTTCTATGGGATTAAATTGGCCACAACTTTATTAATATTCAGATGTAGGGAGACCTTGGCTCAGGCATTGAGCGTTTATCCTACCCAGCCCCCCCGGCCGGGGTTCTGGGTAATTATCAGGGTTATCCAGCATGTGTGGGGAGTGGGCTAGCTCTGGAGAACATATGTTCAAGCAGATAGCCTATTCGCCGCCGCTGGAGGGGGAGGGCAATGATGACCTCTGGGTGTATGGTCAATGCCTCCCCCTAAGACCCCTTTAATGGGAACCCTGGTATCGCTGCTGCAATGGGGGCGGGGGTCACCGCCCCTGCCCCCCCCCCATTTTAGGTAGATGACTAAAGGATTCCGCCCAAGGCCTGCAACTGCCAAAGTTGTGACAAATTGCTACGGGAAAGGCGAAACCTGCCAATGCAGGGAAAGTCCTTTCCGGTCCTTCAACAGCGACCTTGTCATAGCAGCGCCTGCGTGCCTGTGTGGCTGTGGAAAATAAAAGGTTAATCTGCATAATAAGTGTTAATTGAGGGAGTGGAGGGTGGGGAAGCTCTGAATCCAACGGCAACTTTCCCAGGTATGACTCCTATTGTGTACTGTATGTTCCCTCCTTCTACCTGGCCAATCCCCCTGGCAACACCTCCCCAGCCGGGATTGGGAGGCTGCTGGAGTAGGTGGAGACCACAGGTATCCTACCTGGGGAAGGCGGTGCCAGACCCAACTGCCAGGAGCTGCAACGTAATCCCGGGGGGCTACTCGCGACCACGCAAAATGCGCACCCCATTTGATGTGGGGAATGGTCATTCCTGCTTAGGGTAGATGACCGGTTCCCCCACAATGGGCATAGCCAAGGGGGGGGGTGCAGCACAGGGCCTCACAACTATGACATTGTGCACATGCAGAATGGAAGGCGAGAGGTGGGAGGGTGCCAAATTTTGGCCACACACAGAGTGCCACTGCATTTTGAAAGACCACAGTTCACACCTGGTATCTATCATAGTCCCATCTTCTCTCTGTTGCTTTTCATTCATAATTCACTGGAGCTAAATTTGCTGCCATGAATTCAGAGTCTCCATCATCCCATCACACTCAGAAACTAAAGCGGCTATCCTGTGATACACTTTACCCAACAACAACCCCCTGGCTCTTTGGCAAAGGATCCAGACATTGGTGATGGGGATTCTCTCCATATGTTGCTGAGGAATGACCATCATCCCTGTTCGTTAGACATGCTTTCTTGGGTTGATGAGAGCTGGACTTCAGTGACATCTGGAGGGCCATTGTTTTTCCATCTCTGGAATACGGTATGCCTGCAAAGCAAATCCATAGCAACATAGGTGACTGCCTTATATCAAGCCAGACCATGGGTCCATCTTGAATGGTATTGTCTATACTGAGATGGGGTGACCCTCCAGAATTCTAGACAGGAGTCCTTCCCAGCCCTACCTGGTGGGGCCAGAGGTTGAACCTGTTACCTTCTCCATTCAAGACTGATGCTCTACCACTGAATTATAATTCCTTGTCAAAGCAGATCCAACTCTTCTTCCTCTTCTTCTTCCTCCTCCTCCCTCCAATTGTGTGTTCATTTCTGGCTTCTTAAATAATTTCTCTATTATCTCAGCCATTTACTCAACTCCATATTTCTTTCTTTCTTTCTTTCTTTCTTTCTTTCTTTCTTTCTTTCTTTCTTTCTTTCTTTCTCCTTCCTTCCTTCCTTCCTTCCTTTTTCTTTTTTCAGTGATGTCTCCATTTCACTCTGATTTGATGCCATTCATTTTCTTCTTTTTTCCGGGGTGGGCGCTAGGGATATTAACTATTGTGGCTAATTATACAGCAAATTCAAATCTGAATGATTTTTTTCCCCTTCTTCTTCTTCTCAGGCTGCGACTTGCCTCTTCTTTAATTTTCTGTTATCAGGCAAATTACTGCACTGCTGATTGCTGGTCTTTCCCTGCAAACAGCCCCACCCTCATTTTCTTTTCATTCCTTGGCCTCTTATGGAAGTTTGAATCTGACAAGGTCATTCTGAAAACCTTGTAAAAAGAAAACGTGGGGAGGGTACCCAACATTTTGATATTCCTCGTTTAACTCTTAGTCTGCCCAATAGCATAGCTAACAGCCACAGCATCAATGAGGAGTCAGCACCGAGTAGGGGAGTTAAATCTTTGTGGATTGTGGTACAAACTGACCTGATTAACCCTGTGCTTTATTAGAGTATGCATTTAAACTGCAATGACACACTGTGGAATTTTGCATGGAATTAGCCACATTTAAAATACAGTGGTACCTCGGTTTTTCAGATGTCTCCATTGACGAACATTTCGCTTTTTGAATGCCGTAAACCTGGAAGTAAATGCTTTGGTTTTCAAACACGCCTTGGAAGTCGGACATTCCACACAGCTTCAGTACTGAGTTTTCCATATTTTTTGTATCGAGGCTTCCATATTGAGTTTTCAGTTTTCGGACGTTTCAGAACTCGAACCGTCTTCCAGAACAGATTACTTTCGAAAACCGAAGTACCACTGTACTAGCATCGAATCTCAAACAACCTAAAACAACAACAACTCTGTACAACTGCACACTGCAGCAACTTCTGCTTAACCTGGATTTTAAACCCAGGAGCTAATGCACAGGGGTGAAAGGGGAAGAGTGGGGAATTGCAAGATGAAATGTATATCAAAAGTTCATGTACAGGCATCTAAAGAAAATATATGAATCAAAACCGAGGAATGGTAGATACAGTAAGTGATAGATCAATGCAGCAACCACATTGTTAACTTAAAACTCCAAAATGTGGAGGAGAATTTAACATAAGAACAAAAGAAGACCCTGCTGGATCAGGCCAGTGACCCATGTAGCTCAGTATCCTGTTCTTACCATGCCTAACCAGATTCCTGTGTGAAGCCTGCAAGCAGGAGAAGAAGAAGAGTTTGGATTTGATATCCCGCTTTATCACTACCCGAAGGAGTCTCAAAGTGGCTCACATTCTCCTTTCCCTTCCTCCCCCACAACAAACACTCTGTGAGGTGAGTGGGGCTGAGAGACTTCCAAGAAGTGTGACTAGCCCAAGGTCACCCAGCAGCTGCATGTGGAGGAGTGGGGACGCGAACCCGGTTCACCAGATTATGAGTCTACCGCTCTTAACCACTACACCACACTGGCTCTACACCACACTGGCACACAGGACCTGAGCACAACAGTACCCTCCCCACCTGTGACCCACCATATGGACTCTAACAGTGCAGGTAAGAAATAGCCACCATGGCTAGCAGACATCAATACCCTTCTCCATGAATTTACCTCATCCTCTTATAAAGCCATCCAAGTTGGTGGTTGCCGCTGCCTCTGGTGGGACTTTCTGGTTTAACCCTGTGTTGTGCAATGAAGCACTGTCTGTCCTGAATCTTCCAAAATGCAACTTCTCTCGGTGCCCCTGCATTCTAGTCTTCTGAGAACTATACCCCATGAATGTGCATTTGAAATTTGACCACTTTATTGACCATCCATAAATGCCCTAACTTCAGGAGTTTTCATGTGATTAACAAAGAGAAAAGGTGGTCCTTGGGACTGCATCTGGCACTGGAGGAAATCCCTAGCCATCATGACTAGTAACTATAGTCAGAGTAAGGTAAAGGTAAAGGACCCCTGGACAGTTAAGTCCAATTAAAGGCGACTACTGTATGGGGTTGCAGCACTCATCTCGCTTTTTTAACACCCCAAAATGGTCTTGTTTATCCCATAGCCACAGCCTTGGATTCAAACAGAAATTAAACATTGTTCAGATTCATCTCACTCCTTCCTTCTGGCCCACATCACTGCAGCTCAGACCCAGCTTTTTCTTCTAATGAACTGCTAGCTGCCACTCATTTGCCGTCTCACAAAGAGCCCCTTTCCTTTGTTTCCCTTCATGGCCCATCACCCATGTGATCACTTCATCAGGAAACTAGCCTGGCTTATATTTTAACACTTGCTGGAGCCAGGGGTTTAGAGGTTCTCTGCAGACAGCCTAATTTCCCGCACCCCAAACGCATAACAGGACCCCTGGATGGTTAAATCCAGTCAAACCTGACTTTTGGGTGCGACGCTCATATTGCTTTCAGGCCGAGGGAGCCGGTGTTTGTCCACAGGCAGCTTTCCGGGTCATGTGGCCAGCATGACTGAAGTGCTTCTGGTACAACAGGACACTGTGATGGAAGCCAAAGTGCACAGAAATGCCATTTACTTTCCTGCCGTAGCGGTACCTATTTATCTACTTTCACTGGCATGCTTTCGAACTGCTAGGTTGGCAGGAGCTGGGACAGAGCAACAGGAGCTCACCCCATCGTAGGGATTCAAACCACCAATCTTCTGATTGGCAAACCCAAGAAGCTCAGTTTAGACCACAGCACCACCCGCTTCCCACCCCTTATAGTCAGAGTACACAGCACTGGGCTGGGTGGTCCAGTTGGGTGATATAGTTTAAGTCAGTTTCATATGTACATATGCAGAAGCCACCTATTTCTTGTCCCTGATATGTGACACTCTGAGGAATTCTGTTCTTGAACATGGATGATCTATTTATCGGCCATAGCTAACAGTCACCCGAGAGCCCTGTGTTACCAGTGTATCATGCTGCGATTTGACCATGATTATGTAAAATCTGCAAGTTGATTACACCGAGCAAAGAACTGTGTGATACATTTCTCTCCCTGACCCAAATATGCTGTAATGTGCGCATGTAATAGGAAGCCTTGCGGGCTGCGAAGGCATCACGGTGACAAAAAGATGTGAGCTGTGATTTCCCCTGCCCCTGTAAAAAGTCCTCTGTGAAAGAAAATTGTCCAAAGTGCATATAATCGATGTGAATGCATAGTTTACATTGGCTATTAAACATGACAAGCTCTATTAAAACTGATGCTTCTTCCCCCAAAGCTAATGGAAAAGAAGCAACTCGCAGGATCATTCCTTAAATGGACTGGGGAGAGGAGGAGGAGGAGGAGGAGGAGGAGGAGTAAGTAGAGAGACAGGGTGTATGAGAGAGAGATATCAGCTAGCAGGGGGCATGGATGGAGGAAGGAGAGCTGAAGACAAGATGTTTGTTGGGAATCAGGTCTAACTCTACCAACATTGATTCAGTGGTTCCACAGTGTAGTGGCATGCAGTCAGAGGACTGGGGGACCAAGCTAGTCCCTTAATGTTCCCAGTAAATTAGTGTATTAAAATATTAAAGCCCGGCACCTCCTTCCCAAAGTCCAGGAAGCTTCTGCCTGCCTTCAGAAGGGAGGCACGATACTCCGACGTGGTCCAAGCCCTTCTGCCAGAGTCCATCTGGCTTTGGGAAGGAGGCAACAGGGTGGCAGCAAAGTCCCCAAAGTCCGGGAAGCTTCTGCCCAGCTTAGAGAGGGATCTCGGTGCCAGGGACCACACCAGTTGGAGATGCTGATGGCACCTTTTTTTAGTAGTACTGGGAGTTTGGATCATAATAGAGCCCTGTTATAGGATCATAGTAGAAACCTGATGATTCATCATATTGGTATGTAGAAGTATCTGCAACAGCATACCTGGTGCACCATCAGCATCTCCAACTGGCGTGGTCCCTGGCACCAAGTATGCTGTTCCAGATACTTCTACATACCAATATGATGAATCATCAGGGTTCTACTATGATTCTGTAACAGGGCTCTATTATGATCCAAACTCCCAGTACTACTAAGAAAAGGTGCCATCAGCATCTCCAACCAGCTTAGAGAGGGAGGCTTAATGCTCACAAGTGCAACATCGGAACGTCGAGATGTTGCTCCCCCCAATTGCCCCCACAAGCTGGCAGCTCTGGCCCTAACTGGCCCCCTACGAAAAATTCCACCATCCATCATGGCCACAATGTCTAATGCATTTTCTTCCAGATATCTGCAGATATATAATTCCTGAGACATAGAGCAAGGGGATGCCCACATCTTACACTGATACATCCTATTTCTATAGTGAAATTTTCCAGAACCTCCCCTAACAATCCTGGGAATTGTGGTTGGATGACAATTCTAACATACCGACATAGGAAGTGGCCTTATACGGAAACAGGACATTAACTCATCTGGCTTGGTATCATCTGCACTAAGTGGCAGCAGCTATCCAGGTTTTCAGAAATGGGATTTCTTCAAGCCATGCCTGGATATACTAGGGATTGAACCAGCAACCTTCTGCATGTGAGACAGATGCTCTACCGCTGAGACCTTCACATCCACCCCCACCCCTACAAACATTCTGAGCATTAACAAATACAGTGGTACCTTGGTTCTTGAACCCAATCCATTCTGGAAGTCTGTTCAACTTCGGAAATGTTAGAAAACCAAGACGTGGCTTCCGATTGGTGCAGGCACCCCAGAAACAATAGCCAACAATCACATTGGATGTTCAGCTTCTGAAAAACGTTCGAAAACCGGAACACTTACTTCAGGGTTTTCGGCATCCGGGAGCCGAAATGTTCGAGTACCAAGGTGTTCAAGAACCAATTCTTTCTAGTTATCAAGGTCCTGTAACACAACATATTAGACTGTAGGGAAGGTTCCACTGAATTCACTGGAACTTACTTCTGAGTAAATATTTGCAGAAGAATATGGGATGTGCACCACAAGTTTCTGGAAGGTTTGGTGTTGTGCATGTGAGGTGTGCTATAAGAATCTACTTCTAGTGTGTCAAATAAATGCCCAAAATAAACATCACTTAAAAGGAGGGGGTCCCTTTTTCAGAGAGATGAATTTGATTAGTACATTTTTCTCTCTCTGACTCTCTTTCAAAGAGCCTTTTTGACATTCCTAAAGGAACCCGAGTTATGTTTATCCAATTTACTCCTTCCCAAACTCTCTCTCTCTCTCTCTCTCTCTCTCTCTCTCTCTCGCACACACAAACACACTTTGTGTACTAGGAGAAAAGGCGAACCAATGTAAGGTGTAATGGAACTGCTAATGAGCTGATGCTATCTAGCAACCAATTTTGAATTCAGTCTTCTTCTTCTGCATCTGTGGGGTTGTAATTTAAAATTACCAGTGGAGGGTTTTTGTGTGTGTGTGTTTTGCTGTTTCCACTCTTTTCCACCTTGTTTCCACTGTTTGATCCCATTGTACAGAGTGCCTTTGCAAGTCATGTCCAGAGAGAAAGAGAGAGAGAGAGAGAGAGAGTCCGCAAGCTTAACATGAATCAACAGTGTGATGCAGCAGCAGAAAAAGAAAAAAAAGCTCATGAAATTCTAGTCCGCATCAATGTTGGTGTTGACCTTTAAAGCCCTAAACGGCCTTGGCCCAGTATACCTGAAGGAGCGTCTCCACCCCCACCATTCAGCCCGGACACTGAGATCCAGCGCCAAGGGCCTTCTGGCGGTTCCCTCACTGCGAGAAGCAAAGCTATAGGGAACCAGGCAGAGGGCCTTCTCGGTAGTGGTGCCCGCCCTGTGGAACGCCCTCCCACCAGATGTCAAAGAGAAAAACAACTACCAGGCTTTTAGAATACATCTGAAGGCAGCCCTGTTTAGGGAAGTTTTTAATGTATTTTAATCTTTGTTGGAAACCACCCAGAGTGGCTGGGGAAACCCAGCCAGATGGGCAGAGTACAAATAATAAGTTATTGTTATTGTTATTGTTATTGTTATTGTTATTGCTATTGCTATTGCTATTGCTATTGCTATTAACAGAAGACTAGTGTCCAGGTCAAGGGAAGTAATAGTACCATTTGATTCTGTCTTGGTCAGACCACATCTGGAATACTGTGTCCAGTTCTGGTTACCAGTTTAAGAAGGATATTTACAAACTGGAAGGTGTGTAGAGGAGGGCAACTGAAATGATCAAGGGTTTGAGAACCAAGCCTTAAGAGGGAGCTGTGTATGTTTAGTCTGAAAAAGAGGCGACTGAGAGGAGATATGGTAGCCATCTTCAAATATCTCAAGGGCTGCCACATGGAAGATGGAGCAAGCTTATTTTATGATGCTGCAGAGGGCAGGACTTGAACCAATGAATTCAAATTACAAGGAAGGAGTTTCCAACTTAACATTAGGAAGAACTTTCTGACAGTAAGAGCTGTTTGCTAGTGGAACAGATTTCCTTTGAATGTGGTGAAATCTGTTTCACTGAAGAGGTTTTTAAGCAGAGGTTGGATGCTCTGTAAGGGATTCTTTAGCTGTGATTTCTGCAATACTGGGGTTGGACTAGATGAGCCTTAGGATACCTTGCAACTCTATAATTCTATAATTCTAAGTTCTTGAGGCTCTTCAGTTTGGGAGGTTGTGGAGTAGAATGCCTTGGAACCCTTCAAGATGTAACATTTCAGTCAACCACCCCTCTCCAGCTGCAGTCTCTAGGAAGATCAACCCTCCACAAACATAAGTTGGCTTGAAAAAAAGCTAAAACACCATCCTCTCCTCTTGTGTGGGCGATTAAGCGAGAGAGAGAGAGAGAGAGAGAGAGAGAGAGAGAGAGAGAGGGAGACCAAATTACTCCTGCTGAGAAGAATCTCTTCCTTTGGTGCTGTGGAATTTTGCTTCCCTTTAATAGTTCCTGTGGTCTTTGGAAAACATTTGGTTGGGAGCAGAGGACTGGCAGGGGAAGAGACTTGCAGTGGTTGATGTGAAGGAAGAGGGGGGAATAATATGAACAGAGGATGGAGCTGATGGTTGGAGGGGGGGGGTGTTAAATAAGACAAATCATGCTCTCCCCTCCATCTTCCAATAGCACCTCAGGTACCTCTTGTGGTGAATTTAATTATCAGAGAGTGTGGGGGGAGATGACAAGAATGGAGCCAGCATTGATTCTGTACAAGGCGTTCTGAGCATCAAACCCCTTTTATTGCTTTAATAATTCTAAAGCAAGTGACCAGGAACAGCCATCTGGCTATAGGTTTATGATTATTATAGAATTGGTGTGCTCGTCTGCTCCCGTTTAAACTCCTTATGCCCTGTCAACCTCCAGAACGTTGCAAGCCTCTTCCAAATCATGCCACTTGGATGCTCTAGGACTAGCTGTTTATTTTTTTGGGGGGGGGGTTGCTTAAGGGAAGAGTTAGTTCTGAGATTCCTTGTTGCGTACCACACGCATCAAAGCAAGAAACAGGGGGGCAAGAAATGTATTGGGGGGTGGAGACTCCCACAGTTATTGTTGGAAGCTTGGAACAGGGCTCAGTCCTGCGCTGGCATCCTGGAGAATCTGAGGACACGTGGAGATTAAACTGCAGGGACCTAGAAGTAGCTGCATGGAAATTAATGAAGATGGTGGCAGAGGGGTGCATTGAATTCGGTGAGAGAGCGGTGCATTGAATTCGGTGAGAGAGCGGTGCATTGAATTCGGTGAGAGAGCGGTGCATTGAATTCGCTTTCAAAAACCTGCATATCAGGCAGAAACTGCATACAAAATTTTGTATAGTAGGAGAAATTCGCGCAAATACGCTGGTGAATTTTCACGAGGATCGTTTGAAAAAAAATTAATATAGGCAAAAAGTAAAACTGATGTGTAAAACAGTTGGGTTATTCTGACTGGCCTTTCAATGTGTGTTCATGGTTTGGTCTGCTTGGCATTTAGTGCGGGCAGGTAAGGGAACTGAAGAAGTTAATGGACAGGCACCCTAAGGCATTATTAAATTACGGGTACTCTTGGGTCACCTTTCACAGCCTTTGGGGTTTTTTTGGAGGGAGGGGTCCTTTATGCCTGGTATGTGTACCTTGATCAGCTCTGGACAACATGACATGAGTGTGCATACTGGGTTCACATAGCCCAGGGTATCTTAGCAAGGAGAGAAAATTTACACCAAATCATTGGCTTAGGGGCCACAGAAAGCAGGGTCCATTTGACAGTAAGAGCTGTTCGACAGTGGAATTTGCTGCCAAGGAGTGTGGTGGAGTCTCCTTCTTTGGAGGTCTTTAAGCAGAGGCTTGACAGCCACCTGTCAGGAATGCTTTGATGGTGTTTCCTGCTTGGCAGGGGGTTGGACTGGATGGCCCTTGTGGTCTCTTCCAACTCTATGATTCTATGTACCCTCAGAAAGACCTCTTCCTACAACCCCAGAGAGCTTCTGTCCATCAGTGTGGAAAATACTGAACTGGATGGACCAAATAGTCTGATTTAGTATAAAGCAGTATGATGGTTTTTAAACAGAGGTTAGGTGACCAGCTATCACAATGATTCCTTTAGATGTGATTCCTGAATTTTCGCTGGTGTTCCAGTGGGACTTGTGGATTTTAAATTTACTTTATTAGATCTTACATCTAGCTGTATGTTTCCTATACTGCGCCTCACCTTGAGCATTAGTGATTGGGGCAAAAAAAGAGAGCCAAACAATTAAATTCATGAATGAGCGCCATCACTTCTTCAACTCCTTTTCAGGCACTGAAGCCGAGCCGAGCTCAAAGATTTGCAGCAACGTTGCAATCTCTCCCCTGCCCCCGTGTCAATTTAATTTGAAGCAATTTGACAATCTTGATATGAACAGAGGATGGGACACTACAATAATGGGACAACATCCTTCTCTTGTTAAGGCTTCGGCACCTGCTATTGCCTTTTACAGTAATTGCCCTAGATCAAGAGACCGATTGTAAATGTGTTAAGTTTTGCTGACAACACAAAGTAGGGGAGAAGTGAAAACCCAGGCTTAAGAGGCAAGGAAAATGCAACGAGATTTGCCAGCAGTTTTGGGTGGTTATGCAGCAAATGAAATTCAGTATTGACAAACACGCATTAATGCGATTGGCTGGGGAAAGGGAGGGAGCAGCCGCAATGAAATGCCACTCATATCTGGTGAAGTGAGAATCCGAGTCTCTGAAGCAAAGACGATGACAATAGCCTTAATACAAAATAGATCCTCTCTGGATGGGATATATTCTATTAACGCTCTTTTGCTTTGCTTTCCTTAAGTGATGAACAGCCAGAAAGAGCAATTATGGTGCCTGGGGGCGGGGGGGGGGGAAGAAACAGCCTGGGCGTGATCTAGTCAAAGATAAGAATGTTGAAATCCCATTGACTGTGCTGCAACATTTTGGCGCGTGCCACAAACTGACACACAAATGAATAGGATTTAAAAGTGAATGTAAGAAGAGCCCTGCTCATCTCATGGGTTGAATCATAGAAGCCTAGAATTGTGGGCTTTTATGTTGGAAGGGACCCACAGTGAACCCACAGCTGGGGAGGGGAATACTCTTGTACTTGCGGTTTTCCCACAGACATCTGGTTGGCCCCTGTGAGAACAGCATGACTAGATGTGCCATTGGCCTGATCCAGCAGGCTCTTCTTACGTTCTTAAGGGAAGATAAGATTTTTGTTCACACCCCTGAAAAGTCTAGAACACTGCAGAGACCATTTGTAGAATGACGGAAAGGACACTCCCTAATACCCCTTGGCAATCATAAAAGTAAGATCGACCCAACAAAAGCCCTGGATCCCACCTGTGGACATTTGTAGGAGATTTTCTCTCCCACCTTTCATACTTTTCAAAAAAATAATAATTCATAAATTGGTAAGAATGTTGTTGTTGTTGTCGTCATCCTCATCATCCATCACAGCATAAATATTAAACTTGAATGGACCAGGAAGCAATTGCAGGACTCAAGGAGCTCCATAGAGCTAAAACAATTTTTGAGGAAGGGGGACTGTTTACTCCCAGAGCCAGTGTGGTGTAGTGGTTAAGAGCGGTAGACTCGTAATCTGGTGAACCGGGTTCGCGTCTCCGCTCCTCCACATTCAGCTGCTGGGTGACCTTGGGTTAGTCACTCTTCTTTGAAGTCTCTCAGCCTCACTCACCTCACAGTGTTTTTTTTTTGGGGGGGGAAGGAGAATGTTAGCCGCTTTGAGACTCCTTCGGGTAGTGATAAAGCGGGATATCAAATCCAAACTCCTCCTCCTCCTCCCCCTCCTCTTCTCCTTCTCCTTCTCCTTCTCCCTGAAATTTGGAATCCTTCTGTTGAATTTCTGTGTCTCAAGATCTGATTCCTGCATGTTAATGGGATTACAAATGTGCGAACTATTTTTTTAATGAAGTCCAATCTCCATCCTAAATAAAAAGAGCCAATTTTGGCTTTGTTGAAATTCCGTAAGTTTTTGCTTGTTGACTTATGCTTGGTAAACTTTGAATTGCAGCAAAGCACCAACAGATATCTTTGTTTCTCTGGCTTGTACTTAACAGCTGATGAGCTAAAAAAATGCAAAAAGAAAAAAATGGGTGAATATTCCAAGGAGAATGTTAATTTCAAAATCATGTCAAAAAGATGGAAATTCAAGAGCCTTTAGCACAACTCTGAAGAGTTGAGAGAAACCTGTGTTATTATTTCTAAAACAAGCAGTATCAAGCGCAATGCCTACAGTGTTTTCCTTGGTGCCTCCCTGTTGCGAGAGATCTTTCCGATCTATTATAAGTTCTTTGTTATTGTCCATCCTATTTCCACACATGCAGGGAGGGAAGAGGAGAGTGGAACGTTGATTTCCTTCCAGTTGCTGGGAGAGTCTATACTGGTCCTTGGTTATTACTTGAGCTATTAGTTAATTTAAGCAGCAGGAAGGCGATTAACTGACCAGCGAGATTTCCTGCCCAGCATCTGCTAATCAATGAGCTGTGATTTGGGCAATAAAAATGAAATTGTGTCTGGACAATAAACTATATGTTGCCTTTTAGACCAATGATGGGAAAGAACCCAGAGTCACGGAAAGAACAAGATGGTTGTGACTGAAGGTGGGGAGACCTATAGCATGGTCCAACAATGCGCCAGAGAGTAAGCTGCGAATCTATCCAAGGGTAGACTGGGGAAGTGTGGGAACAAACAACCAGGCTTACGTAGGTCTCTAACTAGAAAATGAGAACTGAAAGTCATATGATGCACAGAGTCATATGGTAGCTGCAGCCATTCTAGATAGGCAGAGATTGGCTCTGTAGAAGGTGCTCTATGTCCCTAAGTCTGAAAAAGGTCACATTGTTCCTCAAGAAGTTGCAGGATGCTCCAAATTTGGAGGTGGCAAGCCAAGATGGAGTTGACACCATTCCAATGGTTGAAAGGCACAACAGTATGCAAACTTCTATTTTATTTAAACCATTTTCATCTCCCGCATCAGCTGGAAAAAGGACCCCAGAGCAGGTTATGGACATCAGCCACACCTATCAGGCAATCACCCATTCCCACCACCCTTCTGAGTAATACCCCTCCCCACCCTCTCACTATATATAAGGGTCTGGTGACTTCTGTTTCAGTGTATCTGAAGAAGTGTGCATGCACACGAAAGCTCATACCAAGAACAAATTTGTTGTTGTTGTTTAGTCGTTTAGTCGTGTCCGACTCTTCGTGACCCCATGGACCAGAGCACGCCAGGCACTCCTGTCTTCCACTGCCTCCCGCAGTTTGGTCAGACTCATGTTGGTAGCTTCGAGAACACTGTCCAACCATTTTGTCCTCTGTCGTCCCCTACTCCTTGTGCCCTCAATCTTTCTAAGAACAAACTTAGTTGGTCTCTATGGTGCTACTGGACAATTTATTTATTTTTTATTTTATTTTTTTGTATATTTCGACTTCAACCTTGCAATCTATTTTTTCCCCAAAAGAAAAAAAGCATGGCACCAAAGGAAAAGGCTTTGGGGGAAGGATACTGAGATGCCAGTTCCTAGCTGCAGAGTGGCATGGTATATCTGTAAGCTGCCTTGAGTCCCATTCTAGGGAAATGGGCAATGTATACATAAATATATATTAATATCAGTGGGATATAAATAAATAAATGGGATAAGGCAGCCCAGGGAAGCACCAAAGAGGCAAATAAAAAGGCTGCAGGTAGGACTTGCTAAGGAACAATCTGGAAAGGAACACCCCCATGAAGAATATAGAATTAAAGATTTAGATAGAAGACACCCCAAGGGTAATCTAGTCTAACCCCCACAATGCAGGAATCACAGCTACAAGATCCATAATAAACTGTCCACCCAGCCTCCACTCAAAACCTCTAATGAATGGAAGTCCATGCTTCCAGTACCGCAAGCATGACTGTGCTGCCTAGCGATGATGGGAGTTGTAGTCCAAAATATTTGGAGAGCAGCAGGTTGTCCAAGGCTATCCTATTATAATGAAACTGGGGCAGAGGAGGAAGAGTGGTTCTCTCCATGCACTTCCCCCAACATGCATAACTCCATAAACCACTATCATCCTTCTGCTTCGTCATCTTTTTTCCTTTTTCTCTACTCCAGCACGCTAAATAGTCTGCAGATCCTTCCTGCATCCAGAAACCTATCACAGTTGTGCAGAGAAACCTGATTCTCCTTCTTCATGTTAACATTTTTCTTTGCACGGATAGCAATGTTTCTGCTGGTGTGCAATGATCTCCATACACGTGACGCCTCGGCAAAAGCTTAAAAAAAAAGTTTAAAACCCAGAAGTTTCTGGTGTTTTTTTTGTTTTGTTTTTTAAAGGTAGCTTGGGAGAAGAAATTAAAAACAAATTGGAATGGCAGTAGTTGCTTTGATATCAGCATAGTTATGACGGCCCTTTACAATCTCTTTTCTTCTCTCCCCCCCCCCTTTTCCTTTTATTTAAAATACTCTGTTGGGGGGAGCAATTTTGTAGCTCATTACTAGACCCTTTGGGCTAGCCTAGCTTCCCCAGAGTTTGCTGATTTACTTCATCAGTGTTAAGCATGATTATTTATTTATCTGCATGCTGCAGTTACATAATTTCCTGGTTATTTTTGTAGTGATAATCAGAATGCAAGAAAAGGCTGTGACACATTATATTTTCTCTCTCTCTCTTCTTGCCCCCCCCGGCCCCCCACCCACCCGCCTGCCCGCCATTCTTACTCTCTTGCTTTCGTACCCCTCTGGAAATCAGCTTGCATTCTGACGGCTGCTTAACAGGATTTGATTAAAAAGAACAACAAGCAGTAAACTAATTACCACGGAAATACAGCTCGACAAAACTTTTAAGGGGGGGTGGCAACCCCCACCATGTATTATATTGTTTTAAGGTTCAGTTAATATACCTTCATTTATCATCTTTATAGGAGATATGCAGGGTGATGATGAATAATCCCTGGCTTCCAATCAGGAAATGTAAATTATCCTGTCTTAAAAAAATGAATAATGAATGCTAGCAGATTTGAAACTAAAAGAATATAAGCCCCATAGTAAGCAATGTTGCAGTTCCAAATCAGCTGGTTAGTTGATAAAAGTGGCAATAGAGTGACTTTGCTCCAATGATGGAATTTCACCAGCTTCGACCCATGAGACGTGGAAGGTGATCTGGAGAGGGTTAGCCCAGACTTCCTCAAACTTGGCCCTCCAGATATTTTTGGCCTACAACTCCCATGATCCCTAGCTAGCAGGGCCAGTGGTCAGGGATGATGGGAATTGTAGTCTCAAAACATCTGGAGGCCCGAGCTTGAGGAAGCCTGGGTTAGCCAATCTAGGGTGGATTCTTCCACGTTTTGCTACTATCTTGCTGCAACCTTTGCCTTCTTCTTTGACGCTTGATGAGCCTTCAACTATACTTTCCCTGGAGTATAAAGTCTTCTTTAATGTCTTTACGTGAAGTTTTCATAATGGCCAGATTCCTATCAAAAAATGTCGTCAGCTCACAGGAAACATACTATATGGTGTATTTCCTATAGAAATCATCCCCAAAGAGAAATTAATAATGAATTGCAGTCGTCGTCCCCACCCCGGCAAAAATTCTGAAGAATATCAAGAGAAGTAAAAAAGAGATTTGAATGGCAACATTTTCCCTGCAGAGTTCTCCATATCTCTAGATATTAGCCCTTCAGATATTACTGAGCCATGGTTCCCATAAATCCCAGACAGCATGGACCACACCAGGAATGATGGGATTTGTAGTTCTTCAACATCTGGAAGGCCACAGCTTAGCCTTCTTGACACAAGTGGGAGCCACAATTCCTTACCTTTCGAAACACTCCCAGATCTACTTGAAGATGCCAAGGGTTGAATCGAGCACCTTCTACATGCAAAAGAGATGCTATATCACTAAGCTATTATCCTTCCCGAAATATGAGGGTGATGGCGTCACAAACCACGACAGGTATTTTGTTTTGCAAATACTGGAAAGTATCTTTGCCACAATGGATAATGAAATTTTCGTCCCAGGGTGATCTAGAGTTCATTTATGTCACTATTATATTTAAATCTTACCTTTCTTTTCCCAAGGGAAAAAAAAGTAAGTTAACAAAAGAAATATACAATATAAAAAAGGGAGAGAAACAAGTCAAAGCAAGGGGAGCTGTCCTCTGCCTTCCTTTCATGCTAAGGGGCTGATTGCTCTTCAAGTGAAAGAAAGAAGGGGCTCATGAAAAGGCTCCCATGGAGCGGACAGCGCTGTGATCTAAACCACTGAGCCTCATGGGCTTGATGATCGGAAGGTCAGCAGTTTGGGTCCGTGTGACAGAATGAGCTCCCGTTGCTCTGTCCCAGCTCCTGCCAACCTAGCAGTTCGAAAGCATACCAGTGCAAGTAGATAAATAGGTACTGCTGTGGCGGGAAGGTAAATGGCGTTTCTGTGCGCTCTGACACTCGTCACAGTCCTCCATGCGCCAGAAGCGGTTTAGTCCTGCTGGTCCCGGAAAACTGTCTGTGGACAAACACCAGCTCCCTTGGCCTGAAGCGAGATGAGAGTCACTCTCCATAGTCAAGTTTGATTGGACTTAACCATCCAGGGGTCCTTTACCCCTCTCTCTCTCCTAAACTGCAGGGTTGATGGCTCTTGATAGAGTCCAGAAATGGAAGGGCCAGATGCCAGTTGGATTGGCCAACTGGTAGTTATGATTAAAGATGTAAGAAGGCAGTGGTTTGCATCCCATCCTATGTTTGTCGCAATCAGCACTGTCTCCACTCTGCTGCAGTTCAGCATCTTCTATGAAAACCTATTTAATTTGTCTCACCAAAGTAATTATTATGTACTTAGTTACATAAGGAAATTCAGTGCATTGCAATGGATGGGAAATGTCAAATACATTGCAGAAAACAACACAATTATTTACCTAACATTTGTAGACTAAAAATAATATTGATAGCAAATATACTTTGTATTCTCTTTCAGGATTTCCATTCCTGACCTCATAGGAATAAGCAAATTGTGGTGATTTATGCTCTTGTTTCAATTTCTCACAGAATTCTCAGGAGATGTGCTGTCTTCCAGGTACAAAGATTCACAATGTGACAGATGTTGCCAAGTCATATAAATCCCACTGACCACAACCCCTTCCTTCTGATTCATATGAATATCACTGATGTTGCCAAATGCAGCCTTTGATGTATAGCAAGGGACCAAGAGACTCTTGGCAGGAAGTTGAAGGACCTTGGGGCACACATGGTTTTTTCATCACTCCTTCCTGTCAAAGGTTGTGGCCCAAGAGAGAGGAAAATACTGGAAGTAAACCACTGGTGATAAGGAGTCAGAAAACCAAGACTAATAATGATAATAATAATAATAATAATAATAATAATAATAATAATAATAATAATAAAAAACAACTTTTATTTGTACCCCGCCCTTCCCAGCCAAGACCGGGCTCAGAGCGGCTAACAATCATAAAACCACAACAAACCACAAAACAAACAGTTAAAATGCAAATTAAAATACAATTTAAAATTTAAATGCCACCTCATTTTAAGCAGCCCACCAACAAACCAACGGAATAAAACGTCAGGGTTACACTCAAACCAACCCAAAAGCCAGGCGGAACTTCTCCGTCTTGCAGGCCCTGCAGAAGGATGCCAAATCCTGCAGGGCCCTCGTCTCTTGCGGCAGATCATTCCACCATGTCGGGGCCAGAACCGAGAAAGCCCTGGCCCTAGTAGCTGCCAGCCTGATATCCTTATGGCCCGGGATCTCCAGGATGTTATTATTTGAGGACCTCAAGGTCCTACCCGGGGCATACCAGGAGAGGCGGTCCCTTAAGTACGAGGGTCCTAGGCCGCGTAGGGCTTTAAAGGTCAAAACCAGCACCTTGAACCTGATCCTGTACTCCACCGGGAGCCAGTGCAGCTGTTAGAGCACTGGAATAATGTGATCTCGCGGCAAAGCCCCCGTAAGGAGCCTCGCTGTGGCATTCTGCACCTGCTGGAGTTTCTGGGTCAGTCTCAAGGGCAGCCCCGCGTAGAGCGAGTTACAATAATATGAGGAACAGTTGAGAGAGTTGTGTAAATTTAGCCCGGATAAAAGGAGAGTGAGAAAACATGTGATAGCCATCTTCAGTCTTCAAAGAGGTGGTGTGTTGTAGTGGCTAGAGTGCTGTACTGGGACCTGGGAAATCAGGGTTCAAATCTTCACTTGGCCATGAAGCTTACTAGGTGACCTTGGGACAGTAACTGCCTCTTAGCCTAAATTTCCCTCACATGGTTGTCACAGGGATTTAAGGAGGAAGAACAAACATATCTGCCTCCTTGAACTCCTTGGAGAAAAAAAGGTGGGATATAAATGCAATCAGTCAATCAGTCAATCAATCAATCAATCAATCAATGGCTGTCACATGGAAGATGGAGCAAGCTTGTTTTCTCCTGCTCTAGGGGGTAGGACTCACACCCATGGATTCAAGTTATAAGAGGATTTAAACATCAGGGATAACGTTTTGAAAGTAAGAGATGTTCAACAGTGGAATGGACTCCCTCAGAAAGTGGACTCTCCTTCCTTGGCGGTTTTTAAGCAGAGTTTGGCTGTACATCTGTCCTGGATGCTTAGTTGAGATTTCTGCATTGCAGGAGGTTGGACTAGATGACCCTCGAGACCCTTCAAGCTCTACAACTCTATGATTCGATGATCACTAGTTATGAGTACTGTGTTCATTGCTCTTTTAAAAAGCAAACAAACCTTAAGCAGTCCCTAAAGCAAATGCTGTAACTTGAAAAAAAAACTCCTAGGTCCTTTATCCTTCACTCATCACATGTCATAGCCACACAAGTACTACTATGGGTGGTTTCCAACTGAATCACACCAACTCCAGAACCACTTAAATCAACAGATTTGAGTTAGTCATGAATAATGAACCTAGGGTGAGCCTAGGGCTTGCCGATCGGAAGGTCGGCGGTTCAAATCCCTGTGACGGAGTGAGCTCCCATTGCTCGGTCCCTGCTCCTGCCGACCTAGCAGTTCGAAAGCACGTCAAAGTGCAAGCAGATAAATAGGTACCGCTCCGGCAGGAAGGTAAATGGCGTTTCCGTGTAGTACTCTTGTTTCGCCAGAAGAGGCTTAGTCATGCTGTCCACATGACCTGGAAAAACTGTCTACGGACAAACACAGGCTCCCTCGGCCAGTAAAGCGAGATGAGCGCTGCAACCCCCGAGTCGTTCGCAATTGGACTTAACTGTCAGGGGTCCTTTACCTTTACCTTTTTTTAATGAGTCTACTCCAAATATATTTTAGGCCGCAAGCCTAACCCTTACCCTAGAGTAAGGAAAATTGACTTAATCCACTAAATGCAGTAGGACTTATTTATGGCTATGAATGGTGAGGCATGTGCTGTCAGCCACCTTTCAACCCTCTGCCTTTTATATGCCATTCTGTGTCACCAGGCAACATTAGAACAAGATAGTTTCCCTGTGATTGGGAGACATATATGCATCTCAAATAGGTAGACAAGAGCCCCTGCCCCTGCAATGAAATTCAAAGGTAATTTTAGGGTCATCTCATGAGTAAGGGGGATGAACATATTTATGAAAATGCAGGGAAACAATTTACCTAGCAATGAATGGAGGTTGCAGAGCTGGGTGGATTACGCTCCAGGCAGCCAACCAGCCTCAGTTGACTTTAAATGCTGTTTAGCACCACAATGCTCTGGAGCTCCCGCCAAGCAGAATACTTGCTGATTATGACTTCCATTACGCACTGAAGTAACTGCCTGTAAACTTGTTCGGTTATTTTCCTCTTTTTTACTGGCCTGTAAAAGCATAAAATATAAATACATAAATAAATATTTATAATGCATGGATAGGAGTGCTAAATGTGTGCTTAAAGCTACTGCAAGGGGAGAAGAAATGGAAATCAATCATATATAGGCTCATCACCTGGCTGGACTTGTTATTAACCATCAGGATACGATCGCTACTGGGGGGGGGGGGAGAGCAGTGTGGAGACATCAGGGGATGCCCATGTTGGAGGGGATGCCAATAGGCAGGAGCCAGGAAAGAGAAAGATCAAAGCAGGCCTTAGAAATCCAAGCCAGGGTTCACAGCCAGGAAGCTAGACCCAGAGAATGAGCTAGCACTGGTTCAGAAAACTGTTGACAAGGTAAGGTCCCCATCTTAGCAGGAAACCAGCCAGTTTTTTTTCCCCATCCAAGATGGCGCTGAGAAGGGCTGCCTCGGCTTCTGCTCTGTAAAGTACCTGCTTTTTTAAAAAGAATCGTTGATCCAATTTTACAGAGGCACCATTGAAACTGTTCTCTGTAATTCTATTACTGTCTGGTATGGCACAGCCTCTAAGCTGGATAAGAAGAGGCTCCAACGAGCAGTAAGAATTGTAGAGAGGGTAATTGGTGTTAGTTTGCCTCCAATAGAGACACTTTATGCTGCTCAAGCCAGGAAGAGAGCAGAGAGAATTGTCACAGATCCTTCGCATCCTGGTCATTACCTGTTTGATTTACTTCCATCCAGACATCATTACAGGACTCTATACACAAAAACGTCTAGGCACAGGAATAGTTTTTTTCCTTGTGCCATCAAACTGTTGAATTCGTAGTTGTGTGCGGAAGGGAGGTCAGATGGTGGTATGGGGTTCCTTTGTTGTGGTGTTGTAGCATGAGGGGAATAGTGTTTGTATGAGGTACGTTTTCTTACATTGCAATGTAGTCGAAGCAAAATTCCAAGTATGATTGATACTTGGCCAATAAAATTATTCTATTCTATTCTATTCTATTCTATTCTATTCTATTCTATTCTATTCTATGTTTAGAAGAACCATAAGAACATCACTGTTGGATCAAGCCAATGGCCCATCCAGAAACAAGCACAATTTGAGCACAAGAAACCTCCTATGGTTTCCAGCAACTGGTCTTCAGGAGCATTGGTGCCTCCCACTGTGAAGGCAGAGCAAAGTCATCGTGGTTAGTAGACACTGATAGCGCTCTCCATGAATTTGTAAAGTCCTCTTTAGAAGCCATCTAGGTTGGTGGCAATGACTGCCTCTTGTGGGAGTGAAGTCCCATCTGGTGGTCAACTAGATATTTGTGGGAAACCCACAAGCACAAGAGCACTCTCCCCTCCTGTGGTTTCCAGCAATGGATATTACTGCTTTTGGGGGCAGAGTATAGCCTCCATCACAGTTAGTCCAGCATCCTGTTCTCACAGTGGCTGACCAGATGCCTGTAGGAAACCCACAAGAAGGATTTGGGCATAACAGCACTCTCCCTTCCTGTGGTATATATCAACCGATTGAAGTGCAGAGTGTTTGAGGACTGGGACATTTGCAGGGAAATGAAAATGCTTGTTTACAAAGCTATTGTACTACCAACCTTACTGTATGCTTCTGAAACATGGACCACTTATAAACGCCATCTCCAACTCCTCGAAAGATTCCATCAATGGTGTCTCTGAAAAATTTCACACATCACTTGGGAAGACAGGTGAACTAATGCCAGTGTACTGGAAGAAGCAAAGATCACCAGTGTCGAAGCAATGATTCTTTAACATCAACTTTGTTGGACTGATCATGTTGTGCGGATGCCTGATTATCGTCTTCCAAAGCAACTACTCTATTCCGAACTTAAAAATGGAAAGCGTAATGCTGGTGGTCAACAAAAGAGGTTTAAAGACTCTCTCAATGCAAACCTTTAAAAACGTAGTATAAACACTGACAACTGGGAAACACTGGCCTGCGAGAGCTCCAATTGGAGAACAGCCTTTACCAAAGGTGTCATGAACTTTGAAGATGCTTGAACTCAGGATGAAAGGGAGAAACGTGCTAAGAGGAAGGCACGCTTGGCAAATCCACACCATGATCAACTCCCGCCCAGAAACCTATGTCACCACTGTGGAAGGACATGGTGATCCAGAACTGGCCTCCAGAGTCACTTACGGACTCACTGTTAAAACCATGTTCAAGAAAGACAATCTTACTCAGCTATGAGGGATCACCAAAGAGGAAGAAGCAACTGGTATTTGGAAGCATCACATTGTGGCATTTGGAAGTGCTCACCTACTCTAGTGCTTAGAAACTCTGTCAATTCTCTATCTATATCATCTATCTATCTATCTATCTATCTATCTATATCTATCTATCTATCTATCTATCATCATCATCTATCTATCTATATCTATCTTCTATCATCTCTATCTATCCATCTATCATCTATCTATCATCTAGCTAGCTATCTAGCTATCTAGCTATCTAGCTAGCTATAATCATCATCTATCATCTATCATCTATCTAGCTATCTATCTAATACCTCATATCTCAGCCCATGTGGATTTGGGGTGCATAAGTGGATGGCTATTTCTAAGTGGCAAAGCATCTGTTTTGCTTGCAGAAGGTGCATGACTCAATCTCCAGCAACTCCAGTTAGATCTGGAAGATAACCTTTTCTGAAATCCAAGAGAGCCACTGCCAATCATCGTTGACAATACTGAGCTTGAGGGGGAAATGGTCCAGCTTGGTATAAGGTAGCTTCCTGCATTCGTATGATGAACCAGTGCCTACTCCAGCCTTCCTTGATCTGGTACCATCCAGAAGTTTTGGGTAATGACTTCCATCATCCCTAGTCAGCATGACTGCCCATCAGGGCTTATAGGAGTTATAGTCCAAAACATTTGGAGGGCACAAGGATGGGGAAGGGTTATCTAGGCCGTATCACATCACCCCAGAGATAAGGGTCTGACATAAATGAACAAACTTCCATAGCAAACAAAACAAAACCAATCTATGCACATAGGCAGTGTTATTTTTCTAGAAAAAGAGGTGCCAGAACTCACCATGAATACCTCCCTTGTTCTCTTATAATGGCACCTGAGAGGTGCCAGAACTGAGTTCTGGTGAGCTTTGGCTGGGGAAAAAACACCTGCATATAGAAAACTAGTGTTTTATAGGGAGAGCAAAGGTAAAATCTTCATCCCTGATGTCTAGGGCTTTTTTGTGTGTGGTGGAATATTTTGTATAGAGCAGCACTCCATCACATGAACTCCCACAGCACCACTTGCAAATTTAAGGGATTGCATTAAGCACTAAGTTAAAGCCACTTAGCAGTACACTTGTTCCACTTGTGAAACATTTTCCACCAGCGCAAATCTTGTTGCACAATGGAATGCACAAGCAGGATCCTGCAAAGTGTGCTGCACAACAGATTGCGCACTCTGTTGAGCCATGAGTTTCTGCTCGTGAAACTGTTGTGTTGGATTCCTCTGTTTCATAATATTAGGAAATGTGGGCACAGCCCAAGGGGCACAGCTTACATGCAACAGTAGGAATGACAGGAAGCACTGAGAAAGCCTGTTTTAAGCCTTTGCAATATAACAGCATGATGTCCCCACAGATCACTTTGTGGGCCTCAATGTGAGTCTAAATATAAAGAAATGCTCAGTTATGTTTCTCTCACCTCTCCCTCTGCTGGCCACTTTTGAAATTATTCTTTGTTCACAGAAGACCAGCTCCCCCCCCCCCCCTTAGAATCTGCTGTTTTGACCAAAAAAAGAAAAAAGTTAATTGACTAGTATAACTGAGAATTAACTAATATACTTACATGTTCCTTTGGAAAACATTCTCCAGCCTTGTTCCCATTAGCAGCTACAAATTCGCATCATGCGCTGTTCTCTGTTAATCTCCTGACATTGCATTGTTGCGCTCAGGGAAAGCATGTTCTTAAACTCTCGTTGGAAGTCTCTTTTCTTTCACATTTGGGTTGAGTATTTCTTCTTGACAGAAAAAAAAAACACCTCCCACGTCCGCTCGCATAAAAGAGATCTAGTTCCTGGAACTCAGGCACTCTCCTCGGTTTCCTTTCCTTGCATTTCGTGAAGAGGTGCTTAGCGGATGACATCATCAACACATGCTGGAATCAAATATTCTGACATCATCTCACAATAGCAAGTCATGTCACTGAGGTCTTAAGATAACAGTTATTGTGCAGATGGGCCAATTTAATAACACTTCCAAATCCCTCTTTTATTTTCAAAGGCAGGAGGAATATGAAGGAGGTCATGAAGAATGACAAAAATAGTTTTATTACAACATTTGCCCTTTGGCAAAAAGAATGCTCACATATATGCATACATATTTTTTTAAAAAATATTTTTTTAAAAAAAAAAACATGGAATGGATGGATCGGCCTAATTTCATCCAGATCCTTTTCACACAGAGATGCATACACACAGACTCCCAGTCCATTTCCATTTCTATGCAATATATATGCAACTGCATTTAAATTTCCCATTCTTGCTTATTTTCTTTTTAAAAGGAGAATAGTCACTTGGGGAATAAACCCTGATTGTTAGCATGCATGCTCCAAACAGGGGGCTGAAAAGCCCATGGGAGTGATGAGATGTGCTGATATCCTGTCCCTCACAAGCATAGGTGCATGAACAACATGCAGAGTCTGGAGCAGGATTGCAATCACCAGCAATTTCTTCTGTTCTCCCCCTTATCCCCATTAGCTTGTATGTACAGAGCACACTAGGGGAGGCGGGTGGCGCTGTGGGTTAAACCACAGAGCCTAGGACTTGCCGATCAGATTCGGTGGTTCGAATCCCTGCGACGGGGTGAGCTCCCGTTGCTGGGTCCCTGCTCCTGCCAACCTAGCAGTTCAAAAGCACGTCAAAGTGCAAGTAGATAAATTAATTTTATCCTGATTCTAATTTTTAAGCTGTATTTTAATCAATTGTTTGATTGTGTTTTAATGTATTTGATATTTGATGTTAGCCGCCCTGAGCCCAGTCTTGGCCGGGGAGGGTAGGTATAAATAAAAATTTACTTACTTACTTCCCATGGACGCTTTAGGCTTCTCCACTTACCTCTCCCAACCTCCAGAGGTTGCTTGATCCCTATGCCCATCAGCCTCAGTCAGAATATCCAGTGGCCACAGATGATGGATGCTGCAGTCCAACAACATTTGGCAGGGCACAGGTTCCCCTTCTTTGCTCCACAGCTTCCAACAAGTGAAAAAGATCTCCTCTACACCTCTGTGACTGTTGGTCTACAGTGGGGTCCTAGAAATTAGTCCCCGTTCCCAGCATCTACACGCTGTGGCTTCTGCACAACTGATAGGATTGCACCATGCATGAAAGACAACCCTCTGTGCACCTCCCATTAATAGAAAATAAATAGTTTATGTCATACTAGTACCAGTATGGGTTTTGTGCTTCTGTTATGTCATCACACACACACACACACACAACCCCATCATGAAATCATGGTAGAGTATGAATGCAAAATATCAGGCCATCTTGTAATATATGCAATATAATCTTCTTAAAATGAGTTTTCACTTCAAGGAACAGAAGGGCTTACAGATGAGCAGCATGCCTTCCCCACACCCCCACTCCAAATTCAGCATCTCATTATACTCCCAACCATTTTATTCCAGACACATCTCAGTAGAGTGGACGCTTGGGTTGTGAATGCGATCTGTGCAGGAGGCGCTTTTGCAACCCGCAGCATTTGCAACCCGCGCCGCTGCGTCTGCACATGTGTGTGATGCAATTCGGCGCTTCTGCGCATGCGCAAAGTGCGATTTAGTGCTTCTGCGCATGCACGAGCGCCGAAACCCAAAAGTAACCCGTTCCGGTACTTCCGGATTCGGCACGTTTGTATCCTGAAAACGTGCAACCCTCAGCGAGCGCAACCCAAGGTATGACTGTATCATTAGTGGAGTTGCCTGGTGGGCCTGATCCAAGGAGTGGTCACTTTGCACTAATCAAACACTTAGGACAATTTTCGCCAACCTTATCAACCAGCTGTTTTGGACTACACCTTGATGGCTGTGCTAGCTGAGACTGATGGAAGTTGTGATCAAAAACATCTGAAGTGCAGCAGGGGGTTGAGAGCTGCTTTAGGTTCAGAGTTATTGGCCTTGGCACTGGCTTAATTGCATACCTAAAATGCATCCAGTTGGCCACTGTGAGAATAGGATGCTGGGCTGAATGGGCCCCTGACCCTTAATTGCAAACACTTGCCCCCCAATGCCTTTCCACACCCTGGTAGCAGCAAACCCAGATATGGCACTTGAAAGGTGGGCCTGCAACTAACCCTGAATCTCCAATGAATGCACCCTTTTAATACACATTTGTCTCAATCAAAGAACATAATAGCTTGAGAATATCAGATGAATCTGCTGAATCAAGCGGGTAGTCCATATAGTCTAGCATCCTGATCTCACATTAGTTGACCGGATGCCTTTTGCTCCACCACATTAATCCCAGTATACGACTCCTGCCTTATACATAACATAAACTCACTCTGTTCAGGATGTGGAGCCTGCTGTGGCTCTCCATATGTTGGTGAACTTCAGTCCCAGCTAGCATGTCCCTTCAGTCCCAGCTAGCATGGCTGATAGCCAAGGATGGTGGAAATTGAAATCCAAAGCTGTATGGAGGACTGCCGGCTTCCCGCTCAAGCTGTTAGGGAGTGTGAATATTTGTGAAGATGAATTAAACACACAAAAAAAGCCACAAATATTCTTATTCAGTCTTCTCACCATGGATTGACCCCAGTTCTATTGGCCTGCTACATTTTGAATGAGGAGAAGATATGCACATTATCGCTGTAGGAAGGGATAGCCAATGAAAAATGCACCACATACTGTTGGACTACAGCGCCTGTTGTCTTTGACCATGTTGGCTTGGGACTGATGGGAATTAGAGTTTGAAAATGTCTGAAGAGCCACACCTTTGCTGTCCCTAGCTATCTCTATCACAACTCTATCATCTCTTGGAGAACAAATCTGTGACCCACCAGATACTGTTAGACTATAGTTCCCATCATCCATGACCATTGACCAGGTTGGATAGAGGCTGGTGGGAATTGTAGTCCAACAACAGGTGGAGCCCTCCTTCCACTAAATCCAGGGTTTAAAATTACCAGAGAGGCATTGAGTAATGTTACTCCCATATTCTCTCTCTCTCTCTCTCTCTCTGCTTCACCTCCATGGCTACCAAGAAAGTCTGAAGGACTCAGAATCCACCAAGGCTCTCATCACTGGTAAGCAAAGGGAAGAGGTGGGAAGGAGCGATGACAAGGCTGGCCCAGTTTTCCCAGTTCTCATTATTTGCTCACTTGTCTATCCTCTGAGCATCCATGTCTAACTCTAAGAAAACTCTCTCTTGTGTCTTCAGAGTGTTACATGTGAACTTGACCTTAGATGCCCTGCTGAACATTTCTTTGCAACAGAATTATACAGGCCCATATTTTTCACATTCTTTTTCTTGAGGGGGGAGGGGACTTCACAAAAGTTTGAAATAATCCTTGAGTGGTTTTATATATAATTGTTTTCCCTGCACAGCATCAGAAGGAAATTACACTTAGAGAGGTTGACAGTTGGATTGCTGTTAATGACGGCCTGTCTACGAAGGCTTAAACCAGCCTTTGGGGTAATTGTATGCTCTGACCTTCCACAGGCCCATTATACCAAATAAGTAAATATCTAAAGAAATAAACCAAGCCTCACTCTTGACGGAAAGAACACAGTGGAAATTACCACCGTTTAAACTGAAAGCATTGCCCCACAAATCTCTAAAGACACTAGTAATTGGGGCCACATCCAATTTTTCACAAGCAGAACTTGAAAGGAAGCTGAGAAAGGAAAACTAGGGAGGGAGAGATCACAAAACAACACAAAAACCTTTCATTCCCTGTTGGGTCTTTAAAGTAAATGGACTGGGGCGGTTGTGGTGGTGGATGCCATTTCTCAGCTTTGGCCCTGATCCAGAGAAGTGCAACTCCAAGTTCTGTGCACCCAAGGGAGCTTAGGACATTTCCTCTTCTTAATTAGACCCCTTCAAACTACATAATGACAAACAGCAAAGTGAGACACCAGACAATATTGTCTAGGTGAATCACAGACAAAAAGTCCAAAACACAATTGGATCCATCTTTAGTGTGTGCATAGGATTTTTCTGGAAGAGCATCACATACAAACCACACAATAATTCTTACAACGTTATCAGGTAAGCCAGAATCACCTTCACCCCCATCCTCACCCTTGGTCTTAACAACCATCTGCCTCTGGAGACAATGAAGGAGTATGCCTTTAGGGTTGAAATCAAATTTTGGAGTGTTACAGCATTTCTTGTGGCTGTAGAGACCACAGGTACACTATCTGGGTAACCTTGCATGGCATACTGGTGCTGTTATCCCCAGTAGATTTCAAATGTTATTATTTAAAAGCCTTTCTAAGCCACTTAATATTTTTTTTAAAAATCTCTAAGCGATATACAGACTTGCAACATAAAAAGCAGAGATACGACATAAAAACCAATGGTATTCTACAAACAGATAAAAGCAGGAATTCGGTAATAATGGGGTCCGATCTTACGGGCCAGAGAAAGCCAAAGCAAAGAGAGAGATATCCATTGTCTGAAGCAATTGATGGATGATGATTCGTGTATAGCAGAGGGAAGGGCATTGCGTGTCGAGGTCCCCAAGCCACCCCCCTAAATAACTCACACTACACACCGTAATTTAAGTTTAAGGTTTTTGGCATGATTTTGGCCACAACTTTTATTAAAATACAAAAATGTGAGTGGTTGCTTAGGCATTGGTTTCAACTAGCTGCCCCCTCCTGGGGGCAGACTGACATCCGCCCGGTTAGCAGAAGTCAGTAAAGGGAAAACACTTTGGGGAGAGAATTGGGGTGAGGGGCCTGGGCCCTCGCCTCTCCCCAAATGTTCCCAGGGGCTCTTGCGTGGCCCTGGCCCCATACCGGGGGATACGGACAAAAGCATGATGAGCCCCTGGATTCCTTCAATGGAATTCCCCGCGCAGCAGCATTGGAGGGGCAGGCACAGCCAACCACATCCCCTCCACCAACCAAATTCATAACCAATGCCTAACCGCAACCTTACAAGTTGTGACTAATTGCTACGCAGTAGGTGAAAACCAAATGGCAACAGCCAATCAGCCAGATGGAAAAAATTCCTACCAGGCCCCTGCCCCAAAAGCAGACGACCCCATGACAGGCATAGCAAGGTCAACGCGCAAGCCTAAATAAAGGGAGGGAGAGCGATCCGATGCACGCAGCAAAAAGGGCTACGTGCTGCCTGCACTGGGAATATATAACCTCTGAGCTGTCCATCAAAAATTGCTACATAACATTTTCCCCAGCAACCCGCATTGCCCAATCACCTGCCATAGTCATCTATCCTAACCCGCTCAGCAACAGTGGGGTGACTTGTTAGCCCCCACCGCAACACGTGCTCTCCAGGAAGGAGAACCTGCTTTGCAGAGTTCAGAGCCAGTGGCAGGAAAGGTCTATTTTCAACTCACTGTCTTGTGATATTCTTTATCCAAGAGCCACTGATACCTTTCATCCTTCCCTTCCTCTCTTCCCTCTGGCAGAGTGCTGCTGCTTCTTTAGTTAATCAGCCAATGAGGTTTTAAATAAAGGGAGAGGTATTTGGTGGGCATGCGGAAAGAGACTGGGGTTTGGGGGTCTACAGGCAGTCAATGTTTCTAAAATCAGATCAGCTTGGAAATAAGCCAAGCCGTTCTCCCAATTCCTGAGTCAATCCAATGTGGGTTAGGACAAGCCACCAAATTCTAGTTACCCCACCATATACGTACCTCACCTTTTGCTCCATCATTCAGTCACATAGTGGCAGTAGGGAGCTGTAACTCACGTGGGAATATTGAAAGGATGCCAGGGCAATTAGATCGTCCTTAGGATTCTCACCTCAGGTCCTTAGAATCTAGATGCTCACTTAGCTTGCATAGGAAATAAGGCGAGAGAGAGATGTAAGGAGCTCTATCAGCAAATCCATTAGAAAAATAAATATTGGGGTAGAGATCAGATAATGACTTCATGTACACTTGTTAACTTCTATCTGGCCTTTCTTAACCAGAAACTAGAGAGTTTCCTCCCTCCCTTCTTAGATGCAATCTTCCTTTTTTAAAAGACATTTCTTGAAGTACAGCCACAGGGACTGCAATCCTATGCCCACTTAAGCTATTAAGACCCCATTTTAAAATCAGGCTCCTGGAGTTAAGATATGGGTGATACATTTGTTTTTTTTAAAAAAAATACAGAGATCAACTGGAGTTGGTTAATGCACATTTTTATTTCAGTGGTGAAGTGGATTTTGCATCACTGATGGGTGGTGGGCTCTCTCTCTTATGCACACTTAACTCTGGCACGTCCATTTCTGTGCAATTTTCTTGGTTGCAGAACCGCACCGCAACGTTTTGGAAAAGCGTGAATTTTGATGGGTGGTTGCGTTCCAGTTTGTGTATTGCTACGAAAAGTGAAAATTAGGTTGGCTCACTTCTAAATGGTGAACAGAATAGAAGTTTGCCCTAATGGGTCTCCTCCTCAGAGACCCAGCCAGATGGGAGGGGTACAAATAATAAATTATTTTTATTTTTTATTATTATAGAGCATTCCAAGTCCTTGTCCTCTGGTCCTTTCCCCCCAATATCTGAATTCTTTCCTTGCAGAACAGCATTGGAAAATTCACAGTGGTGCAAATTTCGAAGGATGCCTGTGTTTCCATTTGTTTACCGGTGTTAGACTGAGATGTACAAATTACGTCCTTTGTCATTAAAATGCAAACTTGGGGTGCATTCAGACACAGGGACTATTGCATTAGTTTTCCTGATTATACTGTGTGTGGTTCTGTTCCATTTTCTAACGTCCCTTTTTAACTAGCATGCTGCACTAAATTTCATTCACACCAGTGGGCGTGATGTGCCACAACAGCAAATGTCACCAACCCCTTCCACGCATGTGCGCTTCTGTTCACCCACGAGGCCCCCATTGAAACAACATGAAAGAACCCCGTGCCGCAAATTTTGTCACTTTCCTTTCGCAATTTTCCAGGTTCAGGCAGTTGCAAACAGATTTCTATTTCTGAAATCAATTAGCATGGAAACGAGTGCTAAACACAGGCTGCATTCCATCAGGTTTCCATGCGTGGCTTTTACACCGTGCAAAAGCTCAAATACAAAGTGGAAATCGACAGCTAGGGAAACATAGGGAAATGGAGAAAATACTGCCGTGTGAATGCAGATTGAGTCTAATGTCTCGTTCATCCCTGTGACTGAGTAAAGGAACATATTCTTGAAGATAAGAGCCTAGAGCAGGATGCATGTGTGTGTGTGTGTGTGTGTGTGTGTGTGTGTGTGTGTGTGTGTCTTCCAGCAGTTATTCTCCTTGCAAGGACAGGGGTACTGCAGAAGCGTCCCTGCTCCTGTCTTTGAAATGTTGGTGGGCATGTGTGGGAGCCCAGAGACCAAACGTTTGGAGAGAATATGACCTATATAAAATTCCCTTGGAGGCTTGCATACTGTAAAGGAGGGATGTATATGTCTGTCCGTCTGTCTCTTTCGCCTCCCTTCCCTCCCTCTTGTTCTCTCCCTTTCTCTCTCTCTCTCTTGAGAGAGAGAGAGAGAGACTTAGTACGTGAGTAAAAAGAGATATGAGCAACTTTTAAAACGTTATTGGAGAGACACCACTTTCACATTAAATACTAAAATATTAAAATTGATTGAGGTTGTGAAATAAGTGAATTACTTAGTCACCCATGCATTAAAATTAATTTTTCATCTCCTTATGTGAGTGGCTCCCCTATTGGCATTTGCAGGGCCTTTTAAATATTTTATATGCTTCAATGGGGAAGAAAGCTGCACTTTGACATCCCGGCATTCCCAAGGATGTTTAACTTTATTATTGTTATGTTTTCCTCTCTCTCTCTCCCTCTCTCTCTCCCCCTCTCTCCTTCCTTTCTCCATTGTTGGGGGTTGGGGGATGATGAACACAGCAAAATGGCACTTGGCCTAGGGGAACAGATGGTGGCAGCGGTGTGGGCTTGGACCAGTTTGTAAGTGGCATTCGTAGGAACAGAGCAGTTGGTGAGATCAGGTCTGAAGCAGGATAGTTTCTGGGAATGAAAAGTCCGAAAGCTGGTTAGCTAGTCAGAAAGCAAAGAGGCAGGGGGAATAATGCCATCACTATCCTCTCGATGACTCAGGGTTACTGGGTTAATCAGCCTGGGCGATAATCCCCCCCCAAATCCCTGCACTGGGCATCACTCAGCACAAATGTTGAGTTCTTACCTACAATATGTTATCCATGGTCCTTCTCCATCTTACCTCCCTGCCTTTGTTCCCATGATTGCTAATGTCTCTTGGTATGTTGTGAAAAGCCCTGTATGGATGAAGGGTGTTATACAAATTTAATAAAGGTAAAGGTAAAGGGACCCCTGACCATTTGGTCCAGTCGTGTCCGCCTCTGGGGTTGCGGCGCTCATCTCACTTTATTGGCCGAGGGAGCTTCCGGGTCATGTGGCCAGCATGACAAAGCTGCTTCTGGCGAACCAGAGCAGCACACGGAAACGCCGTTTTACCTTCCCGCCAGAGCGGTCCCTATTTATCTACTTGCACTTTAACATGCTTTCGAACTGCTAGGTGGGCAGGAGCTGGGACCGAGCAACGGGAGCTCACCCTGTTGCAGGGATTTGAACCGCTGACCTTCTGATCAGCAAGCCCTAGGCTCTGTGGCTTAACCCACAGATTTAATAAACAGCAATAATAAATAGTTCAGGCTCATGCATTTGTACAGGAAGGGCAAACTAAATAGGTTCACGTTCTTATGCAAACTGAAGAAATCTCTCCACCATGCCGACGAAAGAGGCCTCGGGCAGCAAATGGGAAAACGGCTTGCCTCAAACCTCAGAGACTCACAACCACTCAGAACAGCCAGGGCAAGGCTAGAGGACCCAAGTTCTCACTATGATGATGGGAGGATCTGTAGCTAATGAGCAGAGCAGCTGCTTGGCAGGCAGAAGCATTTCACAGGTGAAATCCGTGTCATCTCCAGGTGGGACTGGGAGAAGCCTCAACGGGTCTGCATTTCTATGACTCCTTAGAACAGGCATCCCCAAACTGCAGCCCTCCAGATGTTTTGGCCTACAACTCCCATGATCCCTAGCTAACAGGACCAGTGGTCAGGGATGATGGGAATTGTAGTCCAAAACATCTGGAGGGCCGAAGTTTGGGGATGCCTGCCTTAGAAGCATCCTTAATGCCACACCAATAGAAAAGCTCATTTGCAGGCATTTCCCTAGTTTTCAGAGTGCCTGTGCATAATAATAGCTCCCCACCCCTGCCCGTACGCACACTTTCCTGAGATTTTTCTACTTCCAGAAGCTTCCCCGTTTTTGAGGATTTTAATCCGCAGAGACACACCGGTCCTTGCACACCGCAGTGCTGACATCAACAGAGTGGGGCTGCTGCTACCAGGAGATAAGTTCTTCTTTGGTACCCCTGCGAACAAAAGGGTTTTACTGTATCAACTACTGGTGCTAAACGCAGAGTAGGCAAACACTCCCTCATCAGGCCGGCGAGCGCTTAAACCAATGCCCGTGTGGTCTTCCGAGGTTTGCCAAGAAATTAAATATGTAAAACCTTCACTATTATGGTTCTTATATTCACATGCTGAGTCTGTATCATTTGATACAACAGGATTTTATGCTCTGGGATCTTCCGTAGGCACTGCAGTCCTTCCAATAAAGCTGCAATTTTATACCTTCCGGGATAACATTAGATGCTGGCTACCTTGCCAAGCATTACATAACCAGAGGCTCCTGATCCCGGTCTTCCCACTAATTCCAGATGGGCGGACTCCTTTGAGAACGCAGGTCTTCATCTTCCTCTTGCTGATAATGCTCGAAGCCAGAAGCCATGTGGGCAGCTAGGTCCCTGTGCACAGCCAGCAAATGAATTTGGGGGGCCCACATTCCCCGCCAACTTGCTAACACTTATTTCAAGAAACCTGGCAGTTCAGCTCTGCTGCTGGAACTCGCTCTCCCAGGAGGCAGTGAGGGCCACGAACCTAGATGGCTTTTAAAAATATGGATTTGACAAATTAATAGAGGAGGAGAAGAGGGCTATGAATGGCAACTAGACATGATAGCTCTGTTATACCTCCAGTGTTGCAGTGGCAAGAGAAGTTTTAGGTCAGTCGGTGATGTTTAATTAGATTTTTCGTTAAAACTAAAGAACAAAAAAACACCCAGCCCTATATAAACTTATGTCTGGGGTGCAGCAGATGCTATGAACAGGTATCAGTTTTGTGGAGTGATGCTTTGCCAGGAGTTTTTCTACAGGGAAGCTACTTGCAAAGGAACATCCTGCATCACAGAGTATTGATGTCTCTGCACATCAGCTGTAGGAAGGAGAGTCAGGTGGCCTCAGACTCCTACCTTCCTCTTGGGAAGACAGTCGGTGGCCAGGCACATAAGTCTCAGCCTTTTCTAAGTAAACTTGACGCATGCCTCTCCTTCCCACCAGTTGCGCTGTCAGGCCCAGATCCCTCTCTCAAAGCCAACCCAAACTGCAGTGATTTGTCGCTGTCGCAGCCCTACTTAGCTGAGGCTCAGATCCCCACTTTTGCTCAGGATTGAGGTGTTGGCCAAATTATTATAGAGAACCAGTGGTGGTGAAGTGCTTAGAGTTGGAGACCGGGGGTTAACTAAAGTGCCACATCCTACGCTCCCCTTGCATTCAGTTTGTGAGATCTCATTGTGTGCGTGCGAAAAGCCCTGTGTTATGTACAGTGATACCTCGACTTACGAATGCCCCGACTTCTGTATTTTTCGACTTATGAGGGATCAAAGCGGCCGCCGCTTCCGAATTTTTTCAGCTTCCGATCAGAAGCCGCGGCCGCTTTAGATAGGGTTTTTTCGAGGTACGAAAGTTTTTTCGACGTACGAATGCGTTCTCCAACGCATTCCTATGGGGACTCGACTTACGATTTTTTCGAGTTCCGACGCTCCCGTCAGAACGGATTACATTCGTAAGTCGAGGGTCCACTGTACTGAGTTGAATAGGATCCAAAATGCAGCAGTCTGATTGGTCCTAGAACAATAGGATTCAGAATGCAGCAGTCTGATTGGTCCACAGGAGCCACCCAATCCAGCTCCAGGTGGAAGTGAATCCACAACCTGACTGGCCTACAGGAGTATCCCGGAATTAGCCAATCACGTGGGGCCCATTGTGTAAATAATGTATATAAAGCAGACATTCTGGGGGAACATTCATTCCTCGCTACTATGAGCTGAATAAAGAGCATGAAATCCACACTCGACTCCGAGTATATTTCACCCTGATTGGGACTCTTCTTCTTTAAACTGTTTAATATCACCATGCAAGGTTGGAGGAGCAGATCCACCACCCCACATGGGCTGCTTCCTCCCAGGAGCCCACCTTCCCAGCCCAAAGTGATGTCAACCATGTGGCTCTCGACTAGAGCTCCTTCACAGGTAAAGCCATCTCCCCCAAGAGGCTTTTCCTCCAGTTCAATCGATGGCTACGCTTTCAATCTCTCGACTGTGGTTACAGGAGGCCCGTGAGATTTCCCTGTCTGGGGTTGCCTGGTTTTGTCAATTCCAATTTACCCAGATATTCTTTTACCTTTTTCCAAGACAACAAAAGGTTTTGGATCAATAGAAAGCCTCATAAATGCCCTGAGAGGTATTGCTAAGCCTCCTTGCATGTGTTACCAATCTCCTCTAGGGTGCATGGGGAAGGCTTCTCAAGCAGTTCGGCTGCTTGGCTTTTAACTGACATATTATAGAGAAGCTGTTTTGCCTGGATATTCTTAGACTCCTTCCCATAACACCCTTGTTTCTTTTTAAACGATCCTTTCTCGCATTGCTCCTGGAAGATTTTTTTTTTTTAAGGCTCTTTCTCTTACGTTAATATAAATGGTTAGAGCTCTGCACCGGATTCAACCAAGGGCCTAGCCAAATTGGGACTGTTCAAAGGGATCCAGGACTCAGTTGAGACTGTTGTGGATCACGGTGGATTTGGCTTGAATGGGCCAGGGCAACCATGGGCTGTCTGTGCATCGGACAGGAAGGAGATGGGAAAGGGTCACAGCTCAGTGGCGGAGCATCTCCTTCGCAAGCAGAAGGTCACAGGTTCAATCCCCAGGCAACTACTGCTGTCTGTGCTCTGGCAACCTCAAGGTTAGATTACTGCAATGTGTTATACATAGGGCTGCCTCTGAAGACAGTTCGGAAACTTCAGCTGGTGCAGAATTCAGTGGCCAGGTTGCTCACGCAAAGTGGTTGAGCATATTACACTGATCCTGGTCTGACTGCACTGGCTACCAGTTAGTTTCTTTTTTTTTTTTTTTAAATAATATTTATTTGATTTTCCAATTTTATAAGCACATTACAACACGGTTAAATTTCTTTTGTTTCCCACCTCTCACATTGAGAAACAATACATAACTTCCCCCCCCTCTCACGGAGGTATCTTTTAACATTGTTCATTTAACCATCTAAACACAACCCTCACTTTGCTTGTACCTGGTCCCTTTCCAGACTAGGCATCTATATTACTAACTTTTATCAAATGGCTTCCACAGCTTCTCACTGCTGAATCCATAGATAATTCTTGGCTCACGGGTTCTTATCTTGGTATTTATACATTATCTTCTAATTTTTTAACTTAACTTACACATATCAGTCTTCTAAACATTTTTCTCCTAACATCATAATATCCTAATTTATAACATTCTCATTATCGCAATTTCTAATCTTAATTTTCCCCTCGGCCTTAAATCCTAATTTTTTTAACTTGCTTTCCCCCCCCCTCCCTCCATGCCCCAGAACCTGGTTTTCAAATATTCCACAACAAAACTTATATAACTTCTATAATTCCCACCATACCAGAAATTAAATCCACATACTTTGGTCAAACCGTCAAATCAATCCAAGAAAGAAAAAAAAATAACCACTCTCACCCCACACCCACCCGCCGTGTCACCCATGTCCGGTCTGAATGGGCCAGCAAAACTTCTTTGGGAACAGTCTGTTGCATTCTTCTTTGCTTTCCCAATCTTCTTACAACGTCAATGTCCCAGAGATCCATTCTTACTTTCTCATCCTGTTTGAAAATCTTCTTCTTAATGATTCTCCTCTTATGGTTTCTAGCTTTCTTTTTCTTTTTGTTGACATCCTGCGGCCGGGTGCGTAATCTTTTTTTCAAAGTCATAAGTTCTTTTTGGTTCTCACGCTTCGCAGCGTGGGAACATCCTGTTGTTGGTTCCTCTGATATGATCCTGTTCAAACGTATCTCCATCCTATCCAAGGCATCATTCAAACGTATCTCCATCCTATCCATAGCATCACTAAATTTCTGCATTCCTTGTAGAAATAGGTGCACATCTAGCTTTGCCATCTGTGCTCCTGTCATTCTGTCAAATGTAGATACAATCGTTCCATTCAGCAATCCATTTAGATATCTTGTTGCAAAAAGTATTCCTTGCCAGATTCCTCCAGCACAGGGGGAGAGGGGGGCTGGTTACACTGAAGCAAATTCCTTTTCAATGGCCACTTTCGTTTTGCCTCGGCTGCCACATCCCCGTCTCTTAAGCTTCAGCAGTGATAGGGCTGGCCTCCATTTTAAGCCCTACACTTTACCCAGAAATAAGTCCAAAACATCCATTTTACTCACAATCTTCAGGTCCGAATTGATAATTTGGCAGGAGAAATCCCGGCGCACGATCAGGAGAGATCTGGCAGCTGCGCCCGTCAGGGGGATAGATGTTCTCAGATCCAAAGGGTTCAGGCTCCCCCCGCTCGCGTCCCGGAGTCCCTTATTAGGTTCTCCTCGGGAGGAGGGAAGCCCCGCGAACCACCGCCGGACCGACCGGTCCCGGGACGCCCTTCCCGGGAGTTTTGGGGGCTGAGGCGCTGTCTCAAGACACCCCTTTCACCCCTTTTCGGGCAGGGAACATCGGAGCGATGTTCCCCCCGACCTCTCCAGCCAGCAGCCGGAACCGGAAGCCGGCTACCAGTTAGTTTCTGGGCCCAATTCAAAGTGCTGGTTTTGACCTATAAAGCCTTAAATGGCTCAGGACCACAATACCTTAAGGACCGCCTCTTTCCATATGAACCTACCCGAACCCTGAGATCATTTTCTGAGGCCCTCCTTCGTGTGCCTCCTCCTCGAGAGGTCCAGGGGGTGGCAACAAGAGAACAGGGCCTTCTGTGCAGTGGCTCCCCGTCTGTGGAATGCTTTCTCCAAGAAAGTTTGCCTGGTGCCTTCATCATACACCTTTAGGCACCAGGCCCCAGCCCACCTAGCAGTTCGAAAGCACGTCAAAGTTGTTGTTGTTCAGTCGTTCAGTCGTGTCCGACTCTTCGTGACCCCATGGACCAGAGCACGCCAGGCACGCCTATCCTTCACTGCCTCTCGCAGTTTGGCCAAACTCATGTTAGTAGCTTCGAGAACACTGTCCAACCATCTCATCTTCTGTCGTCCCCTTCTCCTTGTGCCCTCAATCCTTCCCAATATCAGGGTCTTTTCTAGGGAGTCTTCTCTTCTCATGAGGTGGCCAAAGTACTGGAGCCTCAACTTCAGGATCTGTCCTTCTAATGAGCACTCAGGGTTGATTTCTTTAAGAATGGATAGGTTTGATCTTCTTGCAGTCCATGGGACTCTCAAGAGTCTCCTCCAGCACCATAATTCAAAAGCATCAATTCTTCGGCGATCAGCCTTCTTTATGGTCCAGCTCTCACTTCCGTACATTACTACTGGGAAAACCATAGCTTTAACTATACGGACCTTTGTTGGCAAGGTGATGTCTTTGCTTTTTAAGATGCTGTCTAGGTTTGTCATTGCTTTTCTCCCAAGAAGCAGGCGTCTTCTAATTTCGTGACTGCTGTCACCATCTGCAGTGATCATGGAACCCAAGAAAGTGAAATCTCTCACTGCCTCCATTTCTTCCCCTTCTATTTGCCAGGAGGTGATGGGACCAGTGGCCATGATCTTAGTTTTTTTTATGTTGAGCTTCAGACCATATTTTGCGCTCTCCTCTTTCACCCTCATTAAAAGGTTCTTTAATTCCTCCTCACTTTCTGCCATCAAGGTTGTATCATCAGCATATCTGAGGTTGTTTATATTTCTTCCAGCAATCTTAATTCCGGTTCGGGATTTATCCAGTCCAGCCTTTCGCATGATGAATTCTACATATAAGTTAAATAAGCAGGGTGACAATATACAGCCTTGTCGTACTCCTTTCCCAATTTTGAACCAATCAGTTATTCCATATCCAGTTCTAACTGTAGCTTCTTGTCCCACATAGAGATTTCTCAGGAGACGGATGAGGTGATCAGGCACTCCCATTTCTTTAAGAACTTGCCATAGTTTGCTGTGGTCGACACAGTCAAAAGCTTTTGCGTAGTCAATGAAGCAGAAGTAAATGTTTTTCTGGAACTCTCTAGCTTTCTCCATAATCCAGCGCATGTTTGCAATTTGGTCTCTGGTTCCTCTGCCCCTTCGAAATCCAGCTTGCACTTCTGGGAGTTCTCGGTCCACATACTGCTTAAGCCTGCCTTGTAGAATTTTTAGCAAAACCTTGCTAGCGTGTGAAATGAGCGCAATTGTGCAGTAGTTGGAGCATTCTTTGGCACTGCCCTTCTTTGTGATTGGGATGTAGACTGATCTTCTCCAATCCTCTGGCCACTGCTGAGTTTTCCAAACTTGCTGGCATATTGAGTGTAGCACCTTAACAGCATCATCTTTTAAAATTTTAAATAGTTCGGCTGGAATATCATCACTTCCACTGGCCTTGTTGTTAGCAAGGCTTTCTAAGGCCCATTTGACTTCACTCTCCAGGATGTCTGGCTCAAGGTCAGCAACCACACTACCTGGGGTGTATGAGACCTCCATATCTTTCTGGCATAATTCCTCTGTGTATTCTTGCCACCTCTTCTTGATGTCTTCTGCTTCTGTTAGGTCCTTTCCACTTTTGTCCTTAATTGTGGTAATCTTTGTACGAAATGTTCCTTTCATATCTCCAATTTTCTTGAACAGATCTCTGGTTTTTCCCATTCTGTTATTTTCCTCTATTTCTTTGCATTGCTCGTTTAGAAAGGCCCTCTTGTCTCTCCTTGCTATTTTTTGGAAATCTGCATTCAATTTCCTGTATCTTTCACTATCTCCCTCACATTTTGCTTGCCTTCTCTCCCCCGCTATTTGTAAGGCCTCATTGGACAGCCACTTTGCTTTCTTGCATTTCTTTTTCATTGGGATGGTTTTTGTTGCTGCCTCCTGTATAATGTTACGAGCCTCCATCCACAGTTCTTCAGGCACTCTATCCACCAAATCTAAATCCTTAAACCTGTTCTTCACTTCAACTGTGTATTCATAAGGAATTTGATTTAGATTGTATCTTACTGGCCCAGTGGTTTTTCCTACTTTCTTCAGTTTAAGCTGGAATTTTGCTATAAGAAGCTGATGATCTGAGCCACAGTCAGCTCCAGGTCTTGTTTTTGCTGAGTGTATAGAGCTTCTCCATCTTTGGCTGCAGAGAATATAATCAATCTGATTTCAATGTTGCCCATCTGGTGATGTCCATGTGTAGAGTCGTCTCTTGTGTTGTTGGAAAAGAGTGTTTGTGATGACCAGTTTATTCTCTTGACAGAACTCTATTAGCCTTTGCCCTGCTTCATTTTGAACTCCAAGGCCAAACTTGCCAGTTGTTCCTTTTATCTCTTGACTCCCTACTTTAGCATTCCAATCCCCTATAATGAGAAGAACATCCTTCCTTGGTGTCATTTCTATAAGGTGTTGTAAGTCTTCATAGAATTGGTCGATTTCAGTTTCTTCAGCACTGGTGGTTGGTGCATAAACTTGGATTACTGTGATGTTAAAAGGTCTGCCTTGGATTCGTATCGAGATCATTCTATCATTTTTGAGATTGCATCCCAGTACAGCTTTCGCCACTCTTTTGTTAACTATGAGGGCCACTCCATTTCTTTTACGGGATTCCTGCCCACAGTGGTAGATATGATAGTCATCCGAACTGAATTCGCCCATTCCCGTCCATTTCAGTTCACTGATGCCCAGGATGTCAATGTTTATTCTTGCCATCTCATTTTTTACCACATCCAGCTTACCAAGGTTCATGGTTCTTACATTCCAGGTTCCTATGCAATATTTTTCTTTACAGCATTGGACTTTCCTTTCGCTTTCAGGCATATCTGCAACTGAGCGTCCTTTCGGGTTTGGCCCAGCCGCTTCATCAGCTCTGAATCTACTTGTACTTGTCCTCCGCTCTTCCCCAGTAGCATGTTGGACGCCTTCCGACCTGAGGGGCTCATCTTCCAGCGTCATATCTTTTATATGCCTGTTGTCTTTGTCCATGGAGTTTTCTTGGCAGGGATACTGGAGTGGCTTGCCAGTTCCTACTCCAGGTGGATCACGTTTGGTCCAAACTCTCCACTACGACCTGTCCATCTTGACCTGTCCATAGCTTCCCTGAGTAATTCAAGCCCCTTCACCACGACAAGGCAGTGATCCATGAAGGGGCACGTCAAAGTACAAGTAGATAAATAGGAACCGCTCTGGTGGGAAGGTAAACGCCGTTTCCGTGCGCTGCTCTGGTTCGCCAGAAGCGGCTTAGTCATGCTGGCCACATGACCCGGAAGCTGTCTGCAGATAAACGCCGGCTCCCTCGGCCTATAGAACGAGATGAGCGCCGCAACCCCAGAGTCGCCCGCGACTGGACCTAACGGTCAGGGGTACCTTTTCCTTTAGGCGCCAGGCAAAAGCGTTCCTTTTTAACCAGGCCTTTAGTTGACCTGATCAACTTCCTATACCCTTTTAAAATGTAGCTCTTGGGGGGGGGGCGTATTATTGTTTTTATTTCTATTTTATATATTGCGATATTTTTTGTGAACCGCCTTGAGACCTCTGGGTATAGGGCGGTATAGAAGTTTAATAAATAAATAAATAAATAAATAAATAAATAAATAAATAAATCTATCTATCTATCTATCTATCTATCTATCTATCTATCTATCTATCTCCAGGTATGGTTTGGAGGTGGTTCCCCTGCCTGAAACCCTGGAGAGCTGCTGCCAGTCAGTGTCGGCAGTACTGAGATAGATGGACCAACAGTCTGGCTCATTATAAGTCATCTTCCTGTGAGCCTATGAGAGGTAGACATGAGCAAGAAGGAGAAGCTGTGAAACGGAGAGGCCTTCCTGCGTCTACCTCTGGTCGGGATGGCAGCATAGAATGGTTGAGTTGGAAGGGACCCCAAGGGTCATCCAGTCCAACCCCCTGCAATGCAGGAGTCACAGCTAAAGCAATGCAGAAGTGTGCCCCGTTTGCTCCAGATTCCTCACAACTGGCCAAAGGCCCACCATATGGCACCAAATCACTGTAAAAGATTCATGTGCAAGGAATGTCCCTCAATCAATTCAGGTGTTCTTCTGTTATTATAACTCTTCAAAAGATTCAAATTATGGCTGTTATCCCCCCCCCCCAATTTATAATTTATTTGTTTTATCTTTTCTGTAAAGCGCTTTGAGGTTTCGTTCTGTTCTTGAAATCAAGCCGTGCGTACCTTTTAGGAAATAAATAAAATAGTCACTGCAGAGAAAAGGATGAGCAAGATGGCTGGAACCTTCGGGTTCTCAAAGACAGAATTTTGTAGGCAGAAAAATGGGAATGTGGATTTTGTCATTGTTGTTTGTTTCCTTGGCTATCAAGTTGAGTAAGGAGGAAATCTATGTTCAGACAATGTTTCCAATTTGTAAAACCTCCCCATCCTCTCCTGCTTTGAATGATAGCTAGATGATAGATAGATAGATAGATAGATAGATAGATAGAGGTAGGTAGCCGTGTTGGTCTGCTATAGTCGAAACAAAATAAAAAAAATTCTTTCCAGTAGCACCTTAGAGACCAACTAAGTTTGTTATTGGTATGAGCTTTCATGTGCATGCACACTTCTTCAAATACACTGAAACAGAAGTGATAGATTAGATAGATGATAGATAGATGATAGATATAGATAGATAGATAGATAGATAGATAGATAGATAGATAGATAGATGATAGATAGATGTAGATGTAGATATTTCAACCATATATTACTCTACTTCAAAAGCAGTCTGTAAAAACATGCTACTTAATTCAACCTATTTTATTTGCATTTCTTTCTCTCCCCATGCCCGGCTTTTTCTCTTGTGTTTTTTGACCTGCCTCAGACCCTTGGGATTAGGGTAGGGGTGGGAATCTAAATTAAGCATCGATGATGGGAGTCCATGCGCTTGTCCGTTGCAGGTGAAATTACTTAGTTAGTCCTCCTCTCACACTTAAAATGGAAAGCGTAAACCGTTTTCCTCTTGCTTCCTTCAGCCGCTGATCAATAGAGACAGCTCTTTATAAACAATGAAGTCATCGGACAAATGCAATCTTACATTTGTTTGTTTTTTTCTCAGGGCCTACGTATCTCAATGGGAAAAGAAGGGAATAAGAAGAGTTTTACTTAGGAAAAAAGAACACCCTCCCCCCCAAAAAAAACCCTCCTCAAAATTGTCCAATTCATTGGATCATCTTTGCTTGCCTTTCCTCAGCAGTGACTAACAGTGTTATCCTGCATGTCTACTCATGAGTAGGTCCGTAGTTCAGCAGTAGAGGATCTGCTTTGCCTGGGCAGTGCCAGATTAAACTCTGTGGGGCCCCCTAGGCAGTCAAAATCTCGGGGGGGGGTGTCGCAAATTATCTCCTAAGACCTGTTTCATTTTACCAACCAACCATTTGAATAAACCAGTTCTGATCCAATGCCACATATATCCCAATGCAGAAATTTTGAACACATGAAGACTGCCAGGAAAGGCAGTAAAATGGATCTTGTCAAGTGCAGAAATCCCTTTGCTCCTTAATATTAGTCAAAGTTAGTTAGTTAGTTAGTTAGTTAGTTAGTTAGTTAGTTAGTTTACCAACCACTCACCTGACTGGGTTGCCCCAGCCACTCTGGGCAGTTTCCAACAACTCAAAACATCAACTGCTGAATTTTGAGAACATGCTGTGGATACTACTCACAAAATGGCTGCCGAGGGGTATGGCATAAAACAAATGGTCGCCACATCTAAAATTGCAGGAATAAATGACACCAAATGATGTGGGCACCCACACCATCCCATCCATGGGTGAAAAGGGACCTATATCAGACACCAGCAGATGAAAGAAAGAAAGAAAGAAAAAAAGAAAGAAAGAAAGAAAGAGAGAAATCTGTGGCCTCTCCTCTCTTCAGCATGGGTGGGTAGAAGACAAGGTTCAATACTGGGAACCAAGGAAATACAGTGGTACCTCTGGTTACGAACTTAATTCGTTCCAGAGGTCCGTTCTTAACCTGAAAACGTTCTTAACCTGAAGCACCACTTTAGCTAATGGGGCCTCCCGCTGCCACTGTACCGCTGGTGTGCAATTTCTGTTCTCATCCTGAGGTAAAGTTCTTAACCCGATGTAATATTTCTGGGTTAGCAGAGTCTAACCTGAAGCGTATGTAACCTGAAGCGTATGTAACCCGAGGTACCACTGTATATATAGGGGGGAGGGGTTCAATGTAGAAGAGGCTGAGCCAGTGCAACCAGAAACTGCGCAAAAAGAGGAAACAATATCCCACGAATTGTGCCTATTTTCCTTGAAGGGGAGGGATGTTTACTAGATGTTTCATGAGAGGAATTGACTGGCAAACTGGCACCCATGGGCGCCAGGCATGCAACCCCTACTCCAATGCATGACTGCCTGCCCACCATCAACCACAATCACGTCTGAATGTATCACCTATGTCAGTCAAATAATATTGCATATGTCTTCATTAGCGAATTGATCATTGTATTGGCTAAAAGCAACAAAACAATGTATAATCATGTTGGAGATGCACGTGCAGAAGAAAAGAATCAGACAATGACTAGAACATAAATATATTGTCCTCTAACTGCCCTTGAAATCCGCTAAGCATTTCCTGGCCCCGTTCTCCTTGGCTCCTTGGTTTCCACTCAGCAGAGACGGAGGGGAAGGCAGGTCAAAGGTGACCATAAGCCATTTCCCCCCCATGGCTCAGCTATCCAGCATCTGCTCCTTACCTTTGGTACAACTCAAGGAAAAACAGCCACAGGGCTGTAGCAGCTACAATGTTTGCTTGTAATTATATCACTAGGATTGAGGTACCCAGAATGAGAGACCAGGTTTTCGTTATCTGTTTGGAAGTCCAGATAACGCAGGCAAGATGTCTAATCAAAAACCGTATTTACCACAGGAAAAGAGGAGCCGATCGCTAACTGGATGCAGCTGTCACTCAAGGTTAGCCTGGCAGAGGAATCGGGCAAGCTCTGGACACGAGGCAGTAATACTTTATCATTTAATTTCAGGTCTGGAACAGATTCCCCTCCCCCCACTGCCTTTCTCGCAAAAAAAAAAAAAAAGACACATGGAGGTCAGAACAGATTAACTTGGCATTGACACAAGAAAGGAGGGCTGTGTTCTTATAAGAAGCAAAAAGTTTCCCAATGGCCTGGTCCTAGGAGTTGTTAGAGAGAAGGGCTTTCGCCACCTCTATATTGCTTCCAATAACTGGGACCAAAGTGTGATAATAAGAGGGTATGGGGAAGCATAGATTTGCGAGTGTGGCAGAGAATGTAATGGAATTGACAGGGCTTGCCCAATATGTCTTAGACAAAGGGCAAAATAACACATCACATATCTAACGTGAGAACATAGGAAGAGAATGTCACGGCCTGGTCTACGGGCGGTCAAAGTCCCAGATGAGGATGTCTGGACCGGGGGCAAGATGGCAGGGTGGGAGCAGGAAAGGGAGTCCAGAAGCCAGGAGTCAGGAAGCCAGGGTCAGAGAGCTGGGAGTCAAGAAGCCAAGGGTCCAAGGGTCAGGAAGCAAAGAGTCAAGAAGACCAAGGCAGGAAGTGTGTTGCTGTGGCAAAGAGCCAAAGGGAAATGCTTACCTTATATCCCTTCCCGACTCTTGCCACCAGGTGCTGTGTGTTACCAATTGGCCTCACCTGTGCGGCCGCGCCTTGCCTCTTCAGAACAAACTTAGGAAGGCCGCAGTCCTGCGAAGCCCTACTGGTCACAGGGCCTGACTCCTGCACGCACTCCTGACAGAGAAGAGGAGCCTGTTGGATGAGGCCAATCACCCATCTAGTCCAGAATGATGGCCAACCAGATGCCTGTGGCGAATGACCAAGCAGGATTCAGGCACAAGAGCATTCTCCCTTCTTGAGGTTTCCAGCTACTGGTATTCAGAAGCACTGCTGCCACGAGCTGTAATAATCATCAGAGCATAATCATCACAGCAAATAGCCATTGATGGCCCTCTCCTCCATGAATTTGCCTAATCCTTTCTAAAGCCATCTAGGAAGTGGCTGTCACCACATCCTGTGGGAGCAAGTTCCACAGTTTTCCTAGTGCCAGCGGCAGAGCAAGGCGATTTGGCACCTGGGCCTGGGGCGGCGCGCGTGCCCTGCGAGCCGGGGCAGGATGCTCCGCGGGGCCTCTGAGGAGTCTGCCTGCCTCCTCCCACTCATCCGTCCTACAGCTGAGGGGGAGGCGGTGGGTGGACCGTTTGGGGCACTGCGGAGCCCACGGGTGCCCAAGCCATCACATCACTCCCAGGAGAGACGCATGGCTCAGGCATGCTGCAGGCCCTGTGGTGAGTGCCGCCCAGCATTTTGTCACCCCCCTCAGTGGTGACATCTGGGGCGGCCCACCCCCACCCCACCTCACCCCCTTCCTCCTCCCCTGCCTAGTGCCCACCCAAAACTAACAACAAGTATATCTACTTGAAAGTGAAATGAACTTTTATAATGGCAGTCTGTTGGCGCATACAATAACAATAACAATACCAATACCAACAACAACAACAACAACAACAACAATTATTATTATTTATTTGTACCCGGCCCATCTGGCCGGGTCCCCCCAGCCATTCTGGGCGGCCTCCAACAGATATTAAAATACATTAAAATATCACAGGTTAAAAACTTCCCCAAACAGGGCTGCCTTGAGGTATTTTCTGAATGTCAGATAGTTGTTTATCTCTTTGACTTCTGCTGGGAGGGCGTTCCACAGGGCAGGCGCCACTACCGAGAAGGCCCTCTGCCTGGTTCCCTGTAGCTTTGCTTCTCGCAGTGAGAGAACCACCAGAAGACCCTTGGTGCTGGATCTCAGTGTCCGGACAGAACGATGGGGGTAGAGACGCTCCTTCAGGTATATAGGACCGAGGCCATTTAGGGCTTTAAAGGTCAGCACCAACACTTTGAATTGTGCTCGGAAATGTACTGGGAGCCAATGTAGATCTCTCAGGACCGGTGTTATGTGGTCCCGGCGGCCACTCCCAGTCACCAGTCTAGCTTAATTCTGGATTAATTGCAGTTTCTGGGTCACCTTCAAAGGTAGCCCCACGTAGAGCGCATTGCAGTAGTCCAAATGGGAGATAACTAGAGCATGCACCACTCTGGCGAGACAGTCTGCGGGCAGGTAGGGTCTCAGCCTGTAGACAGGCTGGTAGACAGGAGCTGGTAGACAGCCACCCTGGACACAGAATTATCCAAACTCAGCTTCAGGTCAGTCTTTTGGTTCCTCCTTCCTTTGCATGCTCCTCTTTCCTCCAGTTTGACAACAGGAGGGGCAGACATTATCCTTCAGAAGATGAGATCTGGCCGACTTTCAGGCTCTGAAATCTTTGTTGTCCTCATGCGGGAGAGTGGCACAAGCTTGCCTTGCCTCATTCTGGCATGGCATTTATAATTTCAGCCAAGTTATCTCATCATACACCCACACCTCACTCCCCTCTCTGAAGGACCCCAGCCCCCTCCTCCCTTTCCCACAAATATTAGCTAGTAGAGCAAATTGGTGCTGAAATCAAATTTTGTCTACCAACAGTTTTCCCCCTCTCTTTCTTTTTTTTTTTTTAATATGGAATCTTGTCCGGCATGAACTCAAGTCATTAATAATACAGCAAGGGGGGAGAGAAAAATATGTGCTACGGTTAACCTTAAATTATAACTTACAAAGGGCTTTCTTGCAGTTTCTCGCTTTGATTTATGGGCTCGGTTTATTCTATGCAAATTCATGCACAGCTTCTAATAAGAGGGAGGAGGAAAGATAAAGCAGCCCTGAATATTTTATAAGCTTTCCCACTTACCTTAATTTAGAATTATGGAGCTGAATACGTAAGTAGAGAATAATTACCTATTACTAATCTCCCACATAGTTTATCTATTTCAACCCCGGACATCCTGAGCAATGCAAAACATAACGATTTTACTACCTGCACCACTGTAAATATGATAATTAGGAACACTTTTTTGTAAATATGATAATTAGGAGCTCCTTTTTTGCTGATTCATGAGAAGATACATACTGTAATATAATCAGACAATGCTGTGCTATTGTTTTATATCCCTTTTAAAAATAATAATGCCCGCTGTTTGGTATTTCATCCATTGGACGCAATAACAGCAGAATTTTGAAAGGATGGATGGTTTGAGTTTGCTGTGCGTTTCTCCTCTCCCATCCCACAGGGGCATTGTTCCACTTTTATGAGCAGTGCAACAAGATTGCTGTGGCTGATGTTTGTGCGCCACAATTCTCTTGAATTTCAAACTCATAACGGTCCCGTCGCAGCAGCGATTGGCTGGTTACAAACTCCCTCTCTCAACCTTCCACCTGTAATTCACACAATGAACGCCTTCCTGGAGTTTCTGTGTCCATGGTGTTGCCTCTGCCTTGCTTTCCCTTCAAACTTCTATTCAGAACTCATTTTCCCCCCCATAAAGCCATGGACTTAACCCCACATCCATCCCCCAACAGAAATTAAGTAGGAGGAATTTGTTTGCTCTGGATTTTGCAATGGACTGACCCGATTCAATGCTCCTGAACATGCTTGCAGGTCATAATTGCAACTCACAGTCAGATAATACAACCGTCTGAATTTTGTGATGCATTCTCGGTACACAAAACAAAATAAAATAAAAAAAATTCCTTCCAGTAGCACCTTAGAGACCAACTAAGTTTGTTCTTGGTATGAGCTTTCGTGTGCTTTCACACGAAAGCTCATACCAAGAACAAACTTAGTTGGTCTCTAAGGTGCTACTGGAAGGAATTTTTTTTATTTTATTTTGTTTTGACTATGACAGACCAACACGGCTATCTACCTTTAACTGGAACTATGGAAGGCACCACATTGAGCCGCATGAAATGGAAGTCCATCAACCTCACCAAGAAACTTGCACAGGTACAGACTGACATCTCCTTTCTGACGCACACGAAAGCTCATACCAAGAACAAACTTAGTTGGTCTCTAATGTGCTACTGGAAGGAATTTTTTTTTATTTTATTTTGTTTTGACTATGACAGACCAACACGGCTATCTACCTTTAACTGGAACTATTCTCGGTACACAGAAATACTTATTTTCCATAAAAGAGGCATACAGATAAAGCACATATTTTACTGGCAAATACAGTGAAAAGTGCCTTTTTAAGGTAAACAATGTGCAGTTTCTGCAACAACAAAAGATGTGCTTACAAAATGCTTATGATGGGATACAAAGAGGAAAAATGGGGGGAAGGGATACAAGAGGAGATAGCAAAAGCCTACTTGCAACTACACTTAGTCTTCATACCTTACAGAAGTTCTAGCAAAGTTGCGTAACTTATGTTCATCCCTTTCTTCCCTTTAGAGGAAGGATAGGGAAATAGAGATGACCAGAGGCTGGAACCTGGCCACTCCAACCTCTTGCAGGCCACTTTGGCAGATGGATGTGGCTGCCTAGCTACTCATCACCTGACTTCACCATGATGTTTTCAAACACTGATTTTTGACAGGGAGCTGCAACTTTGCCTGCACAACAGGTGGGCAAAGTCTTGGGGAACACGGACTTCTCAGGTAAGTTTGGTCCATGAGCCAGTCTTCCCCACCCCCGATTCTTTACATTTTCTGCCAGTGTTCAAAGCTGATAGCAAGCTCCTTTCAACAAAGACCAGTCTTTGATTATGTTACTTCTGAAAGCACATTGATGGCATGATAAACAGAAGCCTACCTTGGAGTTCTCTTGTACGAATTCCTGAGATAATGCATGTGAAACACTTAGGAAAACTGGAGTATTAATTTATGTAACTCTCTACCCACTGCTAAAGCTCTACTTCCACCGATATCTCAATCTTCACTTGACTTCCGCCCATCACAATAAATGTAGATCGAATTGCAGTAGGGAAACTGACATCCTCAATTCAGTTGGAGATAAAACCACTGGCCTTGGCACAAATCATAATATCAGGTTATGTTACAACAAGCAACTCCGGCTAGATCTTGTTACTTCTGGCAATCCACCCATATCAGTTGTTCACAACTCCTAAGCACCTTGTAAGGACATCTTATATCAGCTCAATCCGCATTACTTATTTCAGTGAGTTAACCTAGTTTACAGTATATATTCATTTAAGATAAATCACACCAATTTCAGGACAGAACAGGGGTAGCCAACACAACGCCTCCGGGTGTTTAGGATTAAAATTTCCATTGGCCCCAGTCAACAGGGTCAATGGTCAGGGATGATGGGAGTTGTGGTCCTACAAAATTTGGAGTACATCGCCTTGACCAAGGCATCCCTAAGGCATAATAGAGTGGTCTTATTACTTCCCTTGATCTGGACACTACAGTATACTTCTGTTGATGCAGCCTAGAATAGCATTAGCTTTTTTTGCTGCTGCGTCTTATGCTGCATGTATATATTTCCTCTCTAGGGTGTGTCCTGATGGAAATGCTTTCACTGACTCTTTTGGACTCTGTCCAGTAATGCATTACTGAATAAAGTCTGAATAACTGAGGGTTACGGGACGCAGGTGGCACTGTGGTTTAAACCACAGAGCCTAGAGCTTGCCGATCAGAAGGTCGGCGGTTCGAATCCCGTTGCTTGGTCCCTGCTCCTGCCAACCTAGCAGTTCAAAAGCATGTCAAAGTGCAAGTAGATAAACAGGTACCGCTCCGACAGGAAGGTAACAGCGTTTCCGTGCGCTGCTCTGGTTTCAACAGAAGCTGCTTAGTCATGCTGGCCACATGACCCAGAAAATCTGTCTGCGAACAAATGTCGGCCCCCTCAGCCAGTAAAGCGAGATGAGCACTGCAACCCCAGAGTCGTCCGCAACTGTACTTAACAGTCAGGGGTCCCTTTACCTTTACCTTTAACTGAGGGTCTGGTGTGAGTCCCTGTACTGAACCACCAAAGGGAGTTTTCTCCCAGAACTTATACTGGTGTAGCCATCTGAGTCGGAGATCCATCACATCCCAAGACTCTCACCATGGCAGACCTTGGATTAGGAATGCTCCCTTGCTTTGTGTTCTTTAGCTCCCAAAGACACTTGCATTTTCCTGGATGGTACAGCTCCTGCTTTTAAAAGAGATGATCTTTGCTGTATAGATTCAGAAAGGGTAATGAGTGAAAACATCCTGTCATGTTTGGAAGGTAAATCACTGGTGCTCTTTTGAAGTGACACAGTGCTTCATTCATTCCTGATTAGCTTACTTGGTATTTCACTTTGAACCTAACCTCTCCTGAAAAATACGGCCCCGCTGAGTCAAATGCAGAGTCACAAGGGGTGAAGAATCTGTTGTGACATTAATTAGAAGGGAGTTGCTTCAGAGGCACATTTTCTTCCATTATATACGCCAGCAATCAATGAGATCTCTGGGATGATGGAGCAATCTCAAGTTTACAGCGGTCCTGCTTATGTACCAGGATTGGATGAAAAGAAAGGAAATGTTAACCCCCCCCCAAAAAAAAGTCTTTTCTTGCTGCTGACTACTAGGCATGCACATATCTGTCAGTTTATGTTTCTCTCAGATTCCCATTTTGTTCCATTCTTAAGTTCTGTTCAAAACATTTCCATATCAGTTCGTCATAGTTTTTTTTCTGGTGCACATTTGATGCACATTTATCCTAATACAGAGCTGTGTGTGTGTGTATATGCAGCTTTGCAAGCAATTATCCTATTATTATGCATTCTTGCATGCTGTACTCACAAACGTATGCATTTTTCTGCACACTTCCCCGGAATAATATATATTTTGTACACATTATTTTGGTTGAATAATAGCATTGCAAAATTCAGGGAAGTGTGCATTTTAAGGAATAGCTGTATTATTATTATTATTATTATTATTATTATTATTATTATTATTATTAGTGCATTGCTGGGGAAGTCTGAATTAGGCATAAAAAAAAACAAACCTCTGAATCAAATAGTTCTGACATCCCTGCAGACTACAGACATTACACTCTGGAACAGAAGCCTCCACTAGCATCAGGGGGATCTCCTGCAATGGAAAGCAGAGATTGTGGTATAAGTGAGAGATCAGATTTTTCTTCACCCTACCCCCTCATAGTTTGCAAACAAAACTATGACCTTGAAATACCGTCAGCAGAAACTAACCTTCCTCCTCTTCAGGTAGTTCTGTAAAAATGATGTACCCAACCCTCCTTCCATAAAATACTAATAAAACAATTCTGGCTTTCCTTGAGCATCTCCTAGTCTCCTCCAAGATCATAGAATAATAGAATTGTAGAGCTGAAAGGGACGCAGCTAGTCATCTAGTCCAACCCCCTGCAATTCAGGAATCTCAGCTAAAGCATCCCTGACTGATGGCCATCCAACCTCTGCTTAAAAACCTCCAAGGGAGGAGAGTCCACGACATTCTGAGGGAGTCCGTTCCACTGTCAAACAGCTCTTACCATCAGAAAGTTATCCCTGCCCTATAGGATCCTACAATGAGAATTTCTCCACATGATCTAAGTGATCTATACAAGAACAAGTGGTCTTTTATGTAACCTGGTCCCAAGTGGTTTTATCCTGGGTTCCTCTAGGAAGCAAGTGTCCAAGTTGTTTCCAATCCAGGTATCAAACTGCTTAACTTTGGCAAGGATGCCGTATTATCAGGTTAGCAGAAGTGATGCCCTCTAGCTGTTGCCGGAATACAACTCCCATCATGCTGCCTGGGGATAATGGGAATTGTTGTTGTTGTTTAGTCATTTAGTCGTGTACGACTCTTCGTGACCCCATGGACCAGAGCATGCCAGGCACTCCTGTCTTCCACTGCCTCCCACAGTTTGGTCAGACTCATATTGATAGCTTCGAGAACACTGTCCAATCGTCTCGTCCTCTGTCATCCCCTTCTCCTTGTGCCCTCGATCTTTCCCAGCATCAGGGTCTTTTCCAGGGAGTCTTCTCTTCTCATGAGGTGGCCAAAGTCTTAGAGCCTCAGCTTCAGGATCTGTCCTTCCAGTGAGCACTCAGGGCTAATTTCCTTCAGAATGGCTAGGTTTGATCTTCTTGCAGTCCATGGGACTCTCAAGAATCTCTTCCAGCACCATAATTCAAAAGCATCAATTCTTTGGCGATCAGCCTTCTTGATGGTCCAGCTCTCACTTCCATACTTCCATACAATTCCAGATGGGAATTGTAGTCACATTTTTTGCCACAATTGGCTTTCAGATCATGACAGCCTATGAGCCTTCTACATGATTCTACATATCAGTGAGGAACAGTTATATATAATCTCCAGCAGACCCCCATATAAATATGTGTATGTGGACACTTAGGGGCCCAGACAGCCTGCATCTCCTCAGGTATATATTTTGAACAATACTAGGCAATGCCCTCACAGATTGCCCACATCACTCCTGGCTTGGCCTTCTTGACACACCTGTTCCCCACCTCAGTGAGAACCAGGCCTCAGTTGTGTTAAGGAGGAACTACACTTCGATGCCATCCTCACACCCATTGTCGTCCTGAACTTTTTAATAAAGTCGTACAAGGTGGTCACAGTTTAGTAGCATTAAGTGACAATTATCCACTCGGGGCTTTTGAAAACTGCCTGGAGAATGTAAAATACTTGACCAATCATATCTTTGTTATTTAATGGAGAGCTACGATAATTTAGTTGGCTGGCCTGTCATATAATGGGACACAGTAAATTCACTTGAGAAAGTGAGACCAAAGGCAGGATATATGCCACGGCAGGGGCTCTAAGGAGCCTGAATTTATGGTCTTCTGTAACAGTGAAGAGGTTTGTTAACTCATTTTCCATTCCAAAACCTTAATCCTCAGGACTGAACCAACCCCACGCTCGTAAATTTACTGTGGCAAACAAAGTGGCGAGCGGGTATACATGAAATATAGATTTAATAAATATCTCTCAAATATGGAGCAACTGCTGTTACATAGGCTTCCCACCCCTCGATGGGTAACATGGTGTCCCATTGGGCTAGGCCAGAGATGGCCAAAAATTCTAATTTGCTACCTTTATGTCTGAGTAAGTGGGAACCAGGTGGCACTGTGGGTTAAACCACAGAGCCTAGGGCTTGCTGATCAGAAGGTCGGTGGTTCGAATCCCTGCAACGGGGTGAGATCCTGTTGCTCGGTCCCAGCTCCTGCCCACCTAGCAGTTCAAAAGCACATCAAAGTGCAAGTAGATAAATAGGAACCGCTCTGGCGGGAAGGTAAACGGCGTTTCCGTGCACTGCTCTGGTTCGCCAGAAGCGGCTTTTTCATGCTGGCCACATGACCTGGAAGCTGTACGCCGGCTCCCTCGGCCAGTAAAGCAAATGAGCGCCGCAACCCCAGAGTCATCCACGACTGGACCTAATGGTCAGGGGTCCCTTTACCTTTACCTTTATGTCTGAGTAAATCAAACCACACTTGAAATCATTAAAAATAAGACTTAAAAAATAAATAAATGGAAACACAGTTTAACCCTGGCACACAAGAGGTGTGTTTTTGCTGCTTTTGTCATTGATGGTGTTGTTGTTAACAATTTAAGAACCTTAGAAGCATCTGTTGGGTCAATGGCCCATCTAGTCCCGAATCCTGTTCTCACAGTGGCCAACCAGATGCCTGTGCAAGACCCTCAAGTAGGATCTGAGCACATTTGTACACCTATCTGTAACTCAGCGTCACACTGTAAATCTCTGATACAGTGGACTGTAGTCTATGAAAGCTTATGCCATAAAGAAGGTATTAGTCTTTCAGGTGCCACAAAGAATCTTCGGAATAGGAGCCAATTCCTAGGGGCTGAGGGGTCTTCACCCCCCTAAAATATTTTGGGGGGGCTCCCTCTAAAAAAATGATGGCCCGTATCATTCAAAGGGTGTGTGGGTGTGTGTGCACCTTGTCACATGATCAATTATGTGGGTGGGGCTTACCTGCCCTGCCCCAATATTTTATTCAACTTGGCACCCCTGATCTTCGGGTCGCATCAAACAAACTCATTCTACTATCAGATCAGAAGTTCCTTTTCCTCACTTTTCCCAGTCTGTGTGTGTCTCTCCACCCCCTAAAATATGAATTTGGTTTCCCTCTGGGAGGCCCTGCAAACAGGGCGAAAGAAAGTCCTGATAGGCAGGGAAAGTATTTGTTTTGAGGGGTGACTTTTGCTGCACTCAGACAATACTTGATTCTTTTCCTCCCTGACATTTCCATACTTGTCAATTTTCACATTTTATCTGACGTCTTGTGTGACGCAAAAGCCATTTCTAGAAATCCAGTGGAATCTAGCAGAAGCTTAGCATTCATTTCCATGTTAATTTGCTCTGTAAAAATAAATAAAAAAACCATTTGCAACCCTGTTAATCCAGAAATTAATGGGAGTTTTGCTCTGTATTTTTCTCTCTCTACAATTTCCAGGGATCACCCCCTCTGCCAGTCAAGTGACAAAATTTGAGGTGGTATTCTGGCACACTGTGTTTCCCCACCATTTCCATGGGTGAATCAGAAGCATACATGCACATGAACAATAGCTATAATGCAACAGGTAATGCTGTGTACAAGCAATTTTGGAAACTGAGACAGAAGTGGGAATATTATAACAAGGAATACTAAAATAGTAATCCACACACCTGAATGCATCCTTTGCTGGATACAACCCATACAGTGGGACCTCGACTTACGAAGATAATGCGTTCCGACGCAATTTTCATTAGTCAAAAACATTCGTAAGTCGAATCCCCATAGGAATGCATTGAGCGAAAAAAATCCGTAAGTCGAAAAAAATCCTATTCAAAAATTCGTAAGTTGAAAAAATCCTATTAAAGTGGCCGCGACTTCCTTTCGGAAGTCGAAAAATTCGGTTGTGGCGGCCATTTTTTTTCTTCCGGAAGTCATTCGTAACTTGAAAAATACGTAAGTCGAGTTGCTCGTAAGTCGAGGTACCACTGTAGTTACTTTTGCTGCAACGCATGAACAATGCCAGCCCTCTGGGAATCATATCCATGTTTAGCCAAGGAAGACCATCTATATGCACCTTGCTGCTCAATATCAGAATACCTCAAAGACCACATCTCCCCATATGAACTGACCTGGATCCTGCGATTATCACCCAAGGCCCTCCTCTGTATGCCTCCAAGACAAGGCAAGGACAGGCCTTTTCAGTGGTGACTCCCCACCTGTGGAATGCTTTCTCCAGGGAGATTTGCCTGGCACCATCTTTACATGACTTTAGGCCCATGGGAAAAAAATAATATTTCTTTTATACCTTTGCTTCGTAATTATACGTCATTTCCTTGAGTGGGCTGAATGTTTTAATCCTGCCTCTTCAAAGTGGGATTGTCTTACCTAGATTTTTCTTTATTTTCTTTTATGCCAGTTTTAATGTATCTGTGTATTTGTAAGTTGTCCCCTTGGTAAAAAAGAAAAAAAAAAGAGCAACCAATAAATTTAATAAATAATAAGGATGTATAAAGATAGACCACTTTTGCTGCTCTGGTTCCATGATCACTTCAGATGGTGATAGCAGTCACGAAATTAAAAGACGCCTGCTTCTTGGGAGAAAAGCAATGACAAACCTAGACAGCATCTTAAAAAGCAAAGACATAACCTTGCCGACAAAGGTCCGTATAGTTAAAGCTATGGTTTTCCCAGTAGTAATGTACGGAAGTGAGAGCTGGACCATAAAGAAGGCTGATCGCCGAAGAATTGATGCTTTTGAATTATGGTGCTGGAGGAGACTCTTAAGAGTCCCATGGACTGCAAGAAGATCAAACCTATCCATTCTTAAAGAAATCAGCCCTGAGTGCTCACTGGAAGAACAGATCCTGAAGTTGAGGCTCCAGTACTTTGGCCACCTCGTGAGAAGAGAAGACTCCCTAGAAAAGACCCTGATGTTGGGAAAGGTTGAGGGCACAAGGAGAAGGGGATGACAGAGGACGAGATGGTTGGACAGTGTTCTCGAAGCTACTAACATGAGTTTGGCCAAACTGCGAGAGACAGTGAAGGATAGGCGTGCCTGGTGTGCTCTGGCCCATGGGGTCACGAAGAGTCAGACACGACTGAACGACTGAACAACAACAACAACAACAGACCTGCTAACCAATGCAAGTTCCATCACCTTTCCCATTCCTATGCTCAAGGCATGGCTTTCATTCTCTCTCTTGGTGCTTTTCCAGCCTGCAGCCATTAGTTTCCTTTATCCCCTACTGCGCCCTGGTTGATTTTGCCAGTGTGTGCAGACAAGAGACCGACTGTTCCTCAGTCCCACAGCTGGAAAAATATATATACCTCCCTCATTGGCTTCCCCTTTCTTTGCAGTTATCATCGGAAAACACATCCCCTCTCTAATGCCACTTAATTCCTCCCTCTCCATTATTGGCCCCTCAGCTGACTTCAGCGCTCTAATTTATGTGCCCTGCCAAACCCTTGCAGTCCCCTTTTCTTTAATTTGTAAATTATACTGCCAGCTCTCTTTGATGATTTAAACCTAGTAACCTCTTTGGGGACGTGGTCTTTATTGTACAAATCCGTGGCCACCTAGGACTGCTTGGCTGCTGGTTTGCCGGGCGATGTGACCATCATCACAAGCCTGGCGTCTCTGAATCATAATTTGCTGAGAGAGCAAGCGAAGGGGGTCAGCAAAACTAAAGAAGAATCTCCAGGAGCTATTAAAATTGCTGTTCCTTCGCCTTCTGTCAGAAAAGTTTTTTCTCCTCCTCTCATAACACTAGAACCCGTGGACATTCAAAGAAGCTGAATGTTGGAAGATTAAAAATAATAATAATAAAAGAAGTCCTTCATGCAGTGCATAAATGAACTATGTCTCATGCTGGTGGGCGTATCCCTGGGTGCACATAGGGATCTTCTTAGATTATAAACTGTTCAAACCTGATTTCTCAGAGCCATTCTCAGGATTCCCCCGTCTGTAGCGGGTGCGGTCATGAGATTAGAGGTGGGTTGGCAAGCCTTCTGATATGTGGCCTAACCCAGCCAAGACTCAGGGCTCAGGGCGGCTAACACCAATAAAATCACAACAAAACATACAAAACAATCAATTAAAATGCAGGATAAAATACGATTTAAAGTTTAAAATGCAACCTCATTTTTAAGTAGCCCACCAATCAAACCATAAATGAATGAAACATCAAGGTTAAACTGAAACCAACCCAAAGGCCAGGCGGAACAGCTCCGTCTTGCAGGCCCTGCAGAAAGATGCCACATCCCGCAGGGCCTTGGTCTCTTGTGACAGACCGTTCCACCAAGTAGGGGCCAGTACTGAGAAGGCCCTGGCCCTAGTTGAGGCCAGCCTAGCATCCTTGTGGCTCAGGACCTCCAAACTTCTCCAAAGAGAATTGGACAAACTCACGGAGGAATGAGCTATCGGTGGCTACTAGGAATAGGAATAGGAATAGGAATAATTTATTGGCCAAATACATTTTCCAACATACTTGGAATTTTGCTTTGGCTACATTGCAATGTAAACATACCTTATACAAACACTGCTCCACTCACAATACAATGACACCCAACCCATAACTGGCCTCCCCTTCCGCTACACAACTACGAATTTAACAATTTAATGACACAAGGGAAAAAACTGTTCCTGTGCCTGGCCGTTTTTGTGTATAAAGTCCTGTAGCGACGTCCAGATGGAAGTAAATCAAACAGATGATGACCGGGATGCAAAGGATCTGCGACAATTCCCTCTGCTCTCTTCCTAACTCAGGTAGCATAGAGTGTCTCTGTTGAAGGCAAGCTAGCACCAATTACCCTTTCTGCAATTCTTACTGCTCATTGGAGCCTTTTCTTGTCCATCTTGGAGGCTGTGCCATACCAAGCAGTAATAGAATTACAGAGAACAGTTTCAATGATGCCTCTGTAAAATTGGATCAACACTTCCTGGGGCAATTTTAATTTCCTTAGTTGACTCAGGCCACGATGCCTCTGCCCAGTTGTGGAGCTTCATGCTCCGGCACCGGGGGACAGAGAGCAGGTGGGGGTGTGGCTGGTGTGCATCCTGGGGGCGTGGAGCACCGCCCGCAGGGGCGTGGTACACCTTCCAGGGAGCGTGTTGTGTGTCCTGGGGGCGCGTGGCGTGCCGCCTGTGGAGGCATGGTGTCCAGCGTGGGTGGGGTGAAGCCGTGATGGCATCCCACCGGAATCGCGCTGCCGGGGGCAGTGCCCTCCCCCCGCCCCCTCTTCCTCCGCCAGTGCCTCTGCCCTGCCTCCGCAGTTGGAGGAAGCAATATTCTGAATACCAGTTGCTGGAAAGAACAGCAGGGGAGCATGCTCCTGTGTTCAAATCCTGCTTGCTGGTTTCCCACAGGCATCTGGTTGCCATTGTGTGAACAGGATGCTGGTCTAAATGGGTCATTGGCCTAATCCAGCATGCTCTTATAATCAGACTCACCGTCCATTTGCTCTCAGCTTACCTAGACTGCCTCCATAGGAAAGCTTACATGAGTCTACACTTCCCCCATGTAGGTCTTTTGAGGAGGGGGGAGAGGAAATTAACCTTGTCAAGCGTTATTACATGGTAAGAGTTACCAGTTAAACCCCCAGAGTCAGACAATCTTGATTTATGAATCTGGCTGAGTTCAGACATCTGGAAAATGGAAGCATCATGGCTGTACTCCTTCCCTAGTATATCCCTTAGAATAGGGTTGTCGTTATGTACTTCCTCCTGATTGCGTTGTGGAATGTTAACTATGGTTTCTCCATAATGTGATTCCAGTTCACACAGAATCTTACAAATGAGCCACCACATGAGAGGAAGCAAATTATGATTCTTTTTGAAAAGTAACTTCATTATTCCAATAGACATTTGTTTTCTGGTGAATGGTGCCTGTTTTCCTCATTCTGATTGACTTCAATTTCCTATTGCTTTCAGTGGGAGACACTGGAGTGTTTCTGCAGCCTGTAACTTCAGTGTTTTCCTGAACATTTACCACAAAATGTTCAGACGCTGCACTACCTGTCAAAGGTATGAGGGCTGACTAATTTCAGAGAGAAAGGGGGAAAGAAGCCTGGCTTAAAAAGTGATTAGAAAAGACACAAAGCAAACTTAATATTTGCTTTCTGAATATTTCTGAAGAAGTGTGCATGCACACGAAAGCTCATACCAAGAACAAACTTAGTTGGTCTCTAAGGTGCTACTGGAAGGATTTTTATTTTATTTTGTTTTGACTATGACAGGCCAACATGGCTATCTACCTGTAACTATTAATATTTAAAATGTCTCTAATTTTCTTTTAAATCCAGGACCAGGGGTGCGGGGCACCCGGGCGCCAGGCTCTCAGGGGCACCAGGCCCGAGAGTTGAGTCCAGGGAAGAGCCCACCTGTCGGTGGGAGCACCGCTGTGGGCCCTTCTGTTGTGGGTGGCTCTGTGCTGCAAGTTCGGGGCAACCAAGCCAGTGAGACGCTGAGATGGCTGGCCGGCTCTGCCCTCCTGCACTCCTGGGACTGGCCAACCTGGGGGGGGGGCACCAGACGGATCTTTGCACCCTGGCACCACATATGCTTAAGACAGCCCTATCCAGGACAGCTATAGATGCTCACAGAGACCGAGGGTTTTTAAGTTTCTGGGGAAGCCTATGCTGATTCTCCAGAGATTATATAGAATCTAGATGAATTACCTTACAATTTGGCCAAGCAAATTCTGAGAAAGGTCCTCAACCCAGCCTAAGATAGGAACAAAGCTGTTCTCCCTGATGAGTTCTTGACCTCTTCATGTGATGGTGAGATTTCTAAAGGGGCAAGAGACTTATTCCCAGGAGTCTTTGGTGTTTAATGCAAATATTGTAGCTTGGATTGAACACCCAAGGCATCTGGTTGGCATGTGTCTGTCTTGGGAGGCAATGGAAGAGTGCACCTTTGGGAGTGAAGTCAAACTGTGGGAAGGTTGCAGCACCTGCTGTGGCTGCAGAGACTGATGTGGGAGAGACATGTTTTGTTGCAGTTGGGGAAGATGAAGGTGTTCGGTTGTGCTGCTGAAGATACAACATGGTGTTTATTCTCTCTGCACTTCTCCCAGCAGTCATTCCTCCTCTGATCACAGCTAAAGATGCATGACCTGACGGTCTGTCTCTAGGGACTGCAGTTGTCTGCCAGGGATTCCCTCATAGTGCAGTTGAAGTTCCAACATTCTTGCCATATTTGGAGACATCTTTGGAACATAGAGTAATGCCACAAAGGACATCCTTGGTGATCCTGGCATCTTCCATTTTGTGGTCATGACCAAGACAGGCCCACTTCCGCCCTTGAGCAGGAGGTGGAATTGCCGGCGCCACGACCCGATCATTCGGACACAGGCTGAGAGCTCAGCCCTGTCCAATTGGTGGATTTCCCGCCCACATCGCTCACAGGCCAACCAATCAGGCTGACCTGGGGGCGTGTCTTGCTTCCTTTAAGCAAGAAGCGGGTGGGAAACCCTCCATCTTCTCCCCGCTCCCCAGCTGTTTAGGTTCACCCACCATCGCACCCTTAATTCTAGCTTTGACCTTGCTATGGACTTCGGTTGGTCATCCTGGTTGGCCAGGGGGCCTGGTAGTTCTTTTTCCCACTTGGACTAGCCAAATGGGTTTTTTCACCTACCTCGTAGCAATCTGTCACAACTCCTGGTTTGGCGGTTAGGCATTGGAAGAAGTCTCCATAGAGGGGAGGAGGGGAGGTAGCGCCATCACCTGCCCCTGGGCCTGATGGAACCAGTGATACTTTTGAAATTAGAATGGGCTGCCCGAGAAGACATTTTATTTGCTTGCTGCATTCATAGGTCATTCCATGACAAAGCTCTCAGAGCTGTTCACAGCGTGCCATAAAGCAATTTAAAGCAAATAAGTATAAACGCAGCCTTAAAATAGTTACGGAAAGTACAGTTTAAAGCTAAGACAGATGAGCAGCTTAGTTCTATGGAAGTCAGCTCAGGAGGAAGGCATGTGGAGTGCAGTGTCATTCAGTGGTTAAAGCTGCACCCCATGCGCACTAATGGGACTGCATGGAGTGGTGTGGGCACTGCCGCATCCTCAGGGCAGGGCCAAAGAAGGCAGGCAGGCAGCTCTCTGCTGGACTACAAACTATGTGGTCTTGCTCAAAGGACAAGTCTCACTTCCTTTCTTCCTCTTCCTACAGTACCAACATGGCTACCGAAATTAGCATCTCCTTAATTGGGGTCCCTGCTGGCAACTGCTATAACTCGAGGGCTCTTTTCCCCTTCTCACCTTTCCCCCCCTCTTTTTTCCTCTCTTTTCCTGAGCTTCAAAGATACGCCCAACCTGGGATTTGGGAGCTCACTGAACCTTTGCTTAGCCTCTGAAATGGCTCCCAGCTGACAACCAAATGCAGTCAATTCCCCAACCTATTGCTCCCAGGGGGGCTATTAAGGGTCTAGGTGTCTTATTACGGAACTCCAGGAGTGAGTTTCAGGGCCCATTAAGAAACCGTGTCCCGCTTAAAGGAGGTTTGTGGAGTTCCGCAGGCAATTCTTTCTAGGTTGATTAGACTAGGTGGGACTTGCAGCCCAAGACTGGGCTGATCACTCTGAAAGAAGAAGTGGAGCTGAGCATTTCTTCCATCGCTTTGCACAGCCTGCCCTGACATCTCTTTCCCTTCCTAAGCTCTCTAAACCCTTTGCTCCCCAAAGCCTTTCCCTCTCCCTACTTCAGTGTGGGGCTTTCTTTTTGGTCACTTAAGAGCATACATAATTTTATTTCTATACTACATTTCCATAGCTAAAACCATGCTCAAGGTGGTTTACGATATGGGGAAAACATATAACATACGACATAACAAAAGAAGTCATGAACAGTAAATAAACCACACAACCACACAGGAAACACACAACCAAATCCTCATGGTCCCTTCCAATTCTATGATTCCGTAGGTTTCCACATAAATCATAATATCCAAAATAAAGATACAGAAAATTATTAACAATAACCACACACATACCAAAAATCCCTCTAAACAATACCCCAGTCCAAGTATCTGTTCAGCAGCCTCAGCTTTTGTAGCTGGAGTCAGTCCGGGCTCAGCCCTCCCAGGCCAAGTGGAAAAAAGCTTGCAAGTAAGGGAGCAGGTCTTCCGGGACTCACAGCCAAGATGGTCTCTGGACTCTTCAACTATTGTAGAGCCTCGCAGGATCAGGCCAGCATCCTGTTTTCACAGTGACTTCACTGTACTCTTTATGGCACCTGTTAAAAACCATTCTTCTTTAGACAAGCCTATCAAGATTTTAAGAAACTTGACGTGAGTTTTAATCTATTCTTAGTTGATTTCTACTTTAATTTTTTGAAAGTATTAGATCATGGTTGCTCGATTTCTTTAGTGATAATTGTATTGCTTTAGCTTTTTACAATCAAGCAGTGTATATAATTATATATACCGGTATATATAAATTAAATAAATAATAGCATTCTTAAAATGCATTTCGATCCAGGGGCCGCCCGTTTCTGCGTGTATTCCAACAGTGTGAATGTTGGCAACAGTTATCGACAGTGGCTTATGTGGAAATCCGGCGAGGGTGGGGTGGCCTTGGGGAATGAGGAAAGGTATAATCACAGCATACATCCCACCTGCCTGGGCTACTCTAGGGGTGTGAGCGATGCTGGCAATTATAGACTTCAGGTGTCCTGAGAAATCATTTTCCCCCAAACTGCTGCAGGGGTGAAAAAGACTGGGTTTGATCTGATATCTCAAGGCTGTAGGAGTTATTTTTTGTCCTTGAAGTCTAATAGTGGGTTATTGGTGATTGTAGGGAGGCGAGGAAACAATAAGTCAAAAAAGAGGGGGGAGGTGTTCCCCAGTCAACTTGTCTGCCCCCACATTTCCCGTGTTGCTGCTCACCTTTAAAGCCCTAAAGAGCCTCGGTCCAGTATACCTGAAGGAGTGTTTCCACCCCCATCGTTCAGCCCAGACACTGAGATCCAGCTCTGAGGGCCTTCTGGCAGTTCCCTCACTGCAAGAAGCCAAGTAACAGGGAACCAGGCAGAGGGCCTTCTCGGTAGTGGCACCCGTCCTGTGGAATGCCCTCCCACCAGATGTCAAAGAGAACAACTACCAAACTTTCTGAAGGCAGCCCTGTTTAGGGAAACTTTTAATGTTTGATGGATTATTGTATTTTAATATTTTGTTGGAAGCCAACAGGAATGGCTGGGGGAACCCAGCCAGATGGGCAGGGTATAAATAATCTATTATTATTATTAATTATTATTATTATTATTATTACCACCCCTCTTAAAAGTTCTTGAGGGGTTGGTACTTTTCTGTGGAGACTTGCTACCCTCATTATTTCAATAGGTGTGTACGTGACTAGGTGGGTTGTGTCTGTCATCTGCCATACTGTTGTGATTACCCTGGTCTAATATATAAATATGTGTGACATAATTTCATTTTAAACTATCATGGATGGCTGTGTTGAGAATGCCAAAGCGAGCAGGCCACATTTTACACAGTGGTGTGCAGTGTTCTGATGACTAGGGAGAAAGGTCCTACCTCCCTCCCAGAGACAAGGGATGGCATAGAGAAATTAATCTACAGATGGGAGGCTGTAAGACTTGTGCCAGGTGTGATGGCCTGGGATGAATGCTGAACCTGAGGGATCCCAGCCTGCACAGGATTCCCCGCCTCTAGAACCAGCAGAGCTTGTCAGTTCCCCAGTGTCCCACCACCACAATCTGGGCTCTAAGTCTTCTTCTTCAATGTCCTCCTTGTGTGATGGCCTGGGATTCAGACTCAGATGCTGAACCTGGGGGATCCCAGCCTGCACAGGATTCCCTGCCTCCAGAACCAGCAGAGCCGGGGCTGGGGCCTGAGTCTGAAGGGGCCTCACCTGTGCTGGATCCTCAGGTGCAGGCATCGGCTGAGTCTGTTCTGGCTCCTGATGGGATGGAGGACTCATTGCCTGCAGGTGCTCCACTCCCAGCCCTGTCAGGGGAAGCTGAGGTTGCCTCTGGGTCCGGTAGCCCTCCAGCCTCTCCTGAGCTGCAGAGGCTCAGGGCAGAGTGGCGAAGGGAACTGAGTTCCCGCAGGAGGAGTGCTCGCCTCCAAGCCAGGAGAGGCGAGTCACCAGAGGATCGGGGCCGCCCTATGCCTCGGGGCAGATAAAAGCCGGCCAGCCCCAGCCCCAAGTTGCAGGAGCAACATTGTTGGATACCAGTTCCTGCTTGAAACCTGTCCTGTTTTCCTGCCTGAGCTCCTGACCCGCCCTGGTTCCCTGCTTGCATACCTGTTCCTGACTTTGTCTGACTCCCTGCCCTGCACCCAGCTTCAGTTATTACGGACTGCCTTTATGTTGCACCTCTGACCATGGACTGGACTTGGACCTCGCCTTTCGGATACCCTACGGGACCAGCACACCAAGAAAGGAAAGGGGGAATTATTATTTCTCTTCTTTCTGCACAGAATGATGAGAAACGTCTACAAGAAGAAGCAAAAGAATGTGCATGGCAGCCAACAAAAACAGTGCTTTTTTCTGGGGGTACGCAGGGGTATGCATACCCCTAAACATTTTGTGAATCTTTATACTTTTGTCCATTTACTGTATTTATTTTTCTCGATTTGAACTATAGAATGGTGATTTTCTTCAGTCAAAATGAGAGTACCCCCTAAACATTTTTTTAAAGAAAAAAAAGCACTGACTCAGAGTAAACCCATAGAAATTGATGGGCATCGATTAATTATTTAGATATACCACGGTGTGTCCAATAACATAGCAGTGAACTTGCCAAATAAGAACAACAGTTTGTGTTGGCTGGTTGCTTTATAAAAAGAAGCCTCAAAGTGACTTAACAAGATAAAATAAGAATATGCAGAATCAGTTAAAAGCCAAATTTAAAACAACAGTGTTAAATTCTTAATAGGATCATTTAATAATGTAGTAGAGCTTGAACCCATGGCCACCCTGTTGCACTCAGGTCCTGCTCGCCGGCTTGCCATGGGATTGGTATGCGACTGACCACTGTAAGAACAGGATGCTTGACTCAATGGACCTTTGACCTGACTCAGCAGCCCAACTTGTCCTGTGTCCTGTCCACACATTACACCAAACACAGGGGCATGCCAACTCTGGACATTAGCACCTTAGAGACCAACTAAGTTTGTTCTTGGTATGAGCTTTCGTGTTCATGCACACTTCTTCAGGTATCTGAAGAATCTCATACCAAGAATCTCATACCAAGAACAAACTTAGTTGGTTTCTAAGGTGCTACTGGAAGGAATTTTGTTTCGACTACGGCAGACCAACACGGCTACCTACCTGTAACTGGAACTCTGGACAAGTTTGTGTGGCAGAGTGCACACTTGTTGAGTAGTACTGGTAGGTACACAGAATGTACTCTTGTTGAAAGTTACATGTGAATGACTGTACATGCACTCAGCTCAACAATTTGTGTACCCTTGTTGCATGTTTGTTGGGTGTATTGTGAGAAGACCCGTATGTATTTTGAGATCAGTTCAAGGTCCATGTAGTTCCCACAGCCGCCATGCAGATTCTTCTTGAAGCTCACAAGCAGACGTGACTACCTTCTCCTTTTTCTTCCCTCACCACTATCTCATACTTGTACAGATATACTGCTTCTGCATCTGGAAGTTCCATTTAGCTCCCATGCCTAATCATGTCGACTTCTTCCTGCTTGGACAGCAATAAGAATAAGAATAAGAATATCTCTGGTAAATTTGAAGGGAAGCACAACACATTTTGCAGCAACTAGAGGAATTTCTCAGTTGGGTTGGTGTCGTTCATCCCTAGTTCTGACAAATGAATTGAGGAGAAAGGTTTCAGGCTAGCTGGAGAAGCACCGCCTGCTTCCTTTCCCCTTGGCTCTATTTTGTTCGCGTGCCTCATGTTGCTTGGAACTATTTGAGAAACTCAGTGGTATTCAGGGCAAATTAAACCTAATTTACTATACAAATTGCCAGAGCATCAGAGCCTACAAGTGTTTATTTTTTATTATTTATTTTTTTTTAAAGGAAAAATACACAAACAAGAGATGTAGACACAGCTCACCTGCTTGTGGCAGCTTGATAATCAGAGAGACCAAAGTCACTAATTTGGATAAATCTTCTTTTGGCTTTTCACGAGGGAGAGGGAACTGTCCTGTGGGTCTGCTTTCCCGGCCTCTAGCTGCCCCAGAGTGAGAGCCCCAGTTGGGTGTGTGCGCACACCTATTCAACTCATATTGATTCATTTTAATATCTTCGCAAGGCTCCAGTGACTCACTCCCGGACGTAAAACTCAATTTCGTATCATGATTGGAACCGAGTTAAATTTCTCTCCATTTGTAACACTTGATTTTCCCCGTCCAGCCAGAAGCAATTAGAAGAGATTTGAGAGAGAACGGCGGGGTAGCATTCAACAATAATATTCTTCTCGCTTTCGATTTTTCAGCCGTGCAAATGGGAAAGCGAGAGCACTGGGCAGTGAATTCCCCCCTCCCCACCCCCAAGAAAAGAGTAGGAGAGAGAGCTTGCCCTCCATCTCAGAAATGTCTTTTCTTGGGATGCATGGTTTGGAAGACACGCTGAGAGCAGGCAAGGTCATAAGGAGAGGCTAGTCCTGGCCATGGAAACTTCATTCACTGACCCGAGCAGGTTCTGATTTGACCCAGCCCCATCTTTATTGACAAAGGGCCCATCCATATTGTCAGTGAATGTAGACAGAAAAGCTTCCTGCATCTCCATTAGTTCTCTCTTGTCTGTATGGTCCATTGTCCACATACCTCTGGTTGGAATCAATTGCGCTTCTTGGGTCCTGCTTGCTTATTTCCCAGAGGCATCTGGCTGGCCACTGTGAGAACAGAATGCTGGATTGGATGGTCCATCAGCCTAATCCATGGATGGATGCAGCAGTGCTACTGAGTACCAGTTTCGGGAAACTGTAGGAGGAGTTGTGGGGTTTCCATCTTCTTTGGCGATCACTCGTAGCCGAGTAAGATTCTCTCCCATAAACAATGAGTCCGTAAGTGACTGTGGAGGCCAATTCTGGACCCACACATCCTTCCACAGTGGGGCCCTTGGTTTCTGGGTAGGAGTTGATCACGGTGTGGATTTGCCAAGTGAGCCTTCCTCTTAGCACGTTTCTCCCTTGCATTCTGAGTTTGAGTGTCTTCAGAGCCCATGACACCTTTGGTAAAGGCTGTTCTCCAATTGGAGCGCTCACAGGCAAGTGTTTCCCAATTGTTGGTGTTTATACTACATTTTTTTTAGATTTGCCTTGAGACAGTCTTTAAACCTCTTTTGTTGACCACCAGCATTATGCTTTCCATTTTTAAGTTCGGAATAGAGTAGTTGCTTTGGAAGAAGATAATCAGGCATTTGCACATGACCAGTCCAACAAATCTGGTTGCCCACTGTATGAAAAAGAGAATGCTGGATTATTAATTTATTTGTTAGATTTGGATGGGCTATTGGCCTGATCCAGCAGGGCTCTTCTTGTGTCCTTATGTAATCAGTGATGTATTGTTTGCAGACTGAAAACAACAGCAACAGCAAGCCTCAATTGTATTCTCCAGGTCGATTTCCATTTCAGACATGGGACGAATAAACTGTGCTGGTCCCAAGAAATATCCGATAGGCGAGGTGTAGTCCAGTCCAAGGTCAGTCCAATCCAGAAGTCACAAAGCCGAAGTCACAAAGCCAAGGTCAGGATTAAGTCGGAAGCCAAAGTCACAAAGCCGAGGTCAGGAGGAAGCCAGGAGTCAGAAGCCGAAGTAACAAAGCCGGGGTCAGGAACACAGGAGTCAGGAACCAGGAACTGGGCAGCAACGATGTTGCTCCTGCAACTTGGGACTGGGACTGGCCGGCTTTTATCTGCCCCGAGGCACAGGGCGGCTCCGATCGTCAGGTGACTCGCCTCTCCTGGCTTGGAGGCGAGCACTCCTCCTGAGGAAACTTAGTTCCCTTCGCCCCTCTGCCCTGAACCTTTGCAACTCAGGAGAAGCTGGAGGGTTACCGGACCCAGAGGCAACCTCAGCTTCCCCTGACTGGGTGGGGAGTGGAGCACCTGCAGGCAATGAGTCCTCCACTCCATCAGAGGCCAGATCAAACTCAGCCGATGCCTGCACCTGAGGATCTAGCACAGGTGAGTCCCCTTCAGGCTCAGGCCCCAGCCCTGGCTCTGCTGGTTCTGGAGGCAGGGAATTCTGTGCAGGCTGGGATCCCTCAGGTTCAGCGTCTGAGTCTGAATCCCAGGCCATCACATAAACGAACGTTGGAAATTTCCATTTTAAATGGAATTGTCTGACATCTCTACCTGTAGATAACACTTGAATTGGGCTTGTGCTGTTTTTTTCCTGCAAAACAAGTTCAGGGAGACCAGGACTATATGTTCAGAATTTTCTGGCTCTAAGACAGTGTGTGTGTGTGTTTCTTCTTTAAATGTAGCAATACCATTATGCAATGAATGCTGAAGTTTAATAGGATGACTGGGGCTGTACCAGAGTTCAGATCTGCTGCCAGAGGTTGCAACAATTCACAACCAGGCTTTTGTTTCAGACTCTGAGCAAAGCGGCAGAACCTTAATGCAAAGATCCGGATCAGAATTTTACCACTTGCTGAAGATGTCGGATCTGAAAGAGTTTTAGTCTGCACAGACGAAAAGGAAATGAGCCAAGGACAGAGGTCAAACAGAGAGAGAATCTCAGACTTACTAAAACTGAAGGTGCCTTCTCAAACGTTTGCCTTTATTCTGGCATAATAATTGGGCCTGGAGGGGGAAAAACACACACTAATGTGAAGTCAGCTAGTATGATACACACTAAAGGAGCTTGTTTTGTAGCAGCACACGGAGTCACAACAGTGTAGGATTTCTGGAGTTTAGAGGAGGATGGATGCAGTCATAGAATCATAGAATAGTAGAGTTGGATAGAACCATGAGAGTCATCTAGTCCAACCCTCCGCAATGCAGGAATCCTTCGCCCAAAGATCCTGAGATTAAGAGTCTCATGCTCTACTGACTGAGCTATGGTCAATGCAGCTATTTTGCAGAATGCCCATTCGGATCTGAAGCTGTGTTCTGGTGCTTGTTAATGGTACAGTATCCATTGAAGGGCTTCAGAGTCTTGTGTGTTTCCTTCCCACCTTGACCTCCGTGTATTCAGTAGGAAGGCACTGTCAACACAGGGCATCAGTTGTTAGCTTGGATTCTTGGAAATTATTTCCCTAGTAACTGCTTGATGGGTTCAGCTATCAGGCAATGAGAGCTACCATTTCCCAGAAGGATGCACAGTTGAAGCCACTCTTCCATTGGATGTCACCCTTCTAGACTTCTGGAACTCCTGGAAGTACTCTGAGCTTTCCCCAAGAGTTCTGGTGATCGGAGGGAAGGCAAGGGAACTTGTCGAATTATGGGGTGTTCCAAGACTTTCCCATTTTCAGAATGCCCCATGGCTGGAGGAGAAGCTCCCAGCAATGTGTTGTATTGCTGATCTCTAGGCGTTGTTTGTTTACTGAAAAACAGATCAAGGCAATTTTGGAAGAACTTTCCCAACAGAAGCATCCACAAAACTGAATCGACTTTCTCCCCCATTCCAAAGGTCAGCTTCAATGTCAGGTAAGGAGGTCTAGATTTTGAAAAGTTAGCAGCCATGGACCATTCTGCCCCCAGGTTTTATGATAAGTCAAAGACCCCACCCCCACCAGAGATAACTTTCAAGTAGTATGTTATCAACATCTACTGCTTTACAGTAGTCACCACTGTGATCTCCCCAATTATTATAATGGAGGCTCAAAGTCTGTCGCGGATATTATACCCCCTCCCACTTTTTTTCCTTGCTGAAACATATTAGTATATACTGTCAGGACAAAACTTCCCTCTGTTTGATCACTCCTAATTTGCATTTTTAATAGCCCCCATTAGACAGCCTCTGAGCTAATTAGCCAAACATCTGTAATAGAAGGCTCCTGTTTCCTGTTTTCTGAGCTAAGAAAGTAATGGCTGAAGCGCTACTAAAACAATTAAGTAATACGAAAAATACACTGCAAAGATTGGCAATCGAGCCAGCGCCATAAATCACTTCTATAATGACTCGTTGCTCAAAAATGTTTAATTAGAGAGAAGGGGGGGGAGCGCCTATAAAATATTTCTGTAGGCTAGGAAGTGAAGGGTACCGGGTTGGTGGCGGTGCTGGAGCAGATAATTACAGTTGGCAATCTCGGATCTGATTGCAAGAAAGTTGGGTATACCTCTAACATCCTATTATGATGAATGGGATTAAGCCCCAAAGTGGAGCTGTGCATTAGCGTCAGTGGGGCTCAGAACAGGCTTTCCCAAGCTGGTGCTCTCTAGATGTTTTGTATTACATTTCCCAGAACAGAACAGAACAGAACAGCTCACTGGGGCTAATGGGAGTCCAAAACATCTGTAGAGCAGCAGCTTGGGGCTCATCCATTCTTATTTTTGCTCCATATTTCTAGGAGCATGCCTGGGCTTTCCAGGTCCATGACTGAGAACATCCATCCATCCATCCACCCATTCCTTTGCCCTGCTGTTCTCCCTGTAAAATGGCAATCCACAGAAACCCAAAATTGCCATTTCACATAATCATACCCTGTTTCCCCTTTTTTAATACGTAGTCATAAAGTAAGCCATGGCAGGGTTTTTGTACCTTTGTGAGAAGTAAGACGTACCTCAAAAGTAAGCCATGGTGCCGCCATTGTTCCCATCGCCTCCTCAGCCCCTCCTGCGTGCGCCTCTTGCAGAGTTCTGCCCCGCCTGCTCAGCGCGCAGGGAGAGGCTGTACCATACCATACTGATGTAATAAAAATAAGACATCCCCCGAAAATAAGCCACCCTGTGTTTTTTTGAGGGGGGAAAATTATAAGACGGTGTCTTAAAAAGGGGGAAAGATGGTAGTATTGCAGAGTTGGAAGGGACCCTGAGGGTCATTCGGTCCAACCCCCTGCAATGAAGGAATCTCAGTTGAAGCATCCCTGACAGAGATGACCATCCAACCTCTGCTTAAATTCCTCCAATGAAGGAGGTTTTCCAATGAAGGAGGAGCCCAGCACCTCCCAAGGGAGACTGTTCCACTGTCAAGCAGCTTTTACTGTCAGAAAGTTACCAAACCTGATAAGCTCGTTACATAGCCTTCTCCCTGCCATGTTATTTTTGTAGAAGTTTTCCGAAGGAGGAAGAATCAGACATGCAACTGTCCACCCAAGTGAGTTACAAAGTGGGAGAGATAAGCAAATGGAATGTATTTCCGTTGGTTGTATATAATTCCCCCTAGATGAGGCAGAAGACTCTAGTGTCACAAATGGGGACTTCACCCGCTTACATTCAGAGGCGAGAGAGACCTGGAGGGGTGTGTTTCAGTGGAGGGGGGGGGGGAGATGGATGGAAGCCAGAAAAATATTCTGCTGTTCCCACTGGAGGCACTGAGCATCATCTCCTACTTAATTCTATTAGAGCCAAGAGCATCTGCTTTGGGTAACTGGAATAATATACCAAATTTGACTAAAAAGGACTTGCATGATGAATTGTAAGGCTTATAAAATCCTAGTCAACATTACAGGAAGTGTCTGGATGATAGACAGAGAGACTAAATATAATCCCCATGCTACCCTGATGAAACATACTCGGAGGTTTAGCTTAATCCCCGAAGGAATGACAGCAAAAATAAGGTGAAAGAGCAATTAGCCTTCTCCCACACTAATCCCAGGTAAATCAGTTTTTCCTTTTCTTACTTGTGGCACTGTTCTGAACACCCTGGAAAATTGAGAGGTGAGGAGATATACCTTCTCTGCAGAGGGATTTGATTATAATTAAGTGACGAGTGCCATTTTTAAATGGCTGGCTACAGCCGAAATGGATTTGCTTTGAGTTCTGTTGACGGGGTGCATGGGTGCATTAAACAATGGCGCATACAGTCGTACTTGGTTGGGTTAATGGTCCATTTGGCCTTTCGCTTGCTTCTCACAGGGATAAAGAGTTGGGCAGGATTTGCAAATGGTATTGTCTGCCATGGAGACTAGCAAAGGTGTAGATAGGTGGCCATTTCCACTGTTGGATTTGGGATGTGACGAAGAGCAGCAGGCCAGAGGTGAAAGAGGCCTTCCTCTGTTTGTTTTTCAGAGCCATCTGCCTGGCGATGATTGGAAATTGGAACAGGGGGCCTTTGCTGGTGCAGCAAGGCATATCTGAAGGTAGTCCTCAGAAGGTGGTGGACTCACCTACATTTAAGTTCTTTGCATTTCAGTTCATCTGTCAGGGATTGTTGTTGTTCAGTCGTTCAGTCATGTCCGACTCTTCGTGACCCCATGGACCAGAGCACGCCAGGCACGCCTATCCTTCACTGCCTCTCGCAGTTTGGCCAAACTCATGTTAGTAGCTTCGAGAACACTGTCCAACCATCTCATCCTCTGTCACCCCCTTCTCCTTGTGCCCTCAATCTTTCCCAACATCAGGGTCTTTTCTAGGGAGTCTTCTCTTCTCATGAGGTGGCCAAAGTACTGGAGCCTCAACTTCAGGATCTGTCCTTCTAGTGAGCACTCAGGGCTGATTTCTTTAAGAATGGATAGGTTTGATCTTCTTGCAGTCCATGGGACTCTCAAGAGTCTCCTCCAGCACCATAATTCAAAAGCATCAATTCTTCGGCAGGGATTCTTTAGCTGCAATTCCTGCATTGCAGTGCATTGGACTAGAGGACCCTTGGGATCCCTTCCAACTCTACAATTCTATTGTTATATGAAGTTCTTAAGAAAATGCCATACCTGGAACATCTCCTGCAGAAGCCTCCAGAAAGTAACAGAAGACAGGTATGGAAGAAAGCAATGGATTGCTCCTCATGCTTCTTAGTGGGAGAGTGTTCCATGTCTATTTCCTGTCTCAGACACTGAAGTATATTATATGATGGTGAACCCCTAAGCTGCAACTCTAGGCAACCGTAGCAGGAGCCAGAGGGAAGGGTGGGTATTTGGAATTTCTTTTTGAGGCCATTCGCTCAGCAGAATGGGTTGGCTGCTGCTCTGTTGACAATCTGCTTCCATCAGCCAGGATAAAAACTCATGAAACCTCTCTAGGTGCATTCTTTACTCATAGATCCATTACGGCCCTCTTCCTCATTCCAGATGGGTAGCCATGGTAGTCTGCTGTAGCAAAAATCCATCTGAAACCCTGAGATCCACTTCCAGACATTACAAGTAACACTGATCGGCTCTGATAGGGCAGCTACCTATATTCCTGTGTTTGGAGATAGACCCACATTCAATCTCCAACCTGGGAATGCCTCCTGCCGGAAGTTCTGGCAAGTTGCTGCCAGCCAGTGTAAGCAAAGCTGAGCTGGACAGACACATAGACTGGTTCAGTATAAAGCATCTTCCTACGTTGACTTCTGCCCGGAGTTGGTGAAGCACCAGGGAGGTGAGCTGGGATGTTCCTTTCACAGATCTGTGGCCAAGCTCTGAGATCCTTGGGTTGCTTTTCTCCCAGGGAAAGATCTCATTCCAAAGACTCGTTGGGGGAAGATGCTCCCTCCATGGACACAGTGGGATCTCTGGACCCTTAGAAGATGTGTTTCTATTTTGTTTTCACTATTCAAAGGTGATGGAAGAGAGTCAGTGTGGTGTAGTGGTTAGAGTGATAGACCAGGACCTGGGAGACCAGAGTTTAAATTCCCATTCAGCTACGAAGCTCAGATCAGTCAAATGGATCTCTTAGCTTAGCATACCTCACAGGGGTGTTGTGAGGATAAAAACAGGGAGGGGGGAAACCTTGGGTACTACCTTGAGCTCTGTGTAGGAAAAGTGGGATATATAAGTAATAATAATAATAATAATAATAATAATAATAATCATTATTATTATTTGGAGTAGTAGAAGAAGAAGCATAAAACAGCCTTTGATACACCCAAGAAACACTGGTGGAGAAAAATGTACAATGTTCCCAAAAACTCCTTTATTATTATTATTTTTTAAAAGAGAGAGAGAGAAAACAGAATCTGTGCAATTTCATTACAGCCAGGTAGTGTTTCAACCCAAGGGACCACCTTCCTCTGACAATTATTATAATTTATAAAAGAAAATATCCCGCATCTGACACTAGTCAATTTACCCTGATATAAAATAGGCCGTGTGTTTTCCTTCATTTATATTTTTATGGTACGTAATGTCTTTATAATTTCTACCACTCCACATCAAAGCTGCCAACCGCTGAGCGTCTAAATAAGTAGCATGTGTAGAAAATGAATGAATTGCTAAATGTCCCATTACGTCCATGGAGAATATTCTCGCACTCTGAGTCTGGCATCTTAAAAAATTGAGACAGCAAATGAATGGTTTTCACTCCAGTGGACTGAAGGGTTTGGCAGTGGCGATTCCATTATATTCCGTGCATGGGGAAAGGAGGGAGGGTTTTCAGGCAGAGGGGCAGGTGGAAATGAGAAGGAAAATACATTTCGGAAATGTACATATGAGACTTTGTCATATCCAAGCAGCTGAGCTGAATGCCCCTCCCAGGAAGCAGAGGGTGAAGGCCGATTCAGAAGACCAAACCACTGCATGGTGAATGTGAGGTTGAATGGACAGAGGACAGGGTAAGAGCTGCTTTGCTGAATCAAGTCAAGGTTCATACAATCCAGCATACATTTCATTATAATAAACAGTCTCTCCAAATCAGGAACCTGTGGCCTTTCAGATGTTCCTGTCTTGCAGCTCCCATCATTCATGACCATGGGCAACAATGGCTGATGAGAATTGGGCTAAGAACATGTAAAGGGTCACAGGCAATCCCCACTACTGCTCTAGAAGATTGCAATTCATTCATGAAGGTGGCGGCAAACCATTCTAAAACATTGTATTCACCTGCATGTGGAGGTTCCATAAGAACGTAATTTGCATAATCTTTCAAAATCTTCAGGTGGTATGCAAAGATGCAGCATGAAAGCAATAAACTTGTGCCTCCCGTGGGAGTGAGTGTTTGACCATCTTTCTGCAAAAGCCTGCTAAAGATGTGTGGGACCGCACCACCTAACCCAATATATTCCCCTAATTCTTCTGAAGACCCTTTGGCTTCCCTTGAAATTCCTCAGATGTTTGGTCTGGTGAGGATCCCCCCATAAATTTTGAGAAAAACTCTAAGTGGGATCCGATTCATCAAGCACAAGAATATTCTCCATCAGTCTATGGGTACATATAGTTCAGTAATGTCTGCATTGACTGGCAGTGGCTCTCCAGTCAGAAATCTTTCTCAGTCCTACCTGGGGAGGCTTGGGATTAAACCCAAGACCTTCTGCATGTTCTACCTCTGAGTTATGGCCCTTCCTTACAGCCGTCAGGTTAAAAACAATGCAACTTTCCAAAACGGATCAATTTGGGTGTTGAGATTTCTGAAGTTATTTGCTCTCATAACTGCTGTTAGTTTCCAGAATGTGCAGCCTGCAGCACATGAACATTTCACCAGCCAGATTCTGTTTTTCAGACTCCCACCCCCCCAACCCCCGCCTAGCAATTTGACTGTCATGATCAGCACTGCACCAAAAAAATAAATAAATATTCATTTGATTCCTTGTTTGGAAGACATATTTTTGGCTTGACTTTCCACCCAAAAATACAAAAAAGAAAAAGAAGGAAGACATTTACCATTAAAAGAAAAGAAAAAAGTCCAGGAATGTTTTCTTAGTAATTGATGGCCCATGATCAGATGAAGCTCTGTGTCATTTAATTATTTAACTAAAATATTTCATATGCAATAATAAAAGGGCATAACCTTTCCCCACTCTGGCAAAAAAAGAACAATAAAATTACAATACAGAGCAAATTGACAGCAGCTTGGTCAAGTGGCAAATAAGTTACAGAGGAACCAAGTAATATTAACAGGTAGGAGGAACCTCAGGAAATACAGTGGTACATTGGTTCTTTAACATAATCCATTCTGGGAGTCCGTTCGACTCCTGAAATCGTTCAAAAACCAAGGTGCGGCTTCAGATCAGCTGCAGGACAGGTTGTGTCTGACGTTCGGCTTCCGAAAAACTTTTGCAAACCAGAACTCTTACTTCCAGGTTTGTGGAGTTCAGGAGCCGATTTGTTCGACAAGTAAGCCATTTGAGAACCAAGGTACCACTGTAAATGGGTTCCCCAGAGGTGGAAAAAAATGCATTAATTGTGGCTTGACCCAGAGAGCTTTGTCCAACAATCTTAGTGACCAGGGAGGTTGATATGAGGACAAGTGTCAAGATGTCTTAAGGTTTTGGAGGTCAAAAGTAAAACCTTAGGCCAAGCCTGTAGCATATTGACTGCAAGAGAGGCATAATGTGTCCAGAGTAGGATGTCCTAATCCACATTCTAGACACTTTGTTTTCTGTTTCTTGTGGCTTCTGGATCATCCCTAAGGACAGCCCCACAAAGAGAGAATTGCAGTAGACCAATATTTAAATTATGAGCTTGTGAGTCACCTTAGCAAGACCATCCCCGTCATAGCTGGTACCCCAACCAATGTGCTCCTGGGCTAGCCTTTGTAAGCCCCTGGATCTCCAGTGACAAGTGAATTTCCAAATTCACAGATCTGGGAAGGACCCGCCCATCTTGTCCGGATTCAGCTTCAGCATGTTGACTCTCACTCAGTCCATCACTGCATCAAGCCAACAGTTCAGGTCTTGCATAGCCTCGCCTCGTTCAGCTGAAACAGAAAAGCGGAGCTGGGTGTTAGCAGCATATGGATGACAGTGTACTCCGAATACCTGAATGGCTTCTCCCAAAGATTTCGTGGCAACACTGGAGACAAGATGGCACCCTGTGGCCTTCCATTGCTAGGGGGCAAGACATAATCACCCAATGCCACTCCCCCCCCCAATCATATACATTGGTATGGAACCACTGTAATTCCAATTCCGAAGTCACAGAAACTGACATGGAAGGTTACATTATATACAGATGCGACATTATTTCTTCTTTTCATTGTTCTGGCATCATTATGATTTATATGATTTCTCTTTTTTTATTTTTATTTTTTATTTTTTAATGTATAAAGTGAACAAATGCTTATACATTTTCTGCCCGGGGATTTTCAGGCGAAGGTTAGAGTATAAAAATTCTAAATAAGTAAAGGCAACTGGGAGTCAGCGCAAGAGAAACTGGGCTTCTCCTTCCCTGTCCTTCTGCCAATAAAGGTGATTCATCAGGGTAACCATGGCCAATATGGTTCGGAAACCAGCCCTGAATCTAGACTGAAATGGGTCCAGACAATCCGTTCCCTCAAGTGTGTTTGGTTAGTGTCAAACGCTCCTTGCACTGAGCTTGAGTCAGTGAGATCTGAAGCCCTTTAAGCAATTTGTATCTGTTTACAAAGCAAGATGCTCATTAAGGGAAAAAAAACAAAAACAAAAACCAACACACCAAACTGGGGGGGGGGGGGTGTCATGAGACTTCAAGAGTCTTTTTTTATTTCTGTAGATATAATATGACTTTTCCCCTTCCATATCTCTAAGACTCCAGCTTCTCTGTCTTCTGATGAAGGCTTGACTCTTCCGAATGGATTTGGATAGAATATAAATGAAAGGGAACCTTCTGAGGTCCCTGGAAGTATTCGTTTTCAAGCAGTAATGATCAAGATCAAGCTGGTTCCTGGGGATTAATGAGGGGTTTGGAGGAGTTGATGGCCCAATGTACAACAGAGGGCTATTAACAACAGCTACTCATTAATCCCAACAGATGCCCCACTCTGAGGCTGTCATTACTGGAACACACTGAACAAAACAAACCCAATACAGATGTTCTGTGAACTTGAGGAGTTTTCAATTAGGGAAGGATACTTCTGGAGGAAAGACGTTTGAGTTTTTTGAGAAAGAGGCATGCAAGGGGAAAAAAAGCAATCCATTCATTTGATGATTCCACATCTAAAATGCACACACAAATCAGAACCCCCTTTCCTTCACTGAGGTGGACAACCTGTTTCTGGGTACAACATAAACTGAAGGGGAAGACTTACATGTATTAACTTAGACGGCCTTTAGAGGAGAATATGTTTTCCTTCCTCCATCCTTGGTGCTCTGTAGTGCTGTTGTGTTGATTTTGTTAGTGGCTGGTTTTGTGGTTTTAATTTTACGAGGTTAGAGATAGCGCATCTTGTTTTCCGCTGTGATCTTCTTGCAACCTGCCCTGGGATTATTTATTTATTTCATACAATAACAAAAAATCCAATAAAAATTAAAATAAAGGAGGAGAAAAAGAAAACTGTTACCAAGCTAACGATTTTCCAAGACAGCACCACAGTGGTACCTCGGGTTAAGTACTTAATTCGTTCTGGAGGTCCATTCTTAACCTGAAACTGTTCTTAACCTGAGGTACCACTTTAGCTAATGGGGGCCTCCAGCTGCTGCCGCGCTGCCGGAGCACAATTTCTGTTCTCATCCTGAAACAAAGTTCTTAACCCGAGGTACTATTACTGGGTTAGCAGAGTCTGTAACCTGAAGCGTCTGTAACCCAAGGTACCACTGTATTGCCCAAAATAACCTTAAGACTATTGTCTCCTAGCTGTGCTGAGCAAATGACAAGGGAGTCCAAGTAAAGGTGAAGGAAGCTATGAGGCAAAGGAATACAAAGACCAAAGCACCCACAACCTCAAGGTGGAGATTTGTCATGTATGGTAAATAAAGTCAAACCACAAGGCAAAGAAAGAGCCCTCCTTACTGTGTCCTTCCCTAGGATGAAAGGTTGCAGTACTGTCTTTAGTTTAGAGAAAATGAGAGCAAGAGGTGACATGATCAAAGGGTAAGAAATTACGTATAGCATGAAGAATGTGACTAAAGAAAAGTTTCACTGCCTCTCATGTGACGCTAGAAAACTCATGGGCATCCAAGGAAGCTAAATGTTGGAAGATTCAGAACACATAAAGGTCGTTTTTCATGTAGCACATGAACTATGGAACTCACTCATAGCTGTCAACCCTCCCTTTTTTGGCGGGAAACTCCCTTATTCCAATGCCGTTTCCCGCTGCTATCCCGGATTGTTGATATCCCTTAAATTTCCCGGATTTCAAAGGAAGCAGCTCCTCTCCCTCCCTGCCGGCCAGGGAGGCTCCTCAGCTGCATTGCTCGGCTGCCAATAAGGAGTCTGAGACCGACTGGGGGCGGAGCTTGCATGCCTTGTGCAGCCAGACCCTCACGCCCAACCAGACAGCCAACCTGCCTGCCGTCTATGTGCTCGCTCTTTTGCTCACCCGTTCGCGCGGAGCCTCTGGAGCGCAGGGTGGCGAGGCTACTTGGTGCCATTGCACCGCCCTCGCGACATCCCTTATTTTCAAATCCGAAAGTTTTTTAAAATCCCTTATTTCCAAATCCGAAAGTTGACAGCTATGAACTCACTCCTACAACAGGCAATGATGGCTGCCAACTTGGATGGCTTTAAAAGAGGATTGGGGGGGGGGCATGGAAGACAAGACTATCAACAGCTAGTAACTGCCATGGCTATGCTCTGCCTCCACAGTCTGATGTAGTAATGCTTCTGAATGCCAGTTGTTGGGAGTCACAGATGAAGCAGAGTGCTTCTGCACTCATGTCCAGCTTGCAGGCTCCCACAGGCATCTGGTTGGTCACTGTGAGAACAGGAGGCTGGACTAGATAGGCCATTGACCTGGTCCAGCAGGTTTTTCTTATGTTCATGTGTCCTCTCAATGCTTCTAGTTCTCCATCCGTGCAAGCTGCCACATACTTCCATGCCATTTGTCCAAAGGAGAATCCTTCGGCATCTTCCACTCTCCAGAAATGACAGCCCCTGCAGCAACTAGTAGAAATTGAATCAGATCCTTGGATAGAAGATCCCTGTTTGGCCAAGCAATGCCTGTTCCAGAGGCCTGTCAATGACCTGTTCAGAAATATTGTCTTGTCTCAGAAAAAAGTGATTTTCCGAAAAATCTTCTTTCTTTCACACACCCAACAATATATGGTGGTAAAGGTAAAGGTAAAGGGACCCCTGACCATTAGGTCCAGTCGCAGACGACTCTGGGGTTACCGGCGCTCATCTCACCTTACTGGCCGAGGGAGCCAGCGTACAGCTTCCGGGTCATGTGGCCAGCATGACTAAGCCGCTTCTGGTGAACCACAGAAATGCCGTTTACCTTCCCGCCAGAGCGGTACCTATTACACTTTGACGTGCTTTTGAACTGCTAGGTTGGCAGGAGCAGGGACCGAGCAACGGGAGCTCACCCCGTCGCAGGGATTTGAACCACCCACCTTCTGATTGGCAAGCCCAAGAGGCTCAGTGGTTTAGACCACAGCGCCACCCGCGCCCCACCCGCTTACCACCCGTATATGGTGGTAAGTCCCAGCAACACTGCAACCCTACCAGCAGGGACAGCAAAAAGCAATTGACCAATATGAGAAAGGTGACTAGGAGTGAGACTGGGGTTTTTCCCAGCCCTACCTAGAGACACTGGGCCTTCTGCAAGTTCTATTCATGCACTCTCCTTTTATTACCTCTCACTGCAGTGATAGACACCCAAAATGTGGTGCAGCATCTCTTGTTGAGATATCAAACTTTTCTCATCAGCATGCTTTAGAAAATAATTATGGTAAACTATAGTTTTATTACTCCGGAAATATATTAAAAATGTAGATCTTTTATAATTCCTTCAATTAACAGTAGACACTTCTTGATTACTTTCTAATTAAATCATTTCACTCCAAGACTTGGTAATTACAACAAGAAGTTATTAAAATTAGAAAACATTTGCTAACTCAGGACTTTTGATTATTAAGCCTTTGTCGCTTAATATCTCGAAACCGTCTATGAAGATATATGGGCTTGCAAAGTGACTTTAATGTATTCAGAGGCAATAATTAACCACAGGTGTCCTGCAAACAATGGAAGACTTCGCTCTTGTCAGACAGTTTTCTTTCAAATCTATTGTGCATGTCATTAAACATATTTCCCTATTACATTATCAATAGCTATAAGATACAGATATAGCTATATAATTGTTCAAAAATAAACCACAGTCCAGATCTTCAGGTGGGAATAGCTCCTAGTAGTTCAGCATGCTCAGAGAGAAAGGGAAGGAGGGAGAGAAAGAGAAGATACAGATGGGTAGATTTGATTATTTCCATTCTGTGTTCGTATCTCATGAAATATATCAAAAGTTCAATTCATCTCTGATCTGCATTTACCTGGGATTTTTTTTTATTATCAAGCAAACATCCATACAAAAGGTATGGATTGTTATGTATTCTAATTCAATCTATGCATTTCTAAAATAATAATAAAAATAAACTGCGAGAGGCAGTGAAGGATAGGCGTGCCTGGCGTGCTCTGGTCCATGGGGTCACGAAGAGTCGGACATGACTGAACGACTGAACAACAACAACATGCATTTTTAAAAATATCTCACATATTTGGGTACTTTTTGTTGTTGTTAAAAAAGAACTGGTTTTTTTCCTCCCTGGCAAATTGTGTAAGTTTGAAATCTGCAGGACAATTCTGTTCTGATCTGTTTAAAGGGAAGGACCATAACACAGGGATGGAACAGCTCCATTGTGTACAAGAGATCTCAGGTTCAATCCTCAGCATCCATACGTACTCCAGCCTGAAACATTGGAGATCTGTTGCTAGTCAGTGTAGGCAGTGCTAAGCTAGATGGATCAATGGTCTGACTCGGTACAAGGCAATTCCATGTGTTCCTACGTGGTATTCATCCAGGAATTAAGTAAGTTCTCTTAAAAATAAAAGAAAATTGTGCTCCATCTCTAATTTTCCTCCAAGGTCTTGATCTATGATGGCAAGAGGAGGAGAATAGTAAAGTGTGAAGAGAAGAAATCATAGAATTGTAGCATTGGGAGGGACCCCAAGGGTCATCCAGTCCAACCCCCTGTAATGCAGGAATCACAGCTAAAGAATCTCTCACAGATGACCATCCAATCTCTGCTTAAAAACCTCCAGTGAGGTTATAAATGCTTAAGCATTACAAATGCTTAAAAACCTCCACCACCTGCAAGGGTAGTCTGTTCCACTGTCAAACAGCTCTTAGCACCAGAAAGTTATTCCTAATATTTAGTCAAAATCTCATTTCTTGTAATTTCTGTCCATTGGTTTGGGTCCCACCCTCTGGAGGAAAACTGTTTTGCTGCATCTTCCATGTGACAGCCCTTCAGATATTGGAATGTGGCTATCATATCACCTATCCTCCTTCTCTTCTCCAGGCTAAACACATCCAATTCCCTCAACTGTTCCTCATAAGGCTTGGTTTCCAGACCCTTTATCGTATTGGCTGCCTTCCTCTGCACACATTCCAGCTTGTCAATACCTTCCTTAAATTGTGGTGCCCAGAACTGAACTCCAGGTGGGATCTGACCACAGCAGAATAGAGTGGTACTATTACTTTTCTTGATCTGGACACTGATGGTGCTTATTTTGTACTCCAAAAGAACCAAGATTATGTACAACTATATACTACCCACACAACAAACGTAACCGGCTGATAAATTGGTCTCAATATAACATAATATAATATTTACCTGTAAAACACACTAAACATATACATAACTACAATAAGATATTTGGTATAAGGAAAACAAATCAAATTACAAATATACAAGGATATAGGAACATTCTACCAAAAAACTGCGACGTCAAAGTTCAACAAGTTCAACCCACATGATTCTGTTGGAGGTTCCAAAGAGCGAAAAAATAATAAATATGGAGACCTTGTCCTCCTTTGGATTGCTTCGTCTCTTCGTGACATTATCATCTTTATCTCTTGGATTGACAAGACCACAGTACTGTCGCCAGACTCCACAGTATCTGTTACACTCCTCGTGGCAATTACACTCTTACATTGTGGACTGGCAAGACCATACTTATTATCTCCATATTTATTATTTTTCTGCTCTTTGGAACCTCCAACAGAATCATGTGGGTTGCAAGGGACTTGTTGAACTTTGACGTCACAGTTTTTCAGTAGAATGCTCCTATATCCTTGTATATTTGTAATTTGATTTGTTTTCCTTATACCAAATATCTTATTGTAGTTATGTATATGTTTAGTGTGTTTTACATGTAAATATTATATTATGTTATATTGAGACCAATTTATCAGCCGGTTACGTTTGTTGTGTGGGTGGTATTTTGTACTCCAGCAGATTGAGGGATCAGAATGATTTTGTAGTCTCCATAGACTTTGCTATGGTGCTCTGTTCCCCATGCTCCCTTTCTGTTTCACTCTATGGCACCGGACACACTCAGACTCTTCTCTGCACTGATCAGATGCCATCCTCTCCCCCAAGCAAGCACCACTTGGCCCCACCTATTGCAATAGGTCCCACCCCCTGATGTATCAGGTGCCACCCGTTTGTTCCCAAGCTCCACCATCCTGAGCCTTAGGAAACCTGGAATATCTACATGCTCCCTAATGAACAACAATCTCACCCAAAAAGCGAAATAATAAACCTTGGGCGCTGATTAATCAGAATGATAATATCACACGTATGCATTAGTTCCAGGAAAATAATGAGAGACTGCATGTCACGGATGGAATAAAAAGCAGAGGAAGAGAAAGTGGGGGAAATCAGTGCTTTGTTTACTTACAATGTTGCTCCTGACGCATGAAGACACACCAAAATAACTGCTGTTTATTTTACAAGATGGAAAAAATATTGAACGCCCTCTGGTCATAGAAGGCATTTTCTTTTGGGATTACAAGTGCAGAGATGAATTAGGTACACTTAGGATCAATATCTGTTTCTCTTCTCAGTTCAAGATGGGATTTGTCAAAAATTCGAGAGCGGCTTCTATTGAGTGTCAGCTACAAATCCTCGCAGCCCCGAGTCACATAGTCACTGGAAGTTGAAATATAAATGGCAAAGGCCTTTTTCAGCCACAATATCTGAGGTCAGAATGCTAGATCACCCCTCTTCTTTCCTTTTAATGAGCTTCAGTTTGATGAAGTGACTTTGCGGGTCTGGAATCGAGGAGAGGAACGGGGTCTTTTCAAACCATAAGCCACGGCGGGCTCGTTCAGAAGGGCAGGTTGTTCAGAATGGGGCTCTCAGAATAGGAAGAGACAGCTACTGTAAGAGGGTTTCTGGGACCTGGTCATTATACCGGATCGGCAGGAGATAACGGTGAACGGTGAGCAGGAGATTTGTAATTAGAGCTTGGATGTGGCTTGAATGCAGGAGGAGGAATTAGTGACTGACGCACAGCTCCTGTGTGGCCAACTGATGTTAATCAATCGTATGCCTCTTCCCGGATGCAGTTTATGAAAAATGAAGCAGAAGGACAATGGTCATGAATGTTAATGCCCAATGAACAAACCCAACTTCCGACAAACAGAGACTCATTTCTCAGCATTGTGAGGACACTGGGAGATGAAACGAGGGTTGCCATACGTCTGGAATTTCCTGGACATAGCTGGGATTCGGCCATCGGAAACAGTGTCCAGGCAGAAATCACTGAAATGTCCAGGAAAATCCAGAGGTATGGCAACCTATGTTGAAAGTGTAGATTTTGGTGAATTTCCTTAAACATAGCTCAAAAACTTCTCTCTCCTTTTTTTGAGATTTTGCAAAAAACAAAACAAAGAAAAAAACACCTCAAGAACTTTTGTGTCCGGATTTTCACTTTTTGAACTATGACAACCCTAGATGAAACACTTGATCAGAATATATAGCCAATGTATCTGTTCCTGATCTGTCCAGGCTACAGGTGGTGGTGGGGAGTTTTAACACCCAACATAATAAAAAGGGGGGGGGACCCTCATTAGAGGCAAAGACAAAAAGAAACACTACATGGAGAAAGTACTCATATGCCCCTTTCTCTGGTGTGCTAGTGTTCTGCAGACAGAACTGAGGCTCTGAAACACTACAGTATGGAAACGTAAACTTCTAACACTGTCCTACATAAAAGAACAGGGGTGGGAGGCATTTTAAGCCCAAGACCCACATTTCCTCATGGGCAACCTTTTGAGCATCATATGTCCATAGTGGGCAGGCCCAAAAGCAAAAAGTGGGTGGGGCGGCTTTTGTAGAAGACATTCCAGCGAAATCAGGGGTTTTCTGTACAGCTGGAGCTACTTAACCAGAGTCCTGAGGGCCAGACAGAGAGATTCAGAGGTCTGCATTTGGCTCCCTAGCCTGATTATCCCCATAATTCTAGCAGAGGGCTGTACTTCAGCAGACTTAAAGCAATTGGGCTGATAACCATCATGAACAAATGGATTTTGCTAATGCACTGATATAAGATCAGGTAATAAGGAACCCTTCAAATGTATGGAGAAATTCAGATGAAGAGGTTTTTTAGTGGTATCATAGGAACATAGGAAGTGGTTTTACATTGGACCAAATAACTCAATGCTGTCTACAATGAAGAGCAGTTGCACTCCAGGATCTTAGGCAGAGCTTTCTCCCAGCCCTACCTGGAGATGATGGGGATTGAACATGGGACCTTCTGCTTACAAGGCAGAAGGAGAAATTCAGTTGTACCAAATGAAGTACCAATTAAGTACAAAAATTGCACTTTACAAAGCGGAAACACAGCAATCTGTTCATAGAATCATAGAATCATAGAATCATAGAGTTGGAAGAGACCACAAGGGCCATCCAGTCCAACCCCCTGCCAAGCAGGAAACACCATCAAAGCATTCCTGACAGGTGGCTGTCAAGCCTCTGCTTAAAGACCTCCAAAGAAGGAGACTCCACCACACTCCTTGGCAGCAAATTCCACTGTCGAACAGCTCTTACTGTCAAGAAATTCTTCCTAATGTTTAGGTGGAATCTTCTTTCTTGTAGTTTGAATCCATTGCTCCGTGTCCGCTTCTCTGGAGCAGCAGAAAACAACCTTTCTCCCTCCTCTATATGGCATCCTTTTATATATTTGAACATGGCTATCATATCACCCCTTAACCTTCTCTTCTCCAGGCTAAACATACCCAGCTCCCTAAGCCGTTCCTCATAAGGCATCGTTTCCAGGCCTTTGACCATTTTGGTTGCCCTCCTCTGGACACGTTCCAGCTTGTCAATATCCTTCTTGAACTGTGGTGCCCAGAACTGGACACAGTATTCCAGGTGAGGTCTGACCAGAGCGGAATACAGTGGTACTATTACTTCCCTTGATCTAGATGCTATACACCTATTGATGCAGCCCAGAATTGCATTGGCTTTTTTAGCTGCTGCATCACACTGTTGACTCATGTCAAGTTTGTGGTCTACCAAGACTCCTAGATCCTTTTCACTTGTACTGCTCTCAAGCCAGGTATCACCCATCCTGTATTTGTGCCTTTCATTTTTTTTGCCCAAGTGTAGTACTTTACATTTCTCCCTGTTAAAATTCATCCTGTTTGCCTTGGCCCAGTTCTCTAATCTGTTAAGGTCATTTTGAAGTGTGATCCTGTCCTCTGGGGTATTAGCCACCCCTCCCAATTTGGTGTCATCTGCAAACTTGATCAGGATGCCCTCAAGCCCATCATCCAAGTCATTGATAAAGATGTTGAATAAGACTGGGCCCAAGACAGAACCCTGTGGCACCCCACTAGTCACTTCTCTCCAGGATGAAGAGGAGCCATTGATGAGCACCCTTTGGGTTCGGTCAGTCAGCCAGTTACAAATCCACTGAATGGTAGCATTGTCTAGCCCGCATTTTACCAGCTTCTTTACAAGAATATCATGGGGCACCTTGTCAAAGGCCTTGCTGAAATCAAGATAGACTACATCCACAGTGTTCCCTTCGTCTACCAGGCTTGTAATTCTGTCAAAAAATGAGATCAGATTAGTCTGACATGACTTATTTTTCAGAAACCCATGCTGACTTTTAGTGATCACAGCGTTCCTTTCTAGGTGCTCACAGACCGTTTGCTTAATGATCTGCTCTAGAATCTTTCCTGGTATTGATGTCAGGCTGACTGGGCGGTAATTGTTTGGGTCCTCTCTTTTCCCCTTTTTGAAAATAGGGACAACATTTGCCCTCCTCCAGTCTGCTGGGACTTCACCTGTTTTCCAAGAATTCTCAAAGATTACTGCCAGTGGTTCTGAAATCACCTCTGCCAGTTCTTTTAATACTCTGGGATGTAGTTCATCTGGCCCTGGAGACTTGAATACATCTAAACTAGCCAAGTGTGCTTGTACTACCTCCTTACTTATTCTGGGCTGTGTTTCCCCTGCTGAATCATCTGCTCCATATTCTTCAGGTCGGGCATTGTTTTCTTTTTTGGAGAAGACTGAGGCAAAGAAGGTATTGAGGAGTTCATGTTTCTTTGAATTTTGCAATGCCATTATCCAACCAAGCAACGTGTATGAAAATGCACAATCAAGGGTAAAAAAGCATGCATGCAAATTGAAATAGTGAAAATAACATACAAAACTACATTATATTTTGCATTTCAGAAATGTGTACGTGACAAGAAAATCGCACCAAAATGCTGATCAACTTTCACGAAGACTTAAAATTCACCAGCTAATGTGGAAATTTGGATAACTGAATTTAAGATTGGGGGGGGATAGGAAACTGAAATTGACCAGTATGTTATTCCTTAGTCCTGAACCACTGTCCTGGCCCACCCCAGCTAAGGAAGGCGTACGTCTGAAGCACTTGCAGCAACTCCCGGATGCTCCGGATGCACATGCTCACACAACGCTTCAAACCATTAGGCAGCTGTCCCCCTGATCTGTGCCCCGAGGAGCAGTTGCAGGAACAGTGAGACCTCGCTCCTCTGCAGGCAGATATACCCTCCCCTGACAGGTTTCGCATCCACAACCTGAGATTTATACACGAAAGGTGCCACTGCTCTTCGCACTTCATACCCCTCCTGGTTCCAGGGACAGCAGGGCAAGGAGAAGTGGAGTCTATTGATGCATCTGTCACAGGAACAGCTTCTTCTTCTTCTGCCTCATCCTGCATGCCTTTGTCCATCTTGGACTGCCCTGATTTTCCCTCCTCCCCTTGCCCTGGGTTCTACCAAACCCCATACATCACTGGTCCATCCTCCCAGTTCACTCCCCGATCCCCTGCCTCTACCCCACACTCTTTGGAGCCCCACTGTTCTGCCCGGACACTGAGATCCAGTGCCGAGGGCCTTCTGGCGGTTCCCTCACTACAAGAACCAAAGCTATAGGGAACCAGGCAGAGGGCCTTCTCGGTAGTGGCGCCCGCCCTGTGGAACGCCCTCCCATCAGAGGTTAAAAGGATCAACAACTACATGACATTTAGAAAACACCTGAAGGCAGCCTTGTTCAGGGAAGTTTTTAATCTGTGATGTGTTAATGTATTTTAATGTTTGCTGGAAGCCACCCAGAGTGGCTGGGAAGACCCAGCCAGATGGGCAGGGTACAAATAATAAATTATTATTATTATTATTATTATTATTATTATTATTATTATTATTATTATTATTATTTGGAGCCCTGCCCGTCTCTGACAACCACTCAAGCTTCCAAGTGAAATGCCTTCAGATGCCTTTTTCGCCAGCATGTCTCATTTTGTGTGCCGCGTTCCATCCCGGCAATTTAACGGTTGCGGTACCTGCACATGTCTGGCCTGTGTATGTTTACAGTACTTCCATTATGAAAACAATGCTCTCATTTCCCCTTTCCAGGTCAGGAAATATCACTTGATTCATGCCAGCGGGCCATTGGATGCTCTGCATTTCACACCCCCAAGAGGCTTCTAAATCGTCTCCAAGTAGGTGACATCTCTCTAATTAGCAAATGCATTGCATTGCGATGCCATGTGTATACAGAAATTAACAGGGGAATTTGGACTGAAGAAGCTGAGTCCTTCTGTTAAGTGGGAAAAATACTGTATAATTAATATTGAAGGCAGTAACAATGCACAATGCTTCTTATCCTTGAAATTTCACTGACTGGAGAAATTAGCCTTCTGTTTCCGTGGCGTTCCCCCCTTTTTAATTATAACTTGCAGAGGCACTAGATAATACCCCTTAATCTCTTTTAATAACTACGCTATCCTAGATTTCTCTAAGAATCCCCTTTGCACTGTATCCACAAATCCAAGAATGAATTGCTCTTAAGATTGACTGACTGGCTGATCTCTCTGAGCTTCACTGATTTACTGATCCATGGCTCATTCCTTCAGCTCCAGAGATTCAGGATAAAGTTCTGAAGTGGGGAGGGTGAGAGCAAAGATCTTATCCTTTGGACCAGCCTGATGCAGGCTGCAAAAGTGCCTCCAGAATCGGCCACGTGTCAGGTAGCACTTGAGGCTGTCAACTAAGAGGAGGAGGTGGATCTTTGCACAACAAAACTATGAATGACACTCATTTCTATGCTGAGAATAATGGCATTTTAAGCATAAATAATCCTGTAATACAGGAATGAAGAACCTCATTGCCAGCCAGCAATGCAGCCTTCCAGACTTTTTATTAAAAATGCTTTTTAGTTGAGATCCTGTATCACAGGGGGTTGGACTAGATGACCCTTGGAGTCCCACCAACGATAGAAGATTGGCAGATGAAAATGATGGACTATATGGAACTTGCTGAGCTGACCGGAAAACTTCGTGACCAGAGGGAGGAAGCGGTGGAAGAAGACTGGAATAAATTTAAATTATATTTTAAAAAGTATTGTAAGATTAAAGATTAGAAGTAAGCTGAAAGATAAGTGAGGCTGTAGAGTTAGAAATTAGATCTATGTTTTATAATTGTTTGAATAAATGTTATGGACAATAGAAAAGTAGAGATGTTTAGGTAAATTAATAAAAAAATATTTTTAATGATGTAAAGAAATTACTAAAGATGATTTATATGGTACGCAGGAAGAGAGGACGGGAGGAAGTCAACCCACGATGATATGAAATAATGATAGGTTAAAAGGATGTATGTATGTTTTTATTTGTTTTTCTTTTGTATGCTGTCTTTGATTGCTGTTTGTGTTTTTTTATTGTACTAATTTGAAAAACCAATAAAAATTTATAAAAATAAAATAAAATAGACAACCCTTGGAGTCCCAACTCTACAAATCTATGATTCGGTGACTTCTGCAAATGACCCTTGGAATTCTCCCCAGACCACATCCCTCATTGCTCCTGCTTCATGCTCCGATAGTTGTTTTTTTTATAGAACCACAGAGTTGGAAGGAACCTTATGGATCCTCTAATCCAACCCTCTGCAATGCACCCATACAGGGATCAAACCTGTGACCTTGCCATTACCACCACGTGCCAGGCTAGAATGTGTCCTTGAACTCCGACAATGCTTCTTGCTTCTCCTGGTGGGCAATGGTGATGGGTGTGCATGCATGTGTAGAAACTAGCCTACTGTACGAAGCTAGAATGTCCATTTGTTTCTCCACCCACATTGCCTCTGGCCTGACCACTGCTCCCATGTGGCCCTTGGAAAGTTTCCCAGAGTTGAATGCTGATGGCACCCATGGAATGGGTTCCCCACCCCTGCTTTTTTTCCAGGTGGGGGAGAGAGATACGTTGCACTCAGGTCCTGCTTGTGAGCTTCCCACAGGCACCTGGAGAACTGTTTGAACAGAATGATAGACGAGATGGGCCTTTGATCTCACCCAGCTGAAGGGCTCTTCTCGTGTTCTTACCCCACTTTTCAGCCGAAAGGGGTTCGCAGAGCGCCATACAAAGATCAATAAGAAGACTGTTCCTGCCTTCAGGCATACAATTTTTTTAATAAAAAAAATGTCACAAAAGCAGGCAGGGGGGGATGGATTGTGATACAGGAGGGGAAGTGGCAAACTTAGAAGTGAAGTCCTTATAATAGCCAGCTGGATGGAACATAAAATAGTTTTGGTAGAGGAAGAGCCAAATATTGGTAGCATCTCCACTGACCCAATGGCATGGCCCTGCTTACCTCATCCTCCACTGTAGCCTGATGGAATGGTTGCTGCCAGCTGCCAGTTGATAGATTGGGGGGGGGGCTCTTAGCAGAACAAATAGAAAAAGGATGTATTTGTGGCTGCAGATGCTTACCAGCTGTATCAAGAGCAGCTATTTCAAACAAAATCTAAGCAGGGACCCACACATTTGTTCAGGTCGTAGCTCAGTGATAGTCACTTATGACAACAGAGATGGTCCCAGGCTTGATACCCAACAGGTATCGCTTCTGGAAAGTCCTGTCACTGGCCTTTGGAGAAACACTAGTGTGTTAGTTACAACAGTGGTTGTTGTTGTTCAGTCGTTCAGTCGTGTCCGACTCTTCGTGACCCCATGGACCAGAGCACGCCAGGCACACCTATCCCTCACTGCCTCTCGCAGTTTGGCCAAACTCATGTTAGTAGCTTCGAGAACACTGTCCAACCATCTCATCCTCTGTCGTCCCCTTCTCCTTGTGCCCTCCATCTTTCCCAACATCAGGGTCTTTTCTAGGGAGTCTTCTCTTCTCATGAGTTGGCCAAAGTACTGGAGCCTCAACTTCAAGATCTGTCCTTCTAGTGAGCACTCAGGGCTGATTTCTTTAAGAATGGATAGGTTTGATCTTCTTGCAGTCCATGGCACAACAGTGGTATTGCTTGCTTTAAAGCAGCTGCTGATATGTTTTGCTGTCTTCTTTTTGTATTAGTATTACATCCAGGTCTCGCAATCTGATCCCAATGTGTCCTCAGGAAAGTGTTTTTTAGGCAAGCGTTCACATAACAAGTTGGCAATTTCCATTGATTCTTATGGGAAATTTTCTAATGTGTTCCTGACCCCAAAATGACGCAATTCCCCCTCCCCACATATTTCAGCAACATCTGGAGGGCTAAGAAGTTTCCAACCCCTAACCTAGACAAGTTGGGAAAGGGCTATTTCCATACTACAGGAAATGCTCGGTCTTTTATCCAAATCAGTCTGGGTCACCGTTTTCTAGTCTGCATTTACCTGGGTCATTTATTCATTAATCCAAATATGAGTTCAGGATTTTGTCCACAGCAGAGAGAGAGAGAGTGAGCGAGCAGGAGAGAGATATGAATATGCCCTCAAATATCAAAATGGACTTGGCAAAGGCAGGGTTTTCTGCCGTTGTTGTTTTTACAGCACAATGCTTGAGCGCTTTATTATTAATTAACAAACAGTAACATGGGCACCACTGTTTGCTTTCCCTCTCCCTGATAGGAGTTTCACAATCAAATGAGCTCCTACCAACTTCAGTTTTTAATTTCATGGTATAAATTGGGGGTTTCACGCTAGTTAGCAATAAATAAACAAAGGCTTTTCCCCCCAGAATGATTGAAATGGAATTTCTGAAGGAACGAGCAATAAATAATTAGACGGCTCTATTGCTAATTATTATTAGAACTTGCTGGAGAATTACATTTCTGATCTGTGGGAAGTTCAAAGTTACAAAGTCAAAGTATCGTCACATGGTGCCTTGGAGCGATTTTCTCCAAGGTCTCTCACTATGAACCACAAGGTAATGTTTCAGGTTTTAAGGCTGCAGGAAGTGAGAGGTGTGTGTGTGTGTACCATCAGGACCTCTCTCCCAAGAATTTGGTTGCAATGAATGGAAGTAGCCCATGAGTATGACGGGGGTGGTGCTGTGGTCTAAACCACACAGCCTAGGGCTTGCCGATCAGAAGGTCGGCGGTTCGAATCCCCGCGACAGGGTGAGCTCCCATTGCTCGGCCCCTGCTCCTATCAACCTAGCAGTTCAAAAGCACATCAAAGTGCAAGTAGATAAATAGGTACCGCTCCGGTGGGAAGGGAAACAGAGTTTCCATGCACTGCTCTGGTTTCGCCAGAAGTGGCTTTGTCATGCTGGCCACATGACCTGGAAAAACTGTCTGCGGACAAACGCCGGCTTCTTCGGCCTGTAAAGTGAGATGAGCGAGCGACCCCAGAGTCGTCCGCGACTGGACCTAATGATCAGGGGTACCTTTACCTTTACCTTTATGACTGAACTTGGGATTTTGTGTGTGTAGGGTTCACATTTCATTTCAATGGAGTTGCAATGGACGCCTTCCTAGTGGAATATAGAGACAGCATAACAGCAGAGAGAGAGCAAAAAAGGACACTATACTTATGCTGCTGTAGCCTAAAATAGCATTTGCTTTTTGTTGTTGTTGCTGCTGCTGCTGCCTCACACTGTTGACTCATGTTAATCTTGTGGTCCACTAAGACCCCAGGATCCTTTTCACATGTACAACTAGTTGTAGCCTAAAACATTTGGCGTTCACCCTATTGGATACTTCTGCTGTGTCTAAATGTTAATTCTCCTTTACCCCCACCTGGAATATTGGAGATGTTGTCACAAGCTGATCTGGTCATTGTTAGGATTTCTTTGGGATTAGCCAATGGGGAATTAATGGAATCATAATAAAATACCTGGTCTCCTACTTATTGGGACGCTGGCAAATGGTATCAAGCTAATCTCCTCCCAATGGCTGTGCTACTAAGCTCTGCTGTTTGCTAAACAAGGGCAGGAGGTAACAAATCACAGTGGTGTTGGTGTCAGGCCAACTCCGCTAAATCAAGTTGTCATTTATTTTTGACGCGTTTTTGCCCCCGGAGCAGCAACTCTTTCGTTCAAGAGGTGAACGGAGCAATCAGGGGAGCTCAAAAGTCTATTAGGAAAAAATGGCAGGGAGGGTTAGTTATAGCTCCGGTGGTTGCACTTTGTCATGTGTCGTTAACTTTCCCATCCCAGGGCTTGAGAAAATGTCTGCATGGTTCATAGATTCCAGGGCAAGCTCACGGTACAGGGATGCAGAGAAGAGGGCCTGGCAATGGATGGGAGGGTGGCATTGCCCCATGCTAGTCTGGACACAGGGTGGGGATGTGGATTCAACCCATACCATGCACAGAGTGCCTTAGCAGTGGCTCACACCTGTCTGTATACCAATCAATAGCTGCAGCATCAATCAAATCTTGGTTGGGTGCTGAGGACTCTTCATGCATGCCTTGCCTTCTCCCCCTCTTTTTTGTTGGTTTTGCCAGAGACTGAGTGCTGATGAGCTAGTGTTCAGTCGCAAAGAGGTGGAACTCTGATCTCAGGAAGGAGCCATAACTCAGTGGCAAAGCATCTTCTTGGGATGCAAGAGGCCACAGGTTCAATTCCCAGCATCTGCAGGTAGGGCTGAGAGACATTCCTGTCCAAAACTGGGGAGAGATGCTGCAGGTCAGTGTAGGCAGTACAGAGCTAGATTGACCAGTTGTCTGGTTCAGTATAAGACAGCTTGCTATGTTCTCGTTCCTATGCTGGGTTTGATCCAGAGACCTCTTCTCAGAGAGGGCATCGCTCAGTGGTAGAGCATGTACTTTGAGTGCAGATTCCCCAGTAGAGTAGGCTGGGAATGTCCCCTGTCTGAAATCCTGGAGAGCTACAGGTGCTGTAATTCTCCAAGGGTTTGACTTCACCCTTGAAGGCACACTCTTTCATTGTCTCCCAAAACAGATGTATTGCAACAACAACTTCTGGTCAGTGATGACGATACTGAGCTAAGTGGACCGGTGGGGACACCGGTGCTTGTCAAGAGGAAGAAGGGAAGGACAAGAAATGGGAAGCTTGGTCCAGGGCAGTGCAGTGGCTCGGCTCTGTTAATATGCACCATGTAAAGCTAAGCTCCTTGTACCTTGCAACTCCCCTCTCTATAAGCACCAGAGACTCTCTGTCTTTGGGAAGTGTCGGGAGAGCAATGATGTCCTATCAGCACCACCTCACTGCTATTGCCAAGGTGTGTATGCCTCCATTCTCTATTCAACCAATGCTAAGACCAGCAAAAAACCATAGTAATGACTGGGTGGAAAGGAAGGAGGTGCTGCTTAAGGTTTTATCAGATTCTGGCAAGATCCAACCTAGGTTCAGAATTAGTCTGAGAACCAAGCTATCTACTCTATCATCTACCTACCTACCTGCCTGTCCCGGGGAAAATAATTTGGCTTATAAGCCTGAGGGCAAAATCTATACTACTAGACACTATCTCATAGAGTTGCCACCAAAATTTTGCTTGAAGCAACGTTTGAAGGATCTCAGAGTGTCCCTGAATCCAGTGGAATTTTAACAAATTTCACGCAGGAGGCTGAGAGTTCTGGTGAGGTTATACAACTTCTCAGAAAAGCTCCCCCTCATAAGTCACCAGATTTTCAACTACGACTATTTGAAATGAATGCAAGGGTTCCTTTTGTAAGTATTATTATTATTATTATTATTATTATTATTATTATTTTGCAGGGAGGGGGTGAGAGATGAAAAATGGGTGTTGGATAAACTATCGACATTTTGTTGTTGCTGCTGCTCTCCAGAGGAATTCACACATCCCCCGCTCTTGGGGGAATTTTTCCTACTCTATGGACTTTGAGAATGTGGCATTGCGAAGGAAAGTGCAGGTGACATTAATTCATGTGTTTATGTAAGAGGTAAGTGAAAATCCAAGGGCATGACGGGGCCAGGCTGCGCTTGGATACTCAGCGGTGTGCAAAATAATTTAGTTGGTCTGTCGACCATCTCAGACTGGCCTTATTCTCTGTGGGTTGACACTTGACAGTCATTCGGCGTGATTTTCTGCATGTTGCTGCAGTGGGAACTATCCCATTTCATTACGTTCCTTGCGGTGAGTCAATCACCATATGTGCGAGTCATTTTATCAGGTAGATGCGTCCATGAAACGGAGTCACCGCAACAATGCTGGGATGGCTGAAGGAAGGTTCAAGGTTGGATGATTCGCTTCTGACTCACTGCTGAACGAGACCGCTCTGTTCCATTTAATGCAATTCTCCAGACTTCTCTTACATTTATTTTTTAATGTTTAAAACACACACACACACACACACACACACACACACACACACACTTTGATTCTGTGTGATGCGTGCTAGTTCTTCATTTCTTAGGCCCAAAGTGGAAATCATTTTTTTCAATTAAACATTATTTACCCTCAGATGGCCATAAATGTGGCTCTCGATAAGGCTCTTAAAAGTCTCATCAATGGAAACTATCTAAGCAACAAGAACACAACATGGAACAGCCAATGGAAGAGAAGGAATAATGATCCATTAATCTGGCACAAAGGCTTGTTAAAAGCATGACTAGCCTTCCCAACCTATGTACTTTAAAGGGCGAGGATGCGCCTATCTCAACACCTATGCCGAGGGAGCTGCCCTGGTTGTTGATTGGGTACAAGGCAATGCTCATGATATAAAGCTCTGAACAACTCAGGGCCAGCTTGCCAGAAATCTGATCTGTTAGATCATCTGGGGAAATTGATAACAGGATAGTTCCTCCTGTGGTGGGTTCCCATGTCGCATGTTATCAATGGAGGCTGCCATAACAATGTGCCTCCTAGGGATGTGTGTGTGGGAGAGAGAGGGGGGGAATTTGATTCATTCCAAAATGAATGATGAACTTATCTAATACACACTTTCTGAAACAATCTGAGAACTGAAAACACCCAATCCTTGAAAATTTGCACTTCTGTGAATTTTGCAGTCTGATTCTCTAGCCAAGTAATGGGCACCAAAATGCATATACCAGGAAGCATGTAGGAGGAGACCAGAGGATGTTGGGCAGTGCATTTTGTGGTATTCTGGCAACTGCAGCACATATCAGCCATCTCTCAACTTAGTAACAGGTAATCTCCAAGGCTGGTCTTATTTATTTAATGGTCTTGTTTACTTGTATCCATGGTGCCCTTGATTATTGTCAGGTTGCTTTTCTGCATTATATAAATTTCTTTTGGCTTTTCAATTGATGCTTTGAGAAGGTTCACACCTTAAGGTCACATCAAAATATTTGCCGGTATTTCTCCAGCGATAGCAAATCTATATACTAATAAGGGCAGGTTTTGTGAAGATGTGATGCAAGGACTCTTAACTGGGGCCAACGGACCTGGTGATAAAGCTTTATAAAGCTTTAATGAAACTGCACAAGCTATAGGTGTGCAGAAAAATAAAAGGTAGGACAGAAACCTGTTGCTGCATGGTGTTAAAAACCACAAGCAAACAGCTGTAGCTCTCTGGTCTCGTTTCCTTATAATTAGGGATGGGCGAGTTTGTCAATTTAAAGTTCCTCTCCAGAGTTGTTCACACCTACAGTGAACATAGGTCCAAGCTGTCTCTCCACATGTACAAATGTTTGTGTGAAACATTTGTACATGTGTTCACTCATACAGCTCAACGGCTGTATACACAGGTACATCGGCAATATACTGATTGAACATTATGCGTGAATGACTGTACAAGTGTGCAGCTCAACTATTTGTGTCCACAGGTACACAAATTGTACACTCGTTGCATATTAACATCTGAACACCCCTTCACTTTTTCATTTTCTCCATTTATACTCCCCATCTCCCCATCTTAGAAACATAGAACTGTTAGAAGGAACTTTGAGTGCCATCTAGTCCAACCCCCTGCTATGCAGTTTGATATTTTTTTAAAAAAGGGGGAGTCCTCTTTAAAATTCATTGGCATTTAAGTTTGAATTTCCCCTAATAAACACAATTTTGCAAAGCAAGTATATAATGCATTCCTTAAATATTATTTTCACTAATATTTGTGTGCACATTTCACCCTAGTAGCCTGAGCACTGTAGTGCATGGATTGGTAAAATTGAGGCTGGATTACTACAGTGCTCCCTTGGGTCAGGAGCTCCAGCTGCTGCAGAATGAGGCAGCATTAGCTGTGATTCTTGCATTGCAGAGGACTAGATGACCCTTTGGACTAGATGACCCTTTGGATCCCTCCTAACTCTACAGTTCTGTGATTCTATATCACATATACCTCTGAAAAGCAGTCGCTAGAGATCATAGAATCACAGAATCACAGAATCATAGAGTTGGAAGAGACCACAAGGGCCATCCAGTCCAACCCCCTGCCAAGCAGGAAACACCATGAGTGAGAGATAAGATAATTTATTTATTGTCATTGCACAAGTACAAGCACAACGCTATACAAGTGCAACGAAATTGCATGCCATCCCATAAAAACCAGAAAGAAAAAGAAAAAGAAAAACAGCACAAAACACACACACACCAAAAAAAGCCACACATGCACACACACACACATACACGCCCGTCAGGGGGATAGATGTTCTCAGATCCAAAGGGTTCAGGCTCCCCCCGCTCGCGTCCCGGAGTCCCTTATTAGGTTCTCCTCGGGAGGAGGGAAGCCCCGCGAACCACCGCCGGACCGACCGGTCCCGGGACGCCCTTCCCGGGAGTTTTGGGGGCTGAGGCGCTGTCTCAAGACACCCCTTTCACCCCTTTTCGGGCAGGGAACATCGGAGCGATGTTCCCCCCGACCTCTCCAGCCAGCAGCCGGAACCGGAAGCCGGCTACCAGTTAGTTTCTGGGCCCAATTCAAAGTGCTGGTTTTGACCTATAAAGCCTTAAATGGCTCAGGACCACAATACCTTAAGGACCGCCTCTTTCCATATGAACCTACCCGAACCCTGAGATCATTTTCTGAGGCCCTCCTTCGTGTGCCTCCTCCTCGAGAGGTCCAGGGGGTGGCAACAAGAGAACAGGGCCTTCTGTGCAGTGGCTCCCCGTCTGTGGAATGCTTTCTCCAAGAAAGTTTGCCTGGTGCCTTCATCATACACCTTTAGGCACCAGGCCCCAGCCCACCTAGCAGTTCGAAAGCACGTCAAAGTTGTTGTTGTTCAGTCGTTCAGTCGTGTCCGACTCTTCGTGACCCCATGGACCAGAGCACGCCAGGCACGCCTATCCTTCACTGCCTCTCGCAGTTTGGCCAAACTCATGTTAGTAGCTTCGAGAACACTGTCCAACCATCTCATCTTCTGTCGTCCCCTTCTCCTTGTGCCCTCAATCCTTCCCAATATCAGGGTCTTTTCTAGGGAGTCTTCTCTTCTCATGAGGTGGCCAAAGTACTGGAGCCTCAACTTCAGGATCTGTCCTTCTAATGAGCACTCAGGGTTGATTTCTTTAAGAATGGATAGGTTTGATCTTCTTGCAGTCCATGGGACTCTCAAGAGTCTCCTCCAGCACCATAATTCAAAAGCATCAATTCTTCGGCGATCAGCCTTCTTTATGGTCCAGCTCTCACTTCCGTACATTACTACTGGGAAAACCATAGCTTTAACTATACGGACCTTTGTTGGCAAGGTGATGTATTTGCTTTTTAAGATGCTGTCTAGGTTTGTCATTGCTTTTCTCCCAAGAAGCAGGCGTCTTCTAATTTCGTGAGTGCTGTCACCGTCTGCAGTGATCATGGAACCCAAGAAAGTGAAATCTCTCACTGCCTCCATTTCTTCCCCTTCTATTTGCCAGGAGGTGATGGGACCAGTGGCCATGATCTTAGTTTTTTTGATGTTGAGCTTCAGACCATATTTTGCGCTCTCCTCTTTCACCCTCATTAAAAGGTTCTTTAATTCCTCCTCACTTTCTGCCATCAAGGTTGTATCATCAGCATATCTGAGGTTGTTGATATTTCTTCCGGCAATCTTAATTCCGGTTTGGGCTTCATCCAGTCCAGCCTTTCGCATGATGAATTCTGCATATAAGTTAAATAAGCAGGGAGACAATATACAGCCTTGTCGTACTCCTTTCCCAATTTTGAACCAATCAGTTACTCCATATCCAGTTCTAACTGTAGCTTCTTGTCCCACATAGAGATTTCTCAGGGGACGGATGAGGTGATCAGGCACTCCCATTTCTTTAAGAACTTGCCATAGTTTGCTGTGGTCGACACAGTCAAAAGCTTTTGCGTAGTCAATGAAGCAGAAGTAAATGTTTTTCTGGAACTCTCTAGCTTTCTCCATAATCCAGCGCATGTTTGCAATTTGGTCTCTGGTTCCTCTGCCCCTTCGAAATCCAGCTTGCACTTCTGGGAGTTCTCGGTCCACATACTGCTTAAGCCTGCCTTGTAGAATTTTTAGCAAAACCTTGCTAGCGTGTGAAATGAGCGCAATTGTGCGGTAGTTGGAGCATTCTTTGGCACTGCCCTTCTTTGGGATTGGGATGTAGACTGATCTTCTCCAATCCTCTGGCCACTGCTGAGTTTTCCAAACTTGCTGGCATATTGAGTGTAGCACCTTAACAGCATCATCTTTTAAAATTTTAAATAGTTCAGCTGGAATATCATCACTTCCGCTGGCCTTGTTGTTAGCAAGGCTTTCTAAGGCCCATTTGACTTCACTCTCCAGGATGTCTGGCTCAAGGTCAGCAACCACACTACCTGGGGTGTATGAGACCTCCATATCTTTCTGGTATAATTCCTCTGTGTATTCTTGCCACCTCTTCTTGATGTCTTCTGCTTCTGTTAGGTCCTTTCCACTTTTGTCCTTAATTGTGGTAATCTTTGTACGAAATGTTCCTTTCATATCTCCAATTTTCTTGAACAGATCTCTGGTTTTCCCCATTCTGTTGTTTTCCTCTATTTCTTTGCATTGCTCGTTTAAAAAGGCCCTCTTGTCTCTCCTTGCTATTTTTTGGAAATCTGCATTCAATTTCCGGTATCTTTCACTATTTCCCTCGCATTTTGCTTGCCTTCTCTCCCCCGCTATTTGTAAGGCCTCATTTGACAGCCACTTTGCTTTCTTGCATTTCTTTTTCATTGGGATGGTTTTCGTTGCTGCCTCCTGTATAATGTTACGAGCCTCCATCCACAGTTCTTCAGGCACTCTATCCACCAAATCTAAATCCTTAAACCTGTTCTTCACTTCAACTGTGTATTCATAAGGAATTTGATTTAGATTGTATCTTACTGGCCCAGTGGTTTTTCCTACTTTCTTCAGTTTAAGCTGGAATTTTGCTATAAGAAGCTGATGATCTGAGCCACAGTCAGCTCCAGGTCTTGTTTTTGCTGAGTGTATAGAGCTTCTCCATCTTTGGCTGCAGAGAATATAATCAATCTGATTTCGGTGTTGCCCATCTGGTGATGTCCATGTGTAGAGTCGTCTCTTGTGTTGTTGGAAAAGAGTGTTTGTGATGACCAGTTTGTTCTCTTGACAGAACTCTATTAGCCTTTGCCCTGCTTCATTTTGAACTCCAAGGCCAAACTTGCCAGTTGTTCCTTTTATCTCTTGACTCCCTACTTTAGCATTCCAATCCCCTATAATGAGAAGAACATCCTTCCTTGGTGTCATTTCTATAAGGTGTTGTAAGTCTTCATAGAATTGGTCAACTTCAGTTTCTTCAGCACTGGTAGTTGGTGCATAAACTTGGATTACTGTGATGTTAAAAGGTCTGCCTTGGATTCGTATCGAGATCATTCTATCATTTTTGAGATTGCACCCCAGTACAGCTTTCGCTACTCTTTTGTTGACTATGAGGGCCACTCCATTTCTTTTACGGGATTCCTGCCCACAGTAGTAGATATGATAGTCATCCGAACTGAATTCGCCCATTCCCGTCCATTTTAGTTCACTGATGCCCAGGATGTCAATGTTTATTCTTGCCATCTCATTTTTTACCACATCCAGCTTACCAAGGTTCATGGTTCTTACATTCCAGGTTCCTATGCAATACTTTTCTTTACAGCATTGGACTTTCCTTTCGCTTCCAGGCATATCCGCAACTGAGCGTCCTTTCGGGTTTGGCCCAGCCGCTTCATCAGCTCTGAATCTACTTGTACTTGTCCTCCGCTCTTCCCCAGTAGCATGTTGGACGCCTTCCGACCTGAGGGGCTCATCTTCCAGCGTCATATCTTTTATATGCCTGTTGTCTTTGTCCATGGAGTTTTCTTGGCAGGGATACTGGAGTGGCTTGCCAGTTCCTTCTCCACCCCGCCGATATACAGGGGCTGAATATCCACCTTTCCCCCCCTATAATTCACCACCAGTTCCTTGGTCTTGGCAGATTGTTATGGCTATTGCAGTTATACTATGTTTGTGAGTTCCCCAGAGGCATCTGATTCTCTACTGCGGCAAGACAATGCTCAACTACATGGGTTTGATCCAACAGGCCTCTTATGTTCTGACAGTTCATGGTGCTAGTAGGGAGGCCATTTTTATCCCATCCCCCGAATGTGGACTTGCTGATGGCAAATATGAGTTTAGATATGCTCATTGCCTTGTTTCTTTGTCTTGATTTAGTAGTACATTTCTCTAAATCGAGTTGTTTTTCTCCCGAAGTTATTGTTCAGTGTAGGAACAACAACAAAATCTCTCTGTTAAGAAATCTAATTATATGTTTGAATTATTGAACTTTTTTGTAAACAAATTCCTTTTTTCTCCCCACAAGATTCTGATCGTTAAGAGTCTTTTGTCAACAAAGCAAATATGGGTTTTATATTTCTAAGCCCTAGAACCACCAAATTCTAATTGCCAGCTTCATTACACAGAAAAGTATAAGTGTAACAATCAAGGGCCTTATTACACATTCATAATTGAGTTTCATTGCGACTTATGAAAACATAAACTGTCTTAAACACACTTGCAGAAAATGTCACATCATCAAATCTACACTTTTATTATACAGAAGTAATTGTGTTTCAAGACACCCGACATATGCTGGTTGTACAATCAAACCACAACAAAAGCCATTGAGTTCGAATATGATTGAGAGGTCTTGGCAGCCCTAGAGTGTCAGAAAGTTTCTGTAACAATTTGCATGAAATGTGAAGCATGAGAGATGTTCTCCATAGCAGTGGGAACCAAACTCACTACCAGTGAAGTATTAAGGAAAATCACTTCACTCACACATAGAAGTTAGATTTGCGTCCTGATGTGACGATATAATAAGCTTTCCTCAACCCTCCTTGGTCTTATCTTCAAAGCTCTTCAGGTTCTTGTCCCATCCTATTTTTATATCCTTGTCTATCAACACATTCATGCTCATAACCGCCAACTCTACCTCTCTCTTCCTCATGGCCCTTCCTGCTCTCCCTTCTTAAGCTCCTTCCTATTTTTATTTATTTATTTCTATTTATTAAGTTTGTATACCACCCTTCATTCGTAGACCTCAGGGTGGTCCACAACTGTGAGGTAAGTTAAACTGAGAGGCGGTGACTGGCCCAAGGTCACTGAGTGAGCTTCATGACGGAGTGGGGATTGAACCCTGGCTTCCCAGGTCTGATATTCTGACCACTATAACACACAGGCTCTCTATGTATGTGTGTGTGTGTAAATAATAATAATAATAATAATAATAATAATAATAATAATAATTTATTATTTATTATTTATACCCTGCCCCTCTGGCATGCACATGTGTGTATGGAAGTTTAGGACTGATCACTGTTTCATTCCCAGAATGTTATATGAGAACAATTTCCAGGAACTGAGATTTGAAGGCACTTGGAGCTACCATGTGTTTGAATTACAGGTAGGTAGCCGTGTTGGTCTGCCGTAGTCAAAACAAAATTTAAAAAATCCTTCCAGTAGCACCTTAGAGACCAACTAAGTTTGTTCTTGGTATGAGCTTTCGTGTGCATGCACACTTCTTCAGATACACTGAGACAGAAGTCACCAGACCCTTATCTATAGTGAGATGGTGTGGAGGGGTATTACTCAGAAGGGTGGTGGGAATGGGTGATTGGTTGATAAGTCTTGTCCAGATCGGTCTGGTGTGTGGCTTGGAATGATTGCTGTCTGGAATCCTCATGTACACTACTTTCGGTTCCATGCCAGAAGAAATGCAGGATATAAATGCAAGAACATAAATAAACAAACCTTCCTAAGTGTCCTTCCTAAAAATTGGAGCACATCTTCATCAGCACGAAAAGTTCCCCATTGCAGCTGGAAGCCAAAACAGAACAGGGAATTCATGATGAGATTCTTTCATATCCCAATGAGTGAATATTGTGTCATTGGATCTCACACTCTGACTCATCTCAGCCTATAATGTGGTCCTGTGATATAGAAATATGTGGCCTTTTTTTGGGGGGGGGGTTAAGAGAAAACCTCCGTGGCCGGCATGTGGCTCCATCACTTATGCATTATAGACTTTCTACTCAATTGCAGTCTAATCTCACAGGAATTTATTATGCATCCTTTATATAAAATAGTGTGTACCCTCTACAGAGAACATCAAAAGGCGGTTAATAGAGATGTTAAATTATTATTGGTTGAAAGAAGCCCAATGCCCTAGAGTAATCAAGTTCTCCTTTTCCCCTGCATGCTCCGTACACCGTATATAATATATACAATTAATAGCACACATGCATCAATCTCTAAGAATATCTCAATGAAGTCTGCTTTGGATGTTCAAGGGACTGATGTATAAAACATGTGGGGACAAGCAAAAATGTCACGCCAGGGCAAATTGTAAACACTGGCAAAGAGTGGATAGATAAGCAGAAGAGGTACTCTGCTTGCCTCAGAACTGGCATCTAGACTAGGCTTTAAAGTTCAAAGAGGAATCTTCACAGAGTTGTATTATTCTACACCAGAGGGGGAAAGCCTGAAATTAATTTTGGGTGGAAATTCTCCAGCAAATCATCTTCATTGCTGGGTCCAAGTTAGACGTGTGGATGACCTCACCGGAATCTAGTATCAAAGCCACTGAGGTCAGTGGCCTGGATTGGAGGAGATGGTTAGGAAGAACATACACTGTCCTGTTGACCAGGCAAAGGCAAAAGTCCAAAGTCTTAGCATCAGTCCAGTCCAGCCTTGGACAGAGTCTGCATAGCATCTGTCAGTTGCAGGGGCTGGTGTTGCAGAGCATAGGCATATCACACCTCTCAACTATCCTGTGTTAAGTGGGGCATCCCAGAATTACAGAAGCCATCTGAGCTTCTGATTGGATCCTGGGAAGTGCCGTTTTGGCTCCTGCGAGATCACAGCCCTGAAAGGCAACCCACAGAGCCAGTTGCAGCATTGTTGACACCGGTAGCACGGGCACAGGAGAAGAGAAGAAGAAGAGTTTGGATTTGATGTCCTGCTTTATCACTACCCGAAGTAGTCTCAAAGCGGCTCACATTCTCCTTTCCCTTCCTCCCCCACAACAAACACTCTGTGAGGTGAGTGGGGCTGAGAGACTTCAGAGAAGTGTGACTAGCCCAAGGTCACCCAGCAGCTGCATGTGGAGGAGCGGGGACGCGAACCTGGTTCACCAGATTACGAGGGGTGCAGCACACGTGCCATGTGAGGCAGGGAAGGAGGAAGAGGGAGCTACCAAACTCCACAGGACACCACCAGGTCCCTGTGTCCCCTTGCACCCCTGAGAGTGCAGCGCACCTGCCGCCTCAGCATGGTGGAGGTGTTGCACTGAGTGTGAGGCAGCGAGCAAAGAGGAGCGCACTGCAGGGGTGCAAATGCCACTCGGCTGCAACACGTGCCCCATCCTGGCTGGAAGCTGAGCCTCAAAGGGGGCAACCACAGTCCCCGAGTGGCAGTGGTGCTGCTGCCTAGAGAACTGCTACCTCTGTTCAATGCTGCAGGAGAAGGCAGTCTCTGACTCCAGCTTCCTCCACACCAGGGACGGTATGACATTATAGCAGGGTTTCCCATGGGCAGCCGAGTGACCAGTGTGAGAATAGGATGCTAGACTAGATAGGCAATTGGCCTGATCCAGCAGGCTCTGCTTATGTTCCTATGTTAAGCATATCAGAGCATTTGCCCACCCACTCAGTTAATACCGACTGCCGCGCATTCCCACATGTCAGGTGACATTTCTCTAAGAAAGAGTCACCCAGGTGTATGTCTCTTGCACCCCTGTTGTGATGTGTCCTTTATGAAGCTGCAAAATGTTTGATTCCGTGGGGTCTCAAAAAGTAGAGCGGATCATCGCTTAATTCTAGCTCACATGCATGGCAGTCTCCCTGCTCCACTTCACCCAAAAAGCTCCCTTTGGATCCTTGCAACAGGGTGCCCTTCCCTGCAAAAAAAGAAATCTCACTCTCCCTTTCCACCTTCATGGTGCTAGGAGATCAAACGATTACCTGGGGGAAAGTTTTCCATTTACCGAAACGCTCAACATTCTAAGTATCTTTTCCCCAAACAAATGTATAAAAGGCCTTCTGGGATGTAAAGGGGGGAAAGTGGGGGGAAGGAAGAGGGAAAGTGGGTTTCTCGTGGCTTCCCACTCCCACCCCCCATCCCAGTGTACCCCAGCAACACACTGCCTGCAAATCAAGTTAAACAATTATGCCCTGCAATAAATACACAAATAAATAAACTGTCTTTCCAAATCTTATTATCACAAGTGGCAGTCTCATTAAGAAAAGGCCAAGCGCTCCTGAAGGAATCGTTTTAGGTAAGGCTGTGTCACATCATATGTGTTTTATCACTTTACCCATTAGCTGATATTACGGTGGGGTGGTGGTTTTGCGTGGGGGGGGGGGAGGCACACAGGAGAGGAGGTGGTTTGTGCTTTGAACTTCGCGTTTCATCAGTTTTCTGTCTTAAGAACATAAAGGCCCTCTGGGCGCTGAATTTCATTGTTAAACCATCAGCGTGACAAAGTGGCACAGAGGCATCATTTCAAAAGACACTTTGCGGTGCTCCTAGCTTACATTGTCTCAGAATCTCGCCATTTGTCTGCTGACATCCTGCCTGATCCTCACTTGGAGGGGATGCCATTGTTTTCCTGGGTCTGGAGAAATGGTTTGCATCATCAGAGCTGGCTCTTCCATTAAGCATCATCAGGTGAACACCTCTAAGAGCAGGTGCTAGAGCTCCTCTTCAGCCATCTTCACCACTGGGTCATTTCTTCTAAGGTGGCTTTTCAAGAGGATGATCTGCTTTACTTTTTGAGACCCTGTGGACTCAAACATTTCACCATCATTGGTGAAATGAGGCCTGGACTCATTTATGTCTATTGTACTCCTCCATGATAAGCTTGGAATCCCAGCTGTTGGGAATCACAGGTGGAGTGAGGTCAGTAGCTCTCAGGTCTTGCCTGAGGTTTCCCCACAGGCATCTGGTTGGCCACTGTGAGCACCACATGCTGGACTAGATGGGCCATTGGCCTGATCTAGAATGGTCTTTCCTGTGTTCGCATGAGAGCCACAGCCATTCCCTTCATCTTGATGGGGTGCCCCAGAATTGGCAGTGCTTTCTTGACCCTGCCCTGAATGTCTTGTTTGGCACCATTAGAAAATGCCAGTGTGGTGTAGTGGTTAAGAGCAGTAGACTCGTAATCTGGTGAACCGGGTTCGTGTCCCCGCTCCTCCACATGCAGCTGCTGGGTGACCTTGGGCTAGTCCCACTTCTCTGAAGTCTCTCAGCTCACCTCACAGAGTGTTTGTTGTGGGGGAGGAAGGGAAAAGGGGAATGCTAGCCGCTTTGAGACTCCTTCGGGTAGTGATAAAGCGGGATATCAAATCCAAACTCTTCTTCTATTCTTCTTCTACGATGGAGCTGGCATGTATCCAGTCTAAGCTATTCACTCTGTGTCACACATTACCTATACCCATGCACTGCTTTGCAATGTGACATACACTGAAACATCAAAGGGACATGGGTGGCGCTGTGGTCTAAACCACTGAGCCTCTTGGGCCTGCTGATCGGAAGGTCGGCAGTTCGAAACCCCATGATGGAGTGAGCTCCCATTGCTCTGTCCCAGCTCCTGCCAAACTAGCAGTTCAAAAGCACACCAGTGCAAGTAGATAAATAGGTACCGCTGCGGCGGGAAGGTAAACGGCATTTCCGTGCACTCTGGTTTCCGTCAAGATGTTCTGTTGCGCCAGAAGCGGTTTAGTCATGCTGGCCACATGACCTGGAAAGCTGTCTGTGGACAAACGCCGGCTCCCTTGGCCTGAAAGCGAGATGAGTGCTGCAACCCCATAGTCGTCTTTGACTGGAGTAACTGTCCAGGGGTCCTTTACCTTTTTTTTCCTTTTTTACTGACACATCTGCTGCCATATTGTAGCATTTGTTTTTACTAATTTTATTATTTGTACCCCACCCATGTGACTGGGTTGTCCCAGTCACTCAATATGTCCAACATATATAAAAGCATAATAAAACATCAAACATTAAAAAACTTACCTATACAGGGCTACCTTCAGATGTCCTCCAAATGTTGTATAGTTATTTATCTCCTTAACAGCTGATGGAAGGGCATTCTGCATGGTGGGCGTTCCACGGGATGGGCACCACTACCTAGAAGACCCTCTGCCTGGCTCCCTGTAACTTAATTTCTTTCAGTGAGGGGACCACCAGAAGGACCTCAGAGCTGGACTTTAGTGTCCTGGCTGAACGACAGCGGTGGAGATGCTCCTTCAGCTTTGAATGGGTTGTGTGCCATGAAGTTTAATGGTGCCCACAAAGCTAACCTTCTGCCCTCAGTATGGTGGGGCATTTGTGCTGGTCTGACTTCTCATCACCGGCACTGGTGCATCTTACCAGGAGGGAGAGAAGGCGGTAGCAAAGGCCACACAATGCATGTGCATGTGGTGGTGGGGAGAGGCAACCTGGCACTCCTGCTGTTGTGCTTCCACCACAACAACCTCATCTCCACCTCCCCCCACTTCACAGTAAGTCTCAGCAACTCCAGTGATGGGAGGCCAGGTAAGCTCAGCTGCCCCTCCGACTACCACCAACACCCGTACAAACATCCAGGTATGGAAACATGCTAGCCTGTATGCTATTTTGTGTGTTTCTGAAATTAGTGCTGATCGACCCACAAAATATATTGCTAGGGTCCAGGATTTGCATCACGGCACTTCTGTGTGCATCTCCATGCCAGCCTTTCCCGAGTCACATTTTTCAATTAACATCCTTACTTTGAAAAATGTTGCATTTACGAAGAAGGTATTTTTTTTATTTTTTTTAAGAGTGGGGATGGAGATGACAATGAACCCAAGAGCTGTGTGGCTGGGAAGACTAACAGACCCAAATTACCATGAGCCATGCTTGTCCAAAATGTCCGGGAGGAGTATTGCTTTATAATTATTTCAGACTAATGGCAATATTTAAATGTTACTATTTTAATGGGAGCATTTGATCCCGGAAGGCTCATGAAATTGCATGTCGCTTTTAAGCTGCATTGCTAAACCAGCTCACATCCAGCCTGTATACAGGCCAATCACCCTCAGCTGGGCTTCAGGAGTGGAACAAATCGTTAATGCTTTTCATGCATGCAAAGGTTAAGGCCGCAATCCCATGTACACTTACCTGGGAGCAACCCCACTGAACCTAATGCAGCTTAGTTCTGAGTAGATTTTGTTGTGACTCATAGCCATAACATCCCTGAAGGTTCCCTCCATCTCCCCTGTGTGATTTTCCTACACTATCAAGAGTATCGTGGTGGGAACTCCTGAATGTCAAGAGACGTTTCTTGGTGATGACTCAATCACAGTGTTTCTGGACTTCTGCTGGGCGCGAAAGGGGAAGGGCCGTGGCTCAGTGGCAGAGCATCTGCTTTGAGTGCAGAAGGTCCCAGGTTCAAACCCTGGCATCTTCTGGTAGTGAGAGACTCCTGCCTGAAACCCTGGAAAGTCACTACCAGGCAGTGAATACAACATTAAGCAAAGTGGACCAATGGTCTGATTCAGTATAAAGCAGCTCTCCATGTTCCTAACAGGTGCCCTGTGTCTAGATTTTGCTTGTAGCTCCCCACCCCACAGTGCTGAAGTGTTAACGTTCAATGTATTTCTCTATGATATCAGTTAAGTGACTATCTAGAATGATCCAATCAAGCAGAAGGGGGAGGCTGGAATAAGATGCCACTGTGGGGGAGGGTGTTGGCTCCACAGGCCAGATCCTTATTGGATCGTTGTCTCATGGGCCAAAGGTGAGTGGGGCTTCCAGCCTGGGCACATCTGGTGATTGGGTGCTTTGACGGCCCAACGTTGGGACTTCAGAGCACCAATGCAGGGCTTGCAAAGAGTCATGTGCTGAGGATTTGGCTTGACTGCCAGCCAGCTGGAGGGCAGTGCAGCTGAATCCTGCTTTCTGCAAGCATTGACTGTGAAAGTGAGTTCTCCACAATTATCCTGATTGTGCTTTGGTGGCTGCCTCTGTACCTGCCCTACACCTGATGTCACATAGGATGTCAGGCCTGGAGGAGGGGAGGAAACAGCCTCAGAAGCTGAATTTGAAGCCTTGGTGGGACAAGTCTGACCCACAGGCTTGAGATGCCCACCCTTCATACAGGTCCCTAAGACTCCTCCAGATCAAAGGTGGATTTAGGGCAGCAGAACCACTGATGCTGCAGGGTGTCACAGCTATGATGCAGTGCATATGCAGAATGGAAGGCAAGAGGTGGGGGTGCCAAATTTTGGGCTTTCACAGGGTGCCACTGAAATTTGGGAAGACCAAAGAACATTCCTGTCCAGATTTCTGTTGCAGGTACTGGTCAGTGTACAGTTTAGCAGAACAACAAATGGAAATATTACCTTTGTACTATAGGCTCTTTCTAAGCACACTCACACATTGCTCTCTATTCTCCACCCAACATCCAAAAGAAGAGGTATTGCCAGAGTCCAAGGGCATGTGCCAGCCTGAGAAAATCACTGAAGGAAAGCGCAAAGGAACGTCTGCAGATTACACCCTTCTGAACAAGAAGCAGAAGAAAGTGCATGTGTCTTTGAGACTATGGTAAATGTGCACAATGTCCAGTTATTATGCACATAAACCTCTCCGTCCACACATACGAGAGACAGACAGAGAGAGAGAGAGAGAGAGAGAGAGAGAGAGAGAGAGAGAGAGAGAGACTTATTCCCTTTCTGAAAATGGCTGCATGACTCAAACTTGGGTTTACTGTTAAAAAGCAGAATGTTTCTCTGAACATTAAAAAAAAAAGTCCAAGTCCCCTTTGAAAACTAAAACTAAAATGAAAAAAATGCCCAAGTGCAGGGGTCGAGCTGTTATTCAAACTTGAAATGCAGAATTGGGGGCAGAAGGTACATTCCAAATGTCATCCCAGAATCTCGCCATTCAACAGTTATTGTGTTACAAATCAACCAACAAATGGAATGTCGAACGATCAAATCAAATCAAAGGTCTCGCTTTGCTCGGCAAAAAAAATCCAAGAAATAGATAAAACTTTGCTGTGTGCAATATCTCTATGGCTTGCAATGTGTAGTGCTGTGTTTCTTTGTTTCTTCTTTTTTTTTAAAAAAAAGATTTTTGTTATATATTTTTCATCATGTGAAGATAAAAGGTGAGCTGAAAAAGTTTTCTTACAAGCGAAACTGGAGGCAAAGGGTTGGATCCCAATGTTGCCCTTCTCTAAACAGAAGGGGCTTGAATCCAATTGAGGCGCCTGCCAATCAAAGGAAGCAAATAGCTTCTGATTTCTGCTTCTCTCTCCATTCTCTCATGCTACATCCCATGCTATTCTAGAGGGCCTCCCAACCCTCTGGGAAAGATTTTAGGGAGCCACAGAAGAAAGGTGAAGCTGAGACACATGTATGCTCCATTGCACCACTCCACTCATGTGTTGTTGTTCAGTCGTTCAGTCGTGTCCGACTCTTCGTGACCCCATGGACCAGAGCACACCAGGCACGCCTATCCTTCACTGCCTCTCGCAGTTTGGCCAAACTCATGTTAGTAGCTTCGAGAACACTGTCCAACCATCTCATCCTCTGTCGTCCCCTTCTCCTTGTGCCCTCAACCTTTCCCAACATCAGGGTCTTTTCTAGGGAGTCTTCTCTTCTCATGAGGTGGCCAAAGTACTGGAGCCTTAACCTCAGGATCTGTCCTTCTAGTGAGCACTCAGGGCTGATTTCTTTAAGATTGGATAGGTTTGATCTTCTTGCAGTCCATGGGACTCTCAAGAGTCTCCTCCAGCACCATAATTCAAAAGCATCAATCATGTGTTAGGGGTGTGCATTTGGTTACGGGGAGTTCCATATCCTGAGGTGAAGCAGGAAGAGAGTTTTTTTGGCTTGTCAAAGGTGAATTAGGATGTGTACAAGTTGAATTGGGGTTTTCACTGAAGTGCTTTGTGGTGCCTCAGCAATGCAGGCATCAAAATAAATGCAGCAGGCAGGCATCTGCTGAAACAGAAAGGAATGTCTCTAAGCTGTTGTGAAAACCAAAGCACGCATGACAGAAGTGCCTTATCCCTTTATTCGGGTACCTGGTGAGGATCTCAGATTACATGAGTGATAGAGAGTCCTCTGAAGAGCATGCAGAGTAAAGTAATATCTATACATTGTTTGTCACATGAAGCACAAGATCTACATCCTCAAATATAAAATGGAAAGTTCAAAGCAATATTTCAACATGTTCCAAAACACAGTAGTTGTTTGCCCTTTCAATTCAACTTGCATAGCAATTATTTTGCCGTTACTGGCAGTCTACAGTTACTCGTGCCTGAATATTTTTACACAACTTTGTTCTTTGTAGCTAAGCAATACGTGAATCCTCAAGTGTAACCCTCACCCTTCAGGTCACCTCCCGTATTAACTAGGGTAAAGTTGAATACAGTGGTACCTCAGGTTACATACTTAATTTGTTCCAGAGGTCCGTTCTTAACCTGAAAACGTTCTTAACCTGAAGCACCACTTTAGCTAATGGGGCCTCCCCCTGCCGCTGCGCCACCGCTGCCCAATTTCTGTTCTCATCCTGAAGCAAAGTTCTTAACCCAAGGTAATATTTCTGGGTTAGCAGAGTCTGTAACCTGAAGCATATGTAACCTGAAGCATATGTAACCCGAGGTACCACTGTACCTCTAATCCTTAATGCTCAACCAAATTTTGTGGATTTCGCTAACAAAGTTTACATAATACCGCAAGAGCATGGCACCCAAAAACACACCAGATCACAGTCAGACATGCATCTCTTGTGAGATCTTGGTGCCAAAAAATGCACGTTCTGGGGCACCATGCTCTCAGATGGGTTTCATGATTAATGCAGGAGCACAGTCCGGAAGACATGTGTCCTGGTTTTACCCTGTAACATTTTGGAGGGTATGGTGGCACCTGTCACATAACAAAAACCACCACAGAGGTGTCAACATTTTCAAAAGTAGGAGGACCATGACTTGGCTTTTGAAAAATAGGTGGTCCTCTGTATTTAGCTAATTGGGAACCACTGGACTAGAGATTATAGTATGCATTATCAATTTGTTCTAAGTAGTGGCCCCAACTTTAGCAGCCGTTATGCTTTTCTGCAAGAAACAGCTGACCAGCTGCTACGGTTGTTGTTGTTTTTATTGTATTTTAAATTATATGTGAAAAAGCAACAAAAAGCAGGAGAGCACTTTCAATGATTACTGGCCATTATGGCAATATTCTGTCTCCACAGTTGGGAGCGTCATTGTTTCTGAATTTCAGTTGCTGGAAAACACAGGAGGGGAGAGTTGGATCCTTCTTGTGGGTTTCTCAAAAGAGGCATCTGGTCATCCGCTGTAAGAAAAGGATGCTGGACTAGATGGGCCATTGGTCTGATCCAGCAGGACTCTTCTTATGATCTTAAACATTGGCTCAGAAATGGCCTCCACAGTCACTTACGGACTCATTGTTAAGATCGTGTTCATGGAAGACAATCCATGAACTACTTCTTCTATGCCGATCACTCGTAGCCAAGTAAGACTGTCTTCCATAAACATGGTTTTAACAATGAGTCCGTAAGTGACTGTGGAGGCCAATTCTGGATCCACATGTCCTTCCACAGTGGGGACATTGGTTTCCAGGCGGGAGTTGATTTGGAAGATGCCTGTGCGTGAATTTGTTTTATGTGTGTAGATCAGTGCACGCTGACCAACGCACAGTCTTCGCAGTAGGGCTCTGTTATGATGGCATGAAGTAGTCACAACAAATTGATAGATTCCTATCTGCTGCAGCCTTCATCCACCTTCACAGCCATTGTAACATACCGCTTGTTATCACCCGCCTGTTCTGCCATTGAGGACTTCTTGGGTCATTCTTTGTCTAGCTCCTTCCCTTTGACCTTACTGCCTTGGGTGACCCTGCTGGGAGTACGAGATTCCTGATGGCTTCGCTCACAAGGGTCATAGGAACATGCAAGCCCACTCACGACAAGGTGATGATCCAGCGAGATGACTCAGCTAACAAGTGATCACCAAAGAAGTAGAAAGAACATTGACTAGCTATTTCCAACATAGCATCCCTTCTTTTTGCTATCTCTCTTCTCTCCCTGCCCCCCCCATGATTTTTATTCCTGTTCTCCACTAGCCCAGCTGTGCTACGAAACCCGCAAGTTCAGCTGCAAAACTTTGCTGACCGAGCGGCTCATTTTAGGCACTGAACTCTTTGCGTCTCTGCCTTATTAAGGTACATATTTGCAACCGTGGAAACTCCAGATGCTTTGGTTGTGGCTGCCTGAGCTTACGCACTAAGCTGTTGACAATCTGTTGAGGATATCGTTTTGTTTTAAGACCATTAAAGTGTGATTCTCTCTAGTCTTTTTTAACTTTGGCTTGAGATGCTCAGATAAAAGAAAATAAAGATGCAATCAGTTCCTTTGTAAACCTCGCCTGCTTTGCATCTATCAACGTGGCAGAGGCTCTCCAGAATCGGAGGCCGCAATCTCTGTTCATCCTGCTTCTTCAGAAGGAAGCCTAAGATTTCCCCCCTTTTTTCTTTTTATCTACCATTCTGAAGACGCAGCAGGTTAAGGGGGGGGGAATATCCTAATTCTTGCTCAATTTACTTTGCATAATATATTGGTGCTGGGGAGGGGAAGAATCTGCCAGGGAGACTGGACTCGCGGCAACTGCAAAATAAATAGTGCGATGTGCAGTGATAAGAGGAAGCCTGATCAGCAACAATGCACCATGATTATGTATAAAATCCCAACCACCCAAGTTCACGGCATGATCCAAATTAACATAGACTAATCAACACATTGGAGAATTGCACTAGCAATCATTGTGCCCTGGAAACTGTGTGAAGTGAATCCAAAATGTTCTACCAGATCAGAACACTGTTGGATACATGATTTTTTTTTACAGGGAAAGGGAGAAAACTTCCTCTCTCTTTTGTTACTTTCTAAAGTAGAAATACGTAACGTGTCAGCAAACCATATTTATGTCAAGCCCCCCGGGTCTCAAATCAGAAGCCCTGTGGTCAGAACCAGGTTCCTTACTCCTTGAGGACCCAGCACTAATTTTTAAATGGGATTAAAGATATCATTTATAACTGTGCATTTATAACTGTGCTCCCAACAGATGTAAAGGTAAAGGTAAAGGGACCCCTGACCATTAGGTCCAGTCATGGATGACTCTGGGGTTGTGGCGCTCATCTCGCTTTACTAGCCGAGGGAGCCGACATTTGTCCACGGACAGCTTCCGGGTCATGTGGCCAGCATGACTAAGCCGCTTCTGGAAAACCATAGCAGCACACGGAAACGCTGTTTATCTTCCCGCTGGAGTGGTACCTATTTATCTACTTGCACTTTGATGTGATTTCGAACTGCTAGGTGGGCAGGAGCAGGGACCGAGCAATGGGAGCTCACCCCGTCACAGGGATTCGAACTGCCAACCTTCTGATCGGCAAGCCCTAGGCTCTGTAGTTTAATCCACAGTGCCATACAACTGATGTAGCTTTCTTTAACTACAAGATGGGAGAATATAATCCTAAAATCCCTCATTGGGAATCAATTGATACAAGAAAGCCAATTTCACATTACTTGAAGGGTCATAGCTCAGTGGCAGAGCTCTTGCCTTGCATGCAGAAGGTCTTGGGTTCAAATCCCAGTATCAAACACAAGGCTGGTAGAGAACCCCACCTGAAATCTTGGAGGTCTACTGCCAATCAGTGCAAACAACATGGAGCTAGATGGACAAATGACCTAACTCAGCATAAGGAAGTTTCCTAGCTTCCTACTGTCTGCTGTAAATGTGCTGTTGCCTCTCAAGTCTGACCACAACCAGCCCTGAACCTCAGTTGCATAGGAACAGAATCATAGAATTGTGGAGTTGGAAGGGACCCAAGTGTCATCTAGTCCAACCCTCTGCAATGCAAGAATCTCAACTAAAGCATCCATGACCAATGTCCATCCAACCTCTGTAAGGAAGCTAATGTACATCAAGTCAAATCAATGCTGACTGGCAATAACTTAAACAGGCAGTAGTGCACTTGGTCCTGGAGAACCCCCCCCCCCTGGATCTGTCCATCACAAATACAACCTTCTTGTGTAAGGTTGCGAAGAGTGTTGGAAGATAGGAATTCCCCGGCTCCATTTATTTCAGTCTGGGTTCAAATCTGTTCATACCCTCCAACTTTTCTCCAATGAAAATAGGCATGTCCTGTTCCATGATGATGATGATGATGATGATGATGATGATGATGATGATGATAATTTTATTATTTATACCCCACACATCTGACTGGGTTGCCCAAGCCATTCTGGGCAGCTTTAAACATATATAAAAACACAATAAAACATTACAAAAAAAAATCCTTCCAGTAGCACCTTAGAGACCAACTTAGTTTGTTCTTGGTATGAGCTTTCCTGTATAGCTGATAGCTGTGGTCTATCACCCATTCCCACCACCCTTCTGAGTAATACCCCTCCCCACCCTCTCACTATATATAAGGGTCTGGTGACTTCTGTCTCAGTGTATCTGAAGAAGTGTGCATGCACACGAAAGCTCATACCAAGAACAAACTTAGTTGGTCTCTAACGTGCTACTAGAAGGATTTTTTGTTTTGTTTTGTTTTGACTATGACAGACCAACACAGCTACCTACCTGTAAATAAAACATTAAACATTAAAAAACATCCCTATACAGGGCTGCCTTAGATGTTGTCTAAAGGTTGCAAAGTTACTTATCTTCTTGGCTTGGGGTTCACATGACTCCATATCATTTAATGTCTCTCTGATGAAAATAGGGAAGTCCTTAGGAAAAGCGGGACATTCCGGGATCAAATCAGAACCCAGAACGGCTTCTGTAAATCCGGGACTGTCCTTGGGAAATAGGGACATTTGGAGGGTCTGTTCTGTTTGCGTATGAACCCACATTGGGAGTCAGATGGGAACAAAAGGAGTGGTTAGCCGACTTCCCTGTAGGACCCTTTGGGAGTAATCCTGTGCAGAAGAAGATGGTGTAAAGCTAGTGAAGGGTTAAATCAAATCTGATCTCCATTCAGGAGAGGAGGTACTGCTGTCTGAGCTGGGCTAATTGTGGCGGAGGGGAAGCAAGTCTTTAAAATGCAGTGGTACCTCGGGTTAAGTACGCTTCAGGTTAAGTACGCTTCAGGTTAAGAACTCCGCTAAGAACAGAAATCGTGCTCTGGCGGCGCAGCGGCAGCAGGAGGTCCCATTAGCTAAAGTGGTGCTTCAGGTTAAGAACGGACCTCTGGAACGAATTAAGTACTTAACCCAAGGTACCACTGTAATGATTTTAAAATAGGGAGTAGAACCACTCCTTTTACTAGTTCAGCTTATGTCGTATGACTGAGCTAAAGGGGCTTGGGATCTTGCCTAAGTCCTCCCTCTCTTGTACCAGCCCCTGCCATGCCCCTAGACTCTCCCCTTTCAGGGCTTATGCTTGCTTAAGATCAGTTGGTCTTTATGTGGTCCTGGCTGACTGAGATGGGGGACAGACACTGGTGTTAAGCCAATGTAGCCCAGTTGTGATGGAAACCTCCTGGCTCAGCTGAAGACTCAATGGATCCTAATCCACTCATCAGGGTGGCTCTTTCTATAGGATTGCTTTCTTAGTCTGCAAGTGGCATGTTTGCGAACAGTACTTAAAAATGCAACAGGGATGAATTTCCTGGTTCTTCCTAATGAGAAAATCGTTCCGATATTAAGCCTGAAGGAGAGACGCTTAGTCTTTGACTCCTTGTGGAGTGTGGTAAACACAGGTCTTGGAGACCTGGAGAAGAAAATATCAGCAATTTGGGAAATTCTTTTAGCATTGGTGGAAAACCACTCACTGTGGGCCATTGAGGACCAATCACCTGTTCATTTTTTTTCCTTTGTCCTAATTAAATTAATTAAGTTAACTTCCAAAGTGGTGTTAAGAAGCATTGCCCTGGGTGATTAACTGTTCCCATATCAAAGTGTTTTCACAAACACATTTACTCTGATTAGTGTACACATTATTATGTAATTAAATACCTCACACCGAGGAATTTATTAGGGCCTCTTTGTCTCCGAACAAATAAAGCAGCCCTCAGATTCTTGGGGAAAAACACACAAGACCCTTCCTCTGGCCACAGGGAGTGAGAAAGTTGGTTGCTGAGTCATATAACATTTGTATGCATGCAGCGATGGATGAGATGTTTACTTCTCCAGGTAACTTATCAAAGGGATGAAGAAATGCAATGTTAAAAAATAAAAGAAACCCCACAAAAAATAAGAATGAAGGAAAATGCAATGCTCTACTAGTTTGCTCCAGGTTAGATTACTGCAATGTGTCAAATATAGGGCTGCCCTGGAAGGTAATTTGGAACCTAGAGTTAGTGCAGAATTCAGCAGCCAAGGGACACACTGGGGCCAAAAGATCTGAGCATATTGCACCGATTCTGGCCTCATTTCCCTGGCTAGTTTCCAGGTTTGATTGAAAGTGCTGGTTTCGACTTTATGGGGCTCAGGACTTCAATACTTCAAGGACAGCCTCTCCCAACGTTAAAAGGCTGAGGCCCAAAGGTCTCCATCACTGTCAGTTTTTAGGTGCCGGGTGAAGACATTTTTATATACCTAAGTCTTTGGAAGCAAGGTTTGCTTCATTCATGGTGCCCATCTTTTGGCATGGTTGGGTACGCTCTTCCCATTTTATCATATTGTTGGATGAGCAATTTAGGAATCGGGCATTGCTTGTAATGGAATTTATTTTTCTGCATTCTACTTTGTTCTTCACTTGGAGTCATCTATCTTTGTAGAGTGTCAATAACAAATGTAACAGCAGCAGCAGCAGCAACAACAGCAACAACAACAACACACCACTTGCAAGTCAGCTCGGAAGAGTTTATTTATTTATTGCATTTATATTTTTCCACCAAGGAGATGAATGTGGCATACATTATTTAATAATAAAATTATTACTATTGTGGAAGCTGTCCAGAGTAGCAACCCAGTGAGATGGGTGGGGAATAATAATAATAATAATAATAATAATAATAATAATAATAGATGTGGCACATGGTCCTCCTCATTTCAATAGCACAAGAACCCTGAAAGGTAGTTTAGCCTGAGAGAATGAGGCTGGCCCTAGGTCAACCATTGAGCTTCACAGGTGAGTGGCAATTTGGACCATGAGCTCCTGGGTCCTAGTCCATCTTTCTAAGCCCTACACCACACTGACACTCCCCCACCACCTTTGAATAGTAAAACTCTGAGCGTTTCAAACATAAACAACAGCCAGAAAGGTTATCATCTTCTTTATTGGATGAAATGGTGGAGGAAGCATTTTTTGTTCTGCAGTTAGTTACTGGCCAGTATAGGGTTGCCATATTTCAAAAAGTGAAAATCCGGACACAAAGGTTTTGGGCAAAGTTGTTGAGATTTTTGCAAAAAGAAAACCCCCAAAAAAGTTTCCCAGCAATTTTTAATGTCCGTTCCCCGGACATTTTTTCGGAAATTCCGCCCTGACACTATTTGTGATGGACGAGTCCCGAACATGTCCGGGAAAACCCAGACATATGGCAGCCGTAACCCAACAGCATTCCGAGTTCACATGTTGGAGTAACAGGGAGACAGGGAGACTATCAGAGGGCCTGGTGACTTCTGTTACTTAAGATATAGTAGCACTGGTTCAGAAGAGAACACTTGGAGTAGAGCAGACACCCCCCTCCCCCGCAGAACTCTCGCAGAAGATTAATCTTTTCAAAATGGTCTTGCAATAAATGCAACATTCTGTGGCATCCTTGGCTCACTTTTATGGGTCCTGAGCAGCCACTCATCTGTGAGTGCCCTTGGTCTTTAGCTCAGCTTCTGTGATGCCACAGAATGTTCACGGACATTCAAATTTCTCTGGGTGAGAAGTTCATTATGGCATATTTTACCTACGTAAAGATGCTCTCAGGGAAGCAAAAGATTTCATTGAGTCTTAGAGCTGGAAGGGACCCAAGGGCATCTAGTCCACCCCCTTGAAATGCAGGAATCTCAGCTAAAGCATCCATTACAGACGGCCATCCAACAGCTCTTACTGTCAGAAGGTTTTTCCGAATGTTCATTCGGACTCCCCTTTCTTGTAACTTGAAGCCATTGCCTCAAGTCCTACTATCTAGAGCAGAAGCATGCTCCCTCTTCCAGGTGACAGCCCTTAAGATATTTGAAGATGGCTATCATATCTCCTATCAGTCTATGATTTGGATGATCGTAGCAAGAAGGGGCCTAATCTGAGGAACTAACTGTTGAAAAATGCCATTGGATAAATCTCATACAAAGCCTTTGCTGATCACAAATGCACAGCAGCGAAGAGAAATAAATATTGCATATTGCAGGCGGTGACCATTTTGTGTGGGGGTTCCATTACTGGCCTCCACTTGCGTCGGCGGAGCACACTTAAGCCCAGTCCACCCTCTTACACCCAGATCCCATTATGATCCATTCTACCCCCATTCCTCCTCCTTCCAGGTCCAAGAGGACCCATGTGTTGGCAGCTGTGAATCAGTTGGACACACCAAAAATGGTCGCCGCCTGTAATATATCCAGATACGTAACTGTAGGCTTTGCACTTATTTCTGAATTTGCTTGGCTGAATGTGGAATATGTCAAAGACATTCCTAAGAGTTTTGTGGAAGAGAGCCAAGCTCATCTCCACAAAACCAAGAATACAGACTGGACCATCGCTAGACTGTACCTGGTATTTTATTAGGCATGACCACCGTATTTCAGCATTCTTTGCTGGCTCTGATAGTAGGTCATAAATTGCAGTCACCATCTGATGAAGCAATGAGATTTGCTTTATGCCTCATTGGCTCCTCTCTTTCTCTCTCCCCCACCCCATTCTCTCTTGCATTACAGGCTGGACTGAGCAAATAGTCGAAGTTTCATTTGGGATACTTACCCAAAATTCATATAAAATTGATGCAGTGATCCTTGTCTCTATGAAGGTTTTTTCCCCCAGGGTCAGTGCTAATATTATAGCCATCCTTGTAACTATTGGTACTGCCAGAGACTTCTGATCATTTCTAGAACAGAAGAGTTTCACATAAGCATTGAACGCCTCCAATTTGCAGAGTTCTCTCTTGCATCTTTCCATCACCTTTCCTTCTACAGTAGGGATTGATGATTCTGTCAGTTTCAGTTCTCTCTGTTATTCCTTTTTTCTACCTCCTAAACCCAGCTCTCCATATTTCTGCATCAATTTGTTGTTTGTTTTAAAATCCCCGTGAAAATTCACCAGCGTTTTAGTGCAAGTTTCCCCTAATAAACATTTTCTCTGTGTGTGCAGTTTTCTTAACTATGCTTATTTTTGCAAGTAATTTTATCTAACACAATGCACCCGTGTTTGCTATTTTTCACTAATATGTACATTTTTGTGCATATTACTTCTCTGGAAATTGCACTGCAAAATTCAGAGAAATCTGGATTTCAAAGAATGGCTGTGTTTCCGTTCACATATTGTTTCAGAATGTTCAGATTAGCAGGATTTGCTTTTAAATGCAAACTGAGCTGAATTTCTCCCCCATCTCTATTCTACATTGCTCAGATTTTTAAGCACTCTATGCAACTACAGATCCCTAAAGCACAATCCCTTTATCACTTTCCTGCTATCATGAAACTATTTAAAACAACAACACCCTGATCAGTTATTACACAAATAATCCTCCCTCACCTACTTACATAGCTTGGGGGAAAATAATACCTAAAGGAGGATGCTAGTTATTTGGGGGAAGAACTATAACTGTGTGGGAACAGCTGTAACTCAATGGTAGAGTATCTGCTTTGAATGCAGAAGGCCTGATCTCTATCTATCTATCTATCTATCTATCATCTATCTATCTATCTATCATCTATCTATCATCTATCTATATCATCTATCTATCTGAACTGGTCCAAATCTTGTAGAAATCTTTCTCCCTTTTTTGGAGAGGGACAATGCTTTGTTAACAAGACACAATCTGAGACTATAGGGATTTGCAGGATATCGCAAGCGCAGTCCACCAGCCATCTTTATTCCTCTACATCTCTGGCCTTCCTTTCCATCCTGGGCGGATCAGCACCTTCCTTTCTGTTGCTGCTGACTTTTCTCTTTGTTTCAAAAGAGTTGAGTTTAGGCTGCATTCTTCAGGCAATCTGGAGAACACCCCTGAGTGAATCAATGTTGAAATAAGAACAAATGCAGTCCCTACAAATGGGACAAGAGTGATCAGGTCTGTGGCAGCAGAGACAGAATTATGTTTGCCTACGGCTAACTCCTTGGGGAGGGAGGATTGATTCTTCGTGATTGATGAGTCGGCACCTGAATGCCGAGTCATCAATTCCCCCAAGTTAATGGCCTTGACAGCATCAAGATAACTTTTCCCTCATGCTTACACTCAGAGATAGCCCTCATCGGTACCCCAGCCCCCACAGACACAGGTAGAAAAAAAATCCCCGAATCAGTCTCTTTAAATAAGGCGGACATCAAAAGTTGAATTATAAGTGGATGTGGTTCCATCCTGAGACAGAAGAAGAAACAGCACCACAAAAAGAGAGATCTGAAGGGAAAGGTGACTCTTAAAACCCCAACTTGTTCTTCATTCAAGATCATTGGTCATCAGCAACGTGGATAGGTCAAGTTGTGACTCTCATGTGGACTTACTTATTCAACCATTCTGCGGGAGATGGTATGCAGAGTGTTGTAGTCTGCTGACAGTTCTGTAGGTCAGGCAGAGAGGCCTGGAGGACCCCATTTGACCCCTGGACCTGAGGTTCCCTGCCCCTGAGTGCCAGATCAACCCATCGATAGCATTACACTGCAATCGTGTTGTCCCTGGGATGGTGACTCAGGCCATCACAAGCAGTGGATCACCTTCTCTGAAGGTGGAGAGAGTGCTATAGTCTCAGAGATGGAAGATTTGTAGTCACCTTCTCTAGTACTGCATCCCTAACCCCACCAATGTTGGAGCTCTGATGACAGTACGGCAGTACTGTCAACTTTCAGATTTGAAAATAAGGGATGCCGCGAGGGCGGTGCAATGGCACCAAGTAGCCTCGCCACCCTGCGCTCCAGAGGCTGCGTGCGAACGGGAGAGCGAAAGAGCGAGCGCGTAGACGGCAGGCAGGCTGTCTGTCTGGTTGGGCGTGAGGGTCTGGCTGCACAAGGCATGCAAGCTCCGCCCCCAGTTGGTCTCAGACTCCTTATTGGCAGCCGAGCAAACGAGCTGAGGAGCCTCCCTGGCCGACAGGGAGGGAGAGGAGCTGCTTCCTTTGAAATCCGGGAAATTTAAGAGATATCAACAATCCGGGATAGCAGCGGGAAACGGCATTGGAATAAGGGAGTTTCCTGCAAAAAAAAGGGAGGGTTGACAGCTATGCAGTACGGTATGCCAGGGGGGTAGGCAAGAGAAAAACATGGTTCTCTATCTCCCTAGGATTAAATTATGCCAGCCCTAGAGCTGGTATAGTACATTCTTATTTGTTCTTCCTATTATTTGCAATGGGAGGTGAACGGTTAAACAAAAACAAGAACAGGGAAATGGCAGAGGCGAGACCAGCAGGGTGTTGGATATGGTGGACTAAGCACCTTTGGTTCCTCCCCATTAGAACTTTAAGATTGCAGTCTTAATAGACTACCTCATTGTTCATTGGACAGCAGTACATAAAATAGCCAGCACTGTCTTCAAAGAGGCTGCTCCTCTAACTCTGTCACAATACTGCAACTATATTTTTCTCTGTTTCTGTTTTTAGCCTCCATTCTTAAGTTCACCTCTCTACATTTCCACATCAGAATGCATTTTTAAAAAATTCCCATGAAGATCCACCAGCATTTTAGAGCACATTTCTCCTAATATACAGAATTTTGGGTCCAATGGTGCATAATACACAGGTTTTTGCAAAGCATCCCCCTTCCAATATAACACATTTTTGCATGAATTTGCACTAGTGTGTGCATTTTTGGGCAAGTTTTACCCCCAACCTTTCATACACATTGCTTGGCTGGAGAGCTGCCTTGCAAAAACATCAAAGACTTTTGACCATTGGTCATGCTGGCTCAGGTTTATGAGAACTGCAATTTAAGAACATCTGCAGGCTACCAGACTGGGGGAAGGTTGGCATGCACGTACATAGCATGTGTAGATGTGCTATTGCTCTATGATCATGTCTGTACTGTTGTATAACATAGACTATCACATAAGCATCTTGTTTATGACTGCTACAATACTAATAGAAGTAAATTTAAGTTTTAGAAATACACAATACTTTGTGCTGCAGAGATTTCTGGAAGGTGCAAGAAACCTCTCTCTCTCTCTCTCTCTCTCTCTCTCTCTCTCTCTCTCCAAATGTTCTTCCATGCATGATGATTATTACCTGGGTGATGATCTAACTCAATCATGTTCTCTCTCGTTCTCCACCCCCCTTTTAGTGTATTGACTTATAGTTGTAACAGTTACACTGTTTTATTTCATCTTCTAATCTGGATTGCTAGTCATTTTTCTGGGTGGCCATTTGTTCAGAAATGTGGCCAAAATATTTCCATTAAAAAAAAAAAATACCCCTGGACCATTTAGCATCCTACAATCTTCTATTGAGGCATGCAGGCACACACACACACACACACACACACACACACACACACACACACGCTATGAGGCTTGGGGTCCTTATGGCAAATTGCACCATAAATACAGGCAAAGGCCCCCTAATTCTTAAAGATTCAAAGCTACCACAATTTCTCCACCTATGCAGCCCATTTAGGGGCTCAGTGAGACCAGAATTTGGATTACTGTGTTGGCAGTAAAACACACTAGATGCCTTTTTTTGCCAATCATTTCATCTCTCAATCTAGCCCACCTCACACACAAAATGGCACAAAGCAGACAAATGCTCACGAGGAGGCTATATTAGTAGACCCCCCCCCACTTTGTAGCCTGAAAAAAGTGTGGCAAAGTGCCAAAGATGGTGAGCTGCAAATCAGAAAATGCTTGGGTAGCATCCTCCCTCTGCAAAGTGTCCACAAGATGCCCTTAGTTGCTCATCTAGAACATGAGGGTGATAGTCCTGGCCTACCCTACAGGGCAGTTGTAATGATCACAGCAATATAATGTATGAGAAGTGCCTTTAGCATGCTAGACACACAAGAGAAATGGGGAGTCTTGTTTAAAAAGGGGGCAATTCCAGAGCTCAACTTCATATTCCTAACTCAAAGGAAATAAGTGCCTTTCCTCAAGCTTTTTGTCTGGAAACAGGGGATGGCAATTTAATGCTCATTCCACTGTAGCCTTGTAAGCTGTCGGACTCTATTACACAAAGTGAGGGAGAACAGGAGTCAATTTACACTATAATTTTGATTTAGATGCCTGTTTATACCTATCTGTCAGAAACATAAAATAGTATGGCTTGTCCCCCTGTCACTAGGTGCCTCTGAGGCATTTTTCCTTCCTCTTCTTTTTAAATCCTGCATCATAGTCCTTAAGTATCAGAATTGTAACTTGCAACCATTGAAAAGAGGACAGATATAGGAGAGGGAGGAACCTCAGTCTCACAGCCCAAATACAACCTTCTAGACCACGCCCTTCCCCAAGCCACATCCTCTCTGAGCAGGCCACACCCCTTCCCAGGCCACACCCCTTTCTCAGGCCACACCCTCTCTTTCCAGCCCAACCCCTCATCAAGCTTGCTTCACACATTCCTGTGATGCTTCTGCCTGTCTGGAATGTGCCCTTCAACTCTGATAATGCCCAACTCTGCTTGCCCAGATGAAGGACAGACAAAGAAGAAGGAACAAGCCTGTTGCACAAAGGAAAAATTCACATCCTTCTCTCTGCCAACTTCCCCCAAGGCATATGGCCTAGAAGTTGGGTTGCCATATGTCCTCTTTTTCCAGGACATGTCCTCTTTTTCATGGGTATGCAAATTGAGAGCTGTCATAGTGATCCATAGTTAAAAGTTGTTGTTGTTGTTGTTTAGTCGTTTAGTCGTGTCCGACTCTTCGTGACCCCATGGATCAGAGCATGCCAGGCACTCCTGTCTTCCACTGCCTCCCACAGTTTGGTCAGACTCATGTTGGTAGCTTCGAGAACACTGTCCAACCATCTCGTCCTCTGTCGTCCCCTTCTCCTTGTGCCCTCCATCTTTCCAGGGTCTTTTCCAGGGAGTCTTCTCGTCTCATGAGGTGGCCAAAGTATTGGAGCCTCAGCTTCAGGATCTGTCCTTCCAGTGAGCACTCAGGGCTGATTTCCTTCAGAATGGATAGGTTTGATCTTCTTGCAGTCCATGGGACTCTCAAGAGTCTCCTCTAGCACCATAATTCAAAAGCATCAATTCTTCGGCGATCAGCCTTCTAGTTAAAAGTAGAAGTCGACAAATGTTTCCTCTTTTTTGATCTTCGAAATATGGCAAACCTACCAGAAGATTCATATAATGAGTCTAGTACAGATGTCATGAAGTCTAGTACAGATGTCATGAAGTGGATGGTTGGTGGTGTAGCATGGGGTGCCAGCGCCTGGGGTCCCATGGAAGGGGTGGGGTGGATGGGAGGGAAATGCATGGAGTACACATGCACATTCAACTGCCTAACGGCATCTGCATCACCCAGGAAATTGCAGGTGCAGAGATGACAAAAGAAGAGTCGTTGTGTTTGTCTGGAAATTTCACTTCCTGGCTGGCATGCAGCTGTTTTCAATGGGGCCGAGTGATGGAAGTGTGTAGCTGTATTGAGGCAGCACCAGGTGCTGAATTTTTGCACCCCTAACCATTTTGCACCCAGGGCAACCACCTCTGTGCTCCCCTATACTACTAAGAGAAGCTCAGAGAGTTGAAAGAGGCTGACCCAAGTCCCAGCAGCTTGGGAATTGGAAATCTGGAGCTGTGGGGCACCTTTTTCAGCTTGAGGACCACGTTCCTTCTTGAACAGCCTTCCATGTGCCACAAGCTGGTGGAAGGTCAAGCCAGAGGCAAGTGGCGCAGAGTTAGTAAAGTGACTTTGTACAACAGACTACAGCCTAGTTATGGGAGTCAGATATTTTGGACACACGTTCCACATCCTCTCTCCTGGAGGGCCACGATTGGCTCTTGGGTCTGAGATTACTAACTCCTGTCATCAGTCAACGAATGTTAGAGTGCATTCAGCCATGGAGATTACTGTGTTAGTTTTCCTGGTTTTACACTAGTTTCTGGTTTCTAGCATTGCTTTAACACTGCATTACCTGTTGCGTTATGGAACTGTGTCTGTTGGATCAATATTTCACCATGTTGTGCTAAATTTCAATCACCCGAGTGGGTGTGGAACAACAGCAGATGACACTGGCCATCTTGCCACTTATTATGCACATGTGTGCTCATGTTCCCCCATGATTCACCCATGAAAAGGGCAGGAAATAACTTTAAACTGGAAGAATGGCCCAAATTACATAATATGTCATGAACCATGAAAACCATGGGAAAATTACAGTGCAAAACTCGGGTGATTTTCTGGGTTAATGGGGTTGCAAAATGATTTTTTTTCTGGAAGCAATTAACATGGAAATTAGCATTAAACTTCTACAAGACCCTTCCCGTTTTCTACAATTGGCTGTTTGGTTGTGTGAAAATTGCAAAAGAAGAAGAAATTGCCAGGTAAGGAAACATCGGAAAAATGGAATGAAGTGTTTTCTGCATGCAGCCTTCATTTCTTCCTACACTAGATCTGCTTTTTCTGGTCTGATATATTTTGCACTGCTACATAAGCACAGGAGTTCCGTTGTTTATTCTGAACCATATCCATCCTTCCTAACATAATATTACCCCTTCCCTTGCTTGCGCCGACATCAAAAGTTCATAAAAAATCATTAGTGATGTTTTCATACTCTTCAAAAGGTATCACCCCTTTTATTTCTTTGTGGAAGGAAATTCTGTGATGAACCTCCGTGCCTTTTATCCAGAGCTTTCCCCACTTAAAAACAAAACCCGAGCCCAACAGCAACCTTAAATGTATAAAACCTCATAAAGTGCAAAGATAAATCAAATTGAAGTGTGGGCTGGATAACCTGAAACATATTACAGAGTGCAGACATCTGAGTGGATCACACCTCACTGTGGAAGAGAAAGGAGGTGTCTTTGAGAGCGTCCCTCGCCTTTGAGCTGGAGAAACGCAATGAGTTGTGATTAAAAGGATGATTGTAATAGTGATATTTCCCCTAGCATTAATAAAAAACACCATTAGGAATGTTCCCAGGTAACCGCTTGTGACATCAGCATTATTAAATGATAATCAGGGAAGGGGCATTGCCAGATAAACATTAAGCAATAATGATCCCAGGCAGTTGGCAAACACAGAGATGAGCAAACATTTATTTACACCAGGATTTGAGAGATGGAGATGGCTGGTCACGTTTTATGCCTTCTGCCTTCAGTGGGAATGAACACAGGGACATAGAAAGCATACTTATACTGAGTTCAGACCAGTGATCCATCTATGGCAGCGGTTAAGAACATAAGAAGAGCCTGCTACATTGAGCCAATAGAGCCTAAAGTCCAGCATCCTATTCTCACAGTGAGCAGCCAGATACCTTCTCCTGGCAGTCATTCTTCAGTAACTGGAATACAGTATAGAGGCATATTGCCTCTGGTCTTAGATGCAAAGGCAAATCTAGGGGACTGGGACCACTGCAGCCAGAACCAGGCACAGAGCTTCTGGGGCACCACAGCAGTTGCCACAACTATTAAGTCTAATGGAAGGCGAGAGGCGGGTGCTGGTTTCGCCGTCATACAGGGCCACTGAAATTTGAGACCACAAGGTCCACCACTGGCTGTAGAACATAGTCATCAGGAGCAGTCATCATTGAGAACCTTTTGACGAAGGGTAGTATATTAATTCTCTACACCTCCCAAAGAATAAATGTAACCCAATGTCACTGGAGAGAACTGGTAGGTATTCACACAGTTCAAAGATGGAGTTAATTCTATTAGCATAAACATGATCGCCACAGACTTGGTTGAGTGTCAGGCCTAATGAGCAGAGCAGCTCATTCCTCGTTGTCTTTCCCTGTGAAAATCAGTTGCCAAGACTGAAAGTCCTACCTCCTCACAGCCGTCTAAGTCCCCTTTCTAAGGCTCTTTCCAAGCAGAGACTGCACCTTTGTGCAGCCAACCACTCCTCCCTTTTCATACCTCTTCTGGTTCTGGGAGACAATGGGGCAAGGGAGCTTGTCACAGCAGGAGTGTGAGACACCTGTGACTCTTCACCAGCCAGACTCATCTCTGCTTCTTGGGCTCCCACATTCCACTCTCCTTCTTCAACTTCTGCCTCTGATTCTGGCCATCTCTTTGCCACAGACATCTCCCTGTTACATCTTCAGCTTCTGAAACCTCCTCTTCCCATTCTTCTCCCTCTTCTCCTTCTGACCACTCATTGTTGTCCCACCACCACTCCCCGAGCTCTGAACCTTCTTCCCTTGGTTGATTCCTACCAGTTGATTCCTACCACCATTCATCTGCATCAACCAGTCCATGACACCCAAGATGCTAGATGTGAAAGCAAAACTAGCAAGGCTCATTGCCACCAAAACCTCCCAAACCAGAAGTACCTGCCTTGCCTCTTCTGGACATCTTCTCTAATATGAAGCCTCTTTTAATGTTGATGGTGATACCAATTACTGAATTGCTGGAAACCACAGGAGGGGAGAGTGTTCTTGCACTCAAATCCTACTTATGAGTTTCCCCAAGTTATCTAGCTTGGCTCTGCAAGAACGGGATTCTGGACAAGGAGGCAAATTGGCCTGATCCAGCACAGCTTGTCTCATGTTCTTATGCGATTTACATCAGGAATTTTCAGAAAACACCTCCAAAAGGACCCAGGTTAGGATGCCTAGGATGGTCTTGCCTTGTTGATTTTTCCTAGGTCATTTTTCCTGCACCAATCACTTAGTGCCGTTGCCAATTTGTTGATCATTTTAATTACAACAAAGCCTGATTATGGAACTACTTTGCTTACACCAGCCAGGGCTCCTTTCTATTAAAGTCTTATCAATTCTATAATTGCAAGCAAGAGGGAACTCTTGGTGCTCCCAACCTTGCTTGCTTAGAGGCTCTCTCTGGTTAGCCATGCATGACAAATCTCTTCCTATTTCCTTTCAGATCTCTTTTAACAAAGGGCCCAACTATGCAGGATGCTAAATGACTGCCACTTGAAGCTGAGCGTATTTTTATATTATGATTATTACTCTAAATAGCAGCTACCAGGGTGGGGAGACTTCACTCAGGACTGGGACCACGTTGAGTGCTGGTGGAGAATTCACATTTTTCTTATACACTATGATTCTGATTTGGGGTGGGGTGGGGTATTTATTTATTTATTTTGATGGGGTATTTTTTAAGGCTCTACACCGGATGTCGTCAAAACCTAAATCCTGAACTGAATCGGTATGGGGAAGAGGATCTAGGATTCAGCTGAGTTAGGTGGTGACAGCCCTGGATTGTCTTGGATCAGGATGCCAAGAGTGATCTGCGGCTCTTGGTAGGTGGGGTATTGGCTGGGAATGTTGCCTGCTTCACTGGCAAGACCGCCCAGGAAATGTGCTTCAGAAGATGATCCCAGGGGATTGAACCTTCCTATTTACCAGCTGTGCACAGCCCAATTTTTTTTACTCCATGCTGCTGTCTGAAGCCGAATGTTGGAAGATCCAGGACAGATTAAAAACAATCCTTCTTCATGCAGTGGATAGTTAAACTATGGAGCTTGCCTCCGAAAGAGGCAGTGGATGGCCATTGACCTAGATGACGTCTAGAACTTCCCAGCTTGTCAGTTCCCCAGTGTCCCACCACCACAGGGCAGAGGCTCAGGCCAGAGAGGTGAAGGGAACTGAGTTCCCGCAGGAGGAGTGCTCGCCTCCAAGCCAGGAGAGGTGAGTCCCCAGATGATCAGGGCCGCCTTATGCCTCGGGGCATCCCCAGCCCCAAGTTGCAGGAGCAACATTGTTGGTGACCAGTTCCTGCCAGTGTTCCTGCTTGAAACCTGTCCTGCTTTTCCTGCCTGAGCTCCTGACCCGCCCTGGTTCCCTGCTTGCCTACCTGTTCCCGACTTTGCCTGACTCCCTGCCCTGCACCCAGCTTCAGCGACCACGGACTGCCTTTACGTTGTACCTCTGACCACGGACCGGACTTAGACCTCGCTTTTTGGGTAACCCACGGGACCAGCACACCCTGGGGGGGGGGGCTCTTGGGCAGGCAGCATCCACCACTCTTCCTTACCCAACTAGTCCCTGACAAATTGACATGATCCAAAAGTCTTTTTTACGTGCTTATGTCATATCCCCAGGGCACCTTCCAAAGCTACTACTTGACTCTCTCTCTCTCTCTCTCTCTCTCTCTCTCTCTCTCTCTGTGTGTGTGTGTGTGTGTGTGTGTGTCTTGCAGTTGACCTTTCATTCAATGTGCCAGCATTCTTCAAATATACTTATAGCTTCCCAGGACGCAAATGGAACCCTTGCCAGAGCCACAGCAGCCACGATTCCACTGGGGCAAGCCGCAACACTTAAGGCTGCTTAGATCTGTAGACAAGACATGGCTTGAGACAATCCACTTTATTTGTCGAGCCACCTTTCAACGGTCAGCTCTTCCAACCCTGAGAACAATTGCCTTGAATTGGCCCTGTGGCTCCCACTCCCTTTCGCAACTCCTTTGATCACTACAAATTCCTTCCATTTGCTGCTCCATGGATAAAAAAAAGGGGGAGATGAAGTAAATAAATCAGAGCTTTGAAAATCCTTTTTAGAAAGCTTTAAGGTGTGCATCACCCCTCCTTCACCCCTTCCAGCTCACAGCAAGTGGGAAGGTAAGAAAACATGTCTTTCAAGATTTCCCGGCGGGGCGGGGGTGTTTGCTCTTCCTATTCAAGGCATCTGCGCATAGAAAGAAAAATAAGTCAAAAGGAAGAGAGAGACAGAGAGAGGAAGAAGAGGAAGAGTAGAGACGGCTTGGCAAATGCTCTCTAAAAGCCCCTTAAAATGATGTAAGAAGCTCCCGTCTTCAACTCCTTCCTTTTAACACAAAGGTACAACAAAGTCATTGATGTCTTTAATCACACTGCCTTAATCACACGCCGGGTAGGTTTGCTCAGCCTGTAATGTACCACTTGACAGTTATTTACATAATGGATAACTTTACTCACATCCTTCACATGCAGCAGCTTCCCAATAACATTAAACAAGAAATGTACATCTTCAGAACTCCCCTGCATGAGACAACCTGGAGGAGAAGAAAGAGTAGCGTGGTGTTAAAAAAAAAAAAAGGTTCCACAGTGTGGAAAGGCCATAGCTCTGCCGTAGATCATCTGCTTTGCTTGCAGAAGGTCCCAGGTTCGGTTTCCAGCATCTCCAGTTAAGACTGGGAGAGAACCATGTCTGGAACATTACAGAGCTGCTTGCAGCCCATGTAGGCAATGCTGAGGTAGATGGACCAATGGTCTTACTAGGTATGTTCTTGAGAACCAGTTTAACATCTGAAGTCCGCCTGTCAAGGGTTGCCTTGCAAAGGCAGGAGGAATTGGCAGGGGAGCAGGAAGGGAAGCAAAAATGTGCACTCAGACTTTAATAAAGTCTGCCCGTCACCATCAGGGGAAGGATGTAAATTCAGCAGTAGAGCATCTGCTTTGCATGCAGAAGGTCCCAAGTTCAATCCCTGAATGCATTTCTATGCAGGGCTGGGAAAGAAGCCTTTCTAAAATCCTGACGATCCACTGCCTGCCAGTGTAAACAATACTGAGGAAGACGGGGCCAATTGTCTGACTCAGAATAAGGTAGTTCCCTGTGTCTCTATGTAGGGATGGATGGATGATGGATGATAGATAGATTAGATAGATATAGATAGATGATAGATAGATAGATAGATAGATAGATAGATAGATAGATAGATAGATAGATAGATAGATAGATAGATAGATAGATAGATAGATAGATAGATGATAGATAGATAATAGATAGATAGATAGATAGATAGATAGATAGATAGATAGATAGAGATAGATAGATAGATATAGATAGATGATAGATATAGATGATAAATAGATAGATAGATGATAGATAGATATAGATAGATGATAGATGATAGATAGATAGATAGATGATAGATGATAGATATAGATAGATTAGATAGATAGACAATATAGTTACAGTCACACAAAAACATGTGTCTCAAAGGTCTTTGATGTGTGTCTTCATGGTGGGAGCTGCATCATGAAGATGCCAGATGAACCTCTGTGGGAAGGAGAGGACCATGCATCGAGGAGAGGGCTATTGATGGCTACTAACCATGATGGCTCTGCTGTGCCTCCACAGTTGGAGGCAGCAATGCCTCTGAATTCCGGCTGCTGGAAACCACAGGAGGGGAGAATTGCTCTTGTGCTCAGGGTCCTGCTTGTTGGTTTCCCACAGGCACCTGGTTGGCACCTGTGAGAACATGATGCTTGACTAGATGGGTCCCCTTGGCTTGATCCAGCAGGCTCTTCTTATGCCCTTATGAGGGAATTCCACAGGTTGGGTTCGGGACAGAAAATGCCCTTTCCCAGGTTGCCACCGTCCCAAACCTCTCAGGGTAGTAGAACTATTGTCACTGATCTTAACAAACTGAGGTGGACTGTGGGGGGAAAGATGGCCTTTAAGATATTTGCTCAGCATGCATTGCACCACTTGGCATTGAGGAAGCATTGGTTTTACATTGGCTACTTTTTGATTGGTTGCTAAAATCGAACAGCTGTTGACATGATCAGAAAGCAGTCAATGCAAAATCAATGTTTGGTCAATGCCAAGTTGTGCATTACAAACTGTGCAAATATAGGAAAGACTGCATCATGTATATTAGTTAAAATATTAACAGCTTCACATGTGAGTTATCTTAAAGATATCATATATATATATATATATATATATATATATATATATATATATATATATATCCAAGACATGGACAGGGAAAAGGATCATTGGCCTCATCATCACCCCATTTTAATGGGGTTGCAAATTGAGCCATCAGCCAGATCTCTTGCAGAAGTATCGCTCCCTTTGGCAACCTTACACAACTGTGCTTCTCTTGGTTAGCGTTCTTTAATGCACTGCAATGCACCCACACACATTAATTGCAGGGTGTATGTGCTGGACTTCAATAGACAGCTGCACAGAACAGTTGGTCCATAACCGCATCCATCTCTCTCAGTTCTTTGGCAGGAAAATTCCTTGGTTCCCCAAAATAATGTGAACAACAGGCGCTTTCTAGTTCCTGTAATTGAAGTGTGCATAGACACAGAGTCAGCTGTTTGACACAACTGGAAATAGACTTCTTTACTGTACTCAGTAATTTGAGTTTATTTTTAAGACACCATACTTGTGGGGTTAACCCCTTCCTTCTGAAGAGGGCTGAGCTGCAATAAGACCACACATTTTGTGCTTGGTTCCATGCATGGCCTGCAGGTTAAGATGTAGCTGTTCTTCCAGGCATTTGAGGGAATACAATTGTCATGTGTATGTCACTCCTGCTCTTTTTTGAGGGGTGGGCGGGGGGTGTTTGCCTCAACCCCTGCTTTGTACAGTGGTACCTCTAGTCGCGGACATGATCCGTTCCAGGGTGCCGTTCACACCCCAAAAAGTCCGCAACTAGAGCGGCACTTCTGCACAAGCGCAGAGCACGATAGAGCACTTCTGCACAAGAGCGAAGTGCACAGAACACTTCTGTGCATGCGCAAAGCATGCAGAATGCTTCTGCGCATGCATGCGTGGCGAAACCTGGAAGTATAGACTTCCGGGTTTGCTGCGTTCACAACCTGAAAACCTGCAATGTGAAGCAAATGCAACAAGAGGCATGACTGTACTGAGCTGAATGTTGTAAACAGAAAGTACTTCTTCACACATCACATTGTTAAACTAGGGAATGCATTCCAGAGGCGTCCGCGGCTTTTGATTGGCTGCAGGAGCTTCCTGCAGCCAATCAGAAGCAGTGCCGTGTTGCGGAAGTCAGTCTCCGCACGGCGAGGCCTCTGTGCCACGCCTGTTTAGTGCAGGGACTGACTGAGCGGGCGGCAGGGTCTGCAAGGTTCGAAGGCCAGATTAACGAGCCCGGTGGGCCGTATCCGGCCCGAGGACCTTAGTTTGGCGACCTCTGCTGTATACAATGAAAACTTATGGAGAGATTGACTTCCGTATGAGGAAAGTTTTCAGGATCTGGAACACTGGAGTTAGAGAAAAGGTCAGAGGTGACTTGACCTAAATTCACAAAATTATTCATGGCATGGGGAAAGTGGATTGAGAAAAGTTTCTCTTTTGTTAAAACTTGAACTTGTGAACATCCAATGAAGCTGACATTTCTCCGATAAAAATAGGGACATTCCATTCCATGACAATTTTACTATTTATACCCCACACATCCTACTGGGATGCCCCAGCCATACAGGTTGACTTCCTACACATATAAAAAAAACATAATAAACATTAAACATTAAAAAAACTCCCCTATAAAGGATTGCCTTCAGACGGCTCAGGGGTCAGATAACGCCATACCCTCCAACACTTCTGCAATGAAAATAGGGGCATCCTAAGGAAAAGTGGAACATTTCAGGATCAAATCAGAAACCAGGACAGCTTCTCTAAATCAGGGACATCCTTGGAAAATAGGGACACTTGGAGGGTCTGAGCTGAATGTTGTAAGCTTCAGGGCACACAACAGAAAGTACTTCCTCACTCATCACATTGTTAAACTAGGGAACGCATTCCCACAAGAGGCAGTGATGACAACCAATCTGGATGGCTTTAAACGAGGATTGGACAAATTCATGGAGGAGAAAGCTACCAATGGCTACTAGCCATGATGGTTATGCTGGGCCTCCATAGTTGGTGGCAGCAATGCTTCTGAACAGCAAGAGGAGAGAGCAGGAGGAGAGAGTACTATTATGATTGGGTCATGCTTATGAGTTTCCTAGGGGCATCTGTGAGAGCAGGATGCCAGACTAGATGGGACATTGGCCAGACCCAGCAGGGCTCTTCTAATGTTCTTATGAAAGGAAGGGATTGGAGTGGGTCACCGGGGAGAGTTAGTGTTGGGATGGATCCTGGCTTTATAATCTAGCTCTCTCCTCAACACTTCATGATTTGATTTTCCCTCCTTCAAGCAGAGTAGGGTTGGGCCACTCACCTGCTAAAGGGGCAAAGTAGGAATTTGTGGATGAATTTGTTGAACACTCTTCCCAAAGCTTCCCAGACTTTGGGAAGGGGGCGCTAGGCTTTAATACTTTAAAACTCTACTTTACGGGGGAAATTTAGGGGACTATGCCCTACTGGGATATTCTGATTGGCTTCTGGAAGTGGTTTGGTCTCTTTCTTTGACATTCAGCACAGACAGGTGAGGAAGTTAAGAACTAAACATTAAGTATGATAACAAATTATTGGGTTATGGTCACCCTTCAGGTACCTGCTGTTCCGTTAGACATGGTGGACCTGGGTGGGATGCTCTTCAGGCAGCACATGAACATTGTGATGAATTCTGTACAATCCTTTGTGCGTCCATTGGGTTCCCATGTCCAAGGCTCACCTAGCATGGAGGGAGTAATTTTCTTCCAATCCTTGGCCAAGGAAGCTACAGAACACAGCTATTTTCATGCCTAGATGACTGGAAGGATGCTTCCCCTTCAGAATTAGGGGGGGGGGGAATCCTCTCCTGCCTTTGCTTTCTGAATTTACTTAGTTGCTTCTGCAGTTCTTCCTATTGTTACATTAATAAATACGACCTTTTCTACCAGTGCTTGGAATGTTAGAGAAGTTTCTCGAAAGCTGAACTGCAGCCACACAGAAACAGTTCTGCATGTGAGGAACATAGGACAGAATGGAAATCAAGGTCTTCTTGCACCCCTAGTCAGAAATTGGTCCACCCAGTTCAGTACTTCCTACATTTGACTAGCAGCAGCTCTCCGGGATTTCAGACAGGTCCTCTCTACACCCTGTGTGGAGATGTTGTTGATTGAATCTGGGAGCTTCTGCATCCAAAGCAGATGTCCTAACACTGAGCTACTGCCCTTCCCCTTAACTCCTTGAGCCATTGCACCAACATCGCATCAACATTTGTGGACCATGTTACCTTAAATTTGCAGTCGATGAACCAACATCATTCTAATTAAAGAGGGAAATGAACAGCCAGTTCCTTCTGTTGCTTAAATTTGTCCATGTTTACTTCTTTTCTTTAAAAATTCCCTCAATTGTGTGCTTTGTGCAAATTAAAGTGTGTGTGTGGGGGGGGGGAGATTGGATCTACCAGGTCTTCAGTTTCTAAATTGTTTCCATTTATGTTCTGTTCTGAAATATAATGAGAGGCGCATTTGGAGTTTGAAAGGTTCCGCTTTTAAATGCAATACTTCAGGCCTGTAATCAGAGACTATTTTGAATACGTGGCACCTAGCATACATATGAATATGCTAATCAGCTAAACTTAATAGTTCTCATTTGTATTAATGCAAATGAGGGAAATGTACTTTCTGCCCAATATTTTCCTTGATATTTATGGAGGAAACTGGGGGGACGCAAAGCTTCTGCCATTGCTTTGGCGCAATACGGTCTTAACATTTCATCCGAATGCCTTAAAAGGGCGTGTTTGATTTTAGCTTAATCTAATTTCATCAAACAGAATTGCATCTAAAGGCGATATAAAGTTACAATTTGTTCCATGTCAAATAATAAAAATGGCCTTTAAATTTTACATGAATTTGACCTTTTGGATTTTGTGTTCAATTAAAACCCGACTCATAGCAGGGGAGACATAAAGAACTCGGTATTAGCTCAGTCCTGCGCGCAGGTGCTTAATCGAGAGAGTTATTCCTTCTGCCTGTTTTGTATTTATGATTATTATTGTTATGTAGGGTTTTCTTTTTCAATATTGCCATATCCTTAAGACTCTGGGAAGGTCATAGCACAAAATTAAAAAGTGGGAAATCAGGAAGGGAACTTTGAAATTAAAGCTACGGGAAGGCGGAGGGAGTTCAGTTGCGGAGAGTCTCCTATGCATGCAAAATAATTGAAGAATTGTAGAGTCGGCAGGGACCCTGAGGGTCATCCAGTCCAACCCCCTGCAATACAGAAATCTCAACTCAAACATCCATGACAGAAGACCATGTAACCTCTGCGTAAAGGTAAAGGTAAAGGGACCCCTGACCATTAGGTCCAGTCATGTCCGACTCTGGGGTTGCGGTGCTCATCTCGCTTTATTGGCCGAGGGAGCCGGCGTACAGCTTCCGGGTCATGTGGCCAGCATGACAAAGCTGCTTCTGGCGAACCAGAGCAGCGCACGGAAACGCCGTTTACCTTCCCGCCGGAGTGGTACCTATTTATCTACTTGCACTTTGACGTGCTTTCGAACTGCTAGGTGGGCAGGAGCAGGGACCGAGCAACGGGAGCTCATCCCGTCGCAGGGATTCGAACCACCGACCTTCTGATCGGCAAGCCCTAGGCTCTGTGGTTTAACCCACAGCACCACCAAGGGAGTCCGCTCCACTGTCTAACAGCTCTTACTGTCAGAAAGTTCTTCCGGGTGTTTAATCTCCTTCTTTCCCACTCTAACTGTATGTTTAATCAGGGTTTTATAAACAACCAAAACCACCACACAATGGCTGAAACTATAATAAAAGATTTACTGGAATCCTCTTCTGAAAAACTAACAGTCTTTCAATGAAGCCACATGATTAACAAGCCATATATGTGTGATATAACAGAATGTATAATGTTCACGTGACTGAACCATTCAGCAACAGGTTGGGTATAGCAACAAAATCTTGGTGCCAACAAAACGTTCACAATTGGTTGATGGTGAGTAGATAGTAGAATTCTTCAACGGTTCAAATCAAAAATCTCATGGAAGTAATAGTAGATGAAGCATATTTATATGAGTCTTGCAACATCACCATCCAGCCGAAATCAACACAGGTGGCACATGAGAAGGACGAAGAAGACCTGTCCTCTGGATTACTCACAGGTTTCGCTATATAGCTTCATCAGTTCAGGTTAAGCATTCTGATTAGCACAACATGCGAAATATTCCACAGACACCAGAGCTCCCATCCCTGACAGCCCCAGATTGTTCCAGGTGACCGTGATCCAGGCCTGCTGAATCGGATCTGGTAAAATCCCGAGTCAACTCAAATCAGCTGGATTTGGTCCAGGATCTGGGAATCAGCTGGTTCCCGGGTTTAGCCCAGATACCGGAGATCATGTAAGGTCAGCTGCCCCAACTCAGATACATAAATATAGGGGCAACTGATGCAGTCACTTCGCCTAACATTGCTGCTGAGCCCTGAGCTGGAAAAGAAAGTTATTTGAAAATGAAAATAAAAAGAGATGATGGTGTCAGCCCTGGTGGGACCATGGGCTGTGATATGGGCTGGTTTTCAACATCGCAATATATTACCAGCTAAACATCACGATATACTGATATATCACAATGTCTGAAATAAGGATGGAGCTGGTGTTCAATTTTGTTGTATATCACCAGTTAAACATAGTGATATACTGAAATATCACAATGTCTGAAATAAGGGTGGCTATGTAGAGACATAGGGACCCAGGTGGCGCTGTGGGTTAAACCACAAAGCCTAGGGCTTGCTGATCAGAAGGTCGGCGGTTCGAATCCCTGCGACGGGGTGAGCTCCCATTGCTCGGTCCCTGCTCCTGCCAACCTAGCAGTTCGAAAGCACGTCAAAGTGCAAGTACCCTATATACTCAAGTATAAGCCTAGTTTTTCAGCACATTTTTTGTGCTGAAAAAGCCACCCTCGGCTTATACTCGAGTGAGGCAGGCAGTGGCTCCTATGAAGCTTTCCCGGGTTTTTTGTGGTAAAATTGGGTGCCTCGGCTTATATTCGGGTCGGCTTATACTCGAGTATATACGGTAGATAAATAGGAACCGCTCTGGTGGGAAGGTAAATGGCATTTCCGTGCGCTGCTCTGGTCCGCCGGAAGCGGCTTTGTCATGCTGGCCACATAACCTGGAAGCTGTACGCCGGCTCTCGGCCAATAAAGCGAGATGAGCGCCGCAACCCCAGAGTTGGACATGACTGGACCTAATGGTCAGGGGTCCCTTTACCTTTACCTTTATGTAGAGACATTGGCTGGCTTCACAGTTTTTCCCACATTGTGATTTTTCCATAGCACACACACATCATGATTTGCGATATATTGCCAGGTCAAAAATTATGAAACCAGTATCCTGATATGGACATGAAACAGGTTTTGGACAATATTTTCCCCAGCCCTAATGCATATCATGATTCAAGATATATTGGCAAGTCAAAAACTCTGAAACAATTATTACAATACGGACTTCAAACTGGTTTTGGATGATATATTGATATATCACCCAACCCTAATGTCAAGTTTGATGTCAATAAAATTGGTTGGTTTATGGTTTACAGCAGTGTTAAAAAGCTTGGAACCTTCTATTCATGTTCTGTCTCATTTATACATCACTAGCATCAAAATTGGTATATTTGCCCATCTCTGATATCAAGACACAAACATCCTTCCCCACCCAGACATATGTAACTTCAAGAACTGTCTGCTGTTACAAAATTACACAATTTATGTAATTATGTAAATTACATTGTCATTACCTTATTCCACCTAATTTATTTCAATGCAAAGGAAACGAAACAAAATGGGGTGGGGGCGTGGGGTGGCCACAATCAATTATTTTTTGTTTGCAGACTGAAAGCAACAATTGCAAACACTGACCATATTCATTGGATTGATTTTCTTTCTGGACATGGGATGCCATTCAGCTAAACTTACTCAGATTAGATGCATTGAAATTAATGTATGTGACTAAACCGAAACAGCTGCGCTGGCGACCCATCCAAGCCAAGCCAGCTTCAAGGTTCTTGGATTAATCTACAAAGCTCTGAATAACTTAGGGTCTAGGGTACCCTGATACTGCAAGCAGCTCAATCACTGAGGTTGTCTCTAGGAGTACCACTGTGCTTTCCCCAAGATGGTGAGGACCATTTGACAACAGCAAAACAACCGAGCCTTTGCCCCAATACTGTGGAACTCTCTGCCACTAGAGATTCAACAGGCACCTTCTGTTCCAACTTTTAAATGCCTGTTGAAAACTTTTCTATTCTGCCAGGTCTATGTAGACAATTGAGACCTTTCAACAATGGTTAATTGATATCTGAATTAAACTTTTTATATGGTTTTCATTGCATGGCTTTTCATACTTTTGTTGTAAACCACTTTGATTGTGTGTGTGTGTGTGTGTGTATGTGTGTGTGTGTGTTAGGTCTGTGTGAGTAAAATTTCTTTCATGCCACCCATGGGATGAAGAAGCAAACAACATCATTGAAAGACCTACATTGACTCCCAGTACGTTTCCGAGCACAATTCAAAGTGTTGGTGCTGACCTTTAAAGCTGCAAATGGCTTCGGTCCTGTATACCTGAAGGAGCGTCTCCACCCCCATTGTTCTGCCTGGACACTGAGGTCCAGTGCCGAGGGCCTTCTGGTTGTTCCCTCGCTGTGAGAAGCCAAGTTACAGGGAACCAGGCAGAGGGCCTTCTTGGTAGAGGCAACCGCCCTGCGGAACGCCCTCCCACCAGATGTCAAAGAGAACAACAACTACCAGACTTTTAGAAGACATCTGAAGGCAGCCCTGTTTAGGGAAGCTTTTAATGTTGAATACATTATTGTATTTTAATATTCTGTTGGAAGTCACCCAGAGTGGCTGGGGAAACTCAGCCAGATGGGCGGGGTATAAATGATAAATTATTATTATTATTATTATTATTATTATTATTATTATTATTATTATTATCATCATCATCATCATCATCATCATCACCATCAATTTTCCATTTTCATCGGCAGCCGCTGCCGTTCCTGGGATCCCATCACCCTGGGAGTATTTTGATAAAGGGTGGTATATAAATTGAATAAATAAATAAAAAATTCCAGGGTCACAGGTTTCCTATCTCTGATCTAGAATCCAAAAAGAGAGGTCTGAAAGATGAAAAACTCAGTGTGTGTGTGTGTGTGTGTGTGTGTGTGTGTGTGTGTGTGTGTATGGTATCTCAAGTATCTCTTCATATGTCAAAACAGGGACAGCATTTTACCTGGGGAAAGTATCAGAAATCAGGACTGTTTCAGTCTGTGCATCCATTGTGTGGAACAAGAGCAAAGGGATTTTTCTCCACACAACCAAGCGCCCAGCAGAAACCTTATTTTTGGCTTCAAGCGACAGAGGCTGGCATTATAAAGGGAGCATGTGAACATGTGGGGGTAGGGTAGGGGTTGCTCGGAAGAATCTGTCAGAGCAGCTCAGCAGCACCATTAGAATTCAGAGAGCTCCAAAGTAATTACAAAACAGCTGTAATGGAAAATTGGTAGTCAAACCCATTTTCCACCAACTAGAACGGTGAATGGGCTCCATTATGCTCCTAATTCTCATTAACTTAATTTGCATAGGAAACAATGAAGGAATACCTAATGAGGTGCAGGCAGACGGCAGCAGATCGATACCTCGTGAGCAAAGGTTCGACCCCCTAATTGCAGGACAAGTTGCAAAGGACAGGAAGGTGTGTGTTTGTGTGTGTGTGTATGTCTGTGCATGCTTTGCCATTGTATAGCATTTGGAGATGGGGATTGGGCCAGGTTGAAGATGACCCAGAAACTCTCTCACCCGCATGTTTGTCGTGTCCCCAATGGTGACTGTAGCTAGCTGTCAAGAACGCACGCCACTCCGAGAAGTCAGCGGAAGTTGTCTTGAAGTTTATTGTACAGCACACAGAGAAACGTGGAAAGTCCGTGAGGATTCTGAGGAGGCCATCTCAGAATCCCCCTTATGTACACCTTGCTGGGTGACTCCCAATTCCCCCCTCCCTTCTGCCCTAAAGGTCCGGGGGTAATCCTCTTCCCCACCCGGGGTGGCTTGGACAAAAGAGTTAACTGCTCTGGTCTACCTGCACCATTCATGGGTGCTTTTTGCATTGTTATTGCGATGCTGCCGGTTCCACCACGCCCGCTGCTGATGGCTCGTTAGCGGTCGTTATCGCCCATTCTGGGGTTGTTTACCCCGCGGGGCATGCCTGGGCGAGGTCGGGCCTTGCTGCACTCGGTTTAACCCCTGCGCGCCTGGCTCCGCAGTCACCCCCTTCTCTGGCCCGCTGCATGGTTCCCCTTCCTGGCGCCCGCATGGCGCGACCCTGGCGGACCCCGGTCTATCAGTGTCTAGTCGGGTCACGACATCCTGCCCCCCCGAAACTGACTCCCCCCTCCCCTGGGGAGCGTTCTGAGTCCCGGGGCCCCCCGGCCGGTTTGGCCACTGTTGGTGGAATCTCTTGACCAGCTGTGGGGCCAAAACGTCCGACGCCCACACCCATTCTCGGTCCCCCATAGCAAAGTCCTTCCACTCCACCAGGTACTGCAAACGCCCTCTGTAGAGTCTGGAGTCCAAAATGTCCTTGACCTCATGGTGCTCCCCTCCCGCCAGGATCAACGGGGTGGGTGGCGCCGCCACGGGGTGCCAACCGTCGTCCTCCGGGGACTTCTTCAGCAAGCTGAAGTGGAACACCGGGTGTATCTGTTGCAAGTTCTTTGGGAGTTCCAGCTTCGCAGATACTCCGTTGATTACCTCTAGCACTTTAAATGGGCCCAAGTACCGGGGCCCGAGTTTCTTGCTGGGGAGGCCCAGCTTCAAGTGCCGCGTGGACAGGTAGACCCGGCACCCCGCTTTGATGTCCCCCGCCGGTCTTCTTCGCTGGTCCGCCGTCCTCTTCTGCGCCGCCTTGACCTCCAGCAGTTGTTCCCGAAGGGACTCCCAGCACCTGGCCGTCCTCTCTCTCCACTTTCCGAGCTCCTCCGGCTCCCGGGCGGTGGGCTCCCCCAAGTCCGGCAGGTGCCTCAGGTCGGTCCCGTAGACCACGGCGAAGGGGGACATCTCCGTGCTGCTATGTACGGAGTTATTGTAAGCGAACTCCGCCAACGGAAGCAGCTGTGACCAGCCGTCCTGCTGGTAGCAGCCAAAACACCGCAGGTACTGCTCCAGCACCTGGTTGACACGTTCCGTCTGTCCGTCAGTCTGGGGGTGGTAGGCCGAGCTGAGTCCCTGTTCGATCCCCAGCAGTCCCAGGAACGCCTTCCAAAATCGGGACACAAACTGGAAGCCGCGATCGGAAATGACCTTGTCTGGAACTCCATGGAGCCGGAAGATGTGCTCCATGAACAGTTTTGCCACCTGGGTGGCGGTAGGCAGTGAGGCGCAGGGCACGAAATGGGCTTGCTTGGAGAACAGGTCCACCACGACCCATATTGCTGTCTTGCCTCGGCTGGGTGGCAGATCCGTAATAAAGTCCATGGAGATCACCGACCAAGGTCGAGGTGGGACCTCCAGAGGCTGTAGGAGGCCCTGCGGCTTGCCCACTGCCGGCTTGCAGGTGAGGCAGATGGGGCAGCCCGCAACGTAGTCCTTGACATCTTTGCGGAGCGTGGGCCACCAGAAGCTCCGCCGAACTAGCTTCCACGTCTTGACGAAGCCGAAGTGCCCAGCCGCTTTGGCGTCGTGGCATGCCTCCAGGGCGGCCCTCCGGAGGGGTTCCGGGACGTACGCGGCGCTCCCCCTTCTCCAGATGTCCCCTTCCAGTGTCAAGGAGTCCCGCAGGTTCTGTAGTTCCACGTCTGTTGGATACGCTGCCACTAGTCTGTCGCGGAGCGCTGCAGAAGGCTGGCTGCGCTCCCGGGGGGGTGTCCCATCTTGACCCCCTGTCTGTCCTTCTTTCCTTCTAGCCTGGTTACGGGTGGTGACGGCTCGGGCTAGGTGTTTGTCCTCAAATAGTGGACGCATCTCTGTGCGGACATCCGCCTCGTACTGGGGCAGGCGAGACAGGGCGTCCGCGAGGAAGTTGTCCTTCCCGGGGATGTGGCTTAGCTGGAAATCGTACCGGGAGAAGAACTCTGCCCACCGCATGTGCTTGGCAGTCAGCTTCCGTGGCTGTCGGAGGGCCTCGAGGTTGCGGTGGTCTGTCCAGACCTCAAACGGTTCCCTTGCCCCCTCCAGCCAGTGCCTCCACTCCTCAAGCGCCATGCGGATGGCCGCTGCCTCCTTCTCCCAGGTAGACCAATTCCTTTCCGCCTTCCCAAACTTCCGGGACAGGTACGCTCCGGGCCTGAGACGGCCCTCCCCGTCCCTCTGCAGGAGTACCGCTCCCATGGCCACATCACTAGCATCTACCTGTACCACCATGGGCCGGGCTGGATCCACATGGATCAGCGTAGGCTCGGCGGCGAACGCCCCTTTGAGCCCCTGGAAAGCCTCCTCCGCCCGGGACCCCCAATCCAGAGCCGCCCCGGGACGCTTGGCCCCCTTTCCTTTCCCCTTGGTGCCTAGGAGATCGGTGAGGGGGGTCACCAAGGCCGAATAGTTGGGCAAAAAGCCCCTGCAGAAATTTGCGAACCCTAGCAAGCTCTGGAGTTGGCGCCGTGTCCGCGGCCGCTCCCACCCCAGGACTGCCTCCACCTTCTGGGGATCCATGGCCACCCCCGCCGCCGAGATCCTATACCCCAGGTAATCTAAGGAGGGGCGGTGGAACTCGCACTTGGGCAACTTGACGTATAGGTGGTTGTCCAGGAGTCTCTGCAAGACCTCCCGGACCAACCGGACGTGTTCCTGGGGGTCCTGACTGTACACCAGCACATCGTCCAGGTAGACCACCACCCCTTTGTACAGGAGGTCGTGGAGTACCTCGTTGATGAGGCTCATGAACACCCCCGGGGCCCCGCTCAAACCGAACGGCATTACCAGGAACTCGAACTGTCCAAACTGGCAGTTAAAAGCCATCTTCCATTCGTCCCCCTCCCGGACCCGCACCCGGTAGTATGCCTCCCTCAAGTCTAGCTTCGTGAATATCGTGCCGGTACCCAACTGGTCCAGCAGATCCGGGATGAGGGGAAGCGGGTACGCGTTCCCTGCCGCTATGGCGTTCAACCCTCTGTAGTCCTGGCACAACCTCCGGGTGCCATCCTTCTTGCCCACGAAGATGACCGGAGCCCCCATGGGGCTCTTGGCGGGGCGGATGAACCCTCTGGCCAGATTCTTGTCCAGGAACTCCCTGAGGTCCTGGAGTTCCTCCCCGGACATCTTGTAGATGCGTCCCTTGGGGAGGACCGCATCCTCTGGGATGTCGATGGCGCAATCTGTGCGGCGGTGGGGGGGCAGCTCGTCTGCCTCGGTTTCCCCGAACACCGCCGCCAGATCCCGGTACTCCGGGGGTATCTCCGGCGCCACCACATCCAGCTTGCCCTCGTCCCCGTGGACCCCTTTGGCCTCCCCCTTCCCGGGGCACTGGGGGTCCGATTCGACCCTGTGCTGCCCACACCTATCCAGGTCGAACGTCAGGCGCCCTGAGCGCCAGTCTACTATGGGGTTATGTTCCATCAGCCAGTCCAACCCCAGCACTACCTGGTACCCATCCGTGGGGACCCTAACTAGCATCCTGGACTCCTGGTGGTCCCCCACCCACAAGGAGACCGGCCCCACTTCCACCCCGAACGGACCCCCCTTTATGGGACTGCCGTCCATCTGGACGAAAACTAAGGGGGTGCTCCGAACCTGGGTGGGCAAGTCCAGTTCCTTGGCCACTTCGGGGTGCAGCATACTGTGGTCGCAGCCCGAGTCCAGCAGCGCATCGCCCGTCCATTGCTTGCCGCCGTCCGGGTTTTCCAGCCTCACCCGGACCAGGTTGGGTGGTCTTCCCGCCCGTTTCTTGGGGTCCGTTGACCCTGGCGGGACCTGCAGCCGGGCGTCCTTCACTGCAGGTCCAGGTCGTTTCCCGACTCCAAGCCCTCGGAGTCGGACTGGCGCTTTCCCCTTGGCTCCGACGCGACAGCCGCCCGGCTCCCGGTCTTGGGTGTCCTACTGGTTCCCGACGTCGCTTGGGACCCTGCCGGGGTCCGAACCTCTCCCGGGGGTCGCTTGGGGCACGCCACCGCATAGTGTCCTGCCCCTCCGCACCTCATGCAGAGTCCCTCCCGGCGTCTCCTCTCCCGTTCCGGGTCGGGGGTGCGCTTGGGCCGGGGGACCCCCGCGCCATTGGCGGGACGGGGGGTCCCTGAGTTCTCCGCGGGCCTTCGGTCCTTGCCCGCCCTGGGTTCTAACTCCAGCATCCCCAGGTCTGCTTCCAACTGAGCCACCATGCGGCACCAGCCGTCCAGCGTCGACAGCTCCCGAGGGGTCCCCTTCACTACGGCCCACTTGCGGAGCTCAGGATGGAGGCCCTCCTTGAAATAGTGGACGAGGACCTCCTCGTTCCAAGAGGAGATTCGGGCGGCCTCCCCCCTGAACATGTCTACATAGTCCTGTACTGGGAGACCCCCTTGCCTGGCCTTCTGGACCCGTCGCTTCGCCTTCTCCTCCGCCTGCGGGTCTTGGAAGCGCTCTCGTAGGGCTGCCAAGAAGTCCTCCAGGGTGGCCAGAGCCGGGTCCCTGCGGTCGACCAGGAGCATGGCCCACTGGCCGGCCTTCCCCTGCAGGGAGGAGATGACCGCCGCTACCAAGTCCTCTGGGTCGCAGTCGCCTCCCCCGTACCTTCTGGCGTGGTTCCTTGCGTGGAAGATGAAGGTGGAGAGTTCCGCCGGGTCCCCCTCGTAAGTGGCCCTCAGCTCCGGGGGCGGCCTGCGCCGCGCCGTCGCCCTCCGGCGGACGTGCCTCCCGTGGGCCTCCGGGGTCGCTGCCGCGCGCTCGTCCTCGCTGCTGTCACCCGTGGAACTCCCCGCCACTGCGTCGTCCTCCAGCCGGCTGCTGCGACGTCTTGGCAGGGGAAGCACCTGCCCCCTCGGGGCCGTCCCGTCCAACCACGTCAGCCGCTGAGTCACTCTGGGCTCCTGACCTGAGCCCTCCCCTGGGGTCTGCCGACTGCAGACCCCCGATCCCACGTGGCCTTGGCTCCCGCCGCCGCTACGACTTGTCCGGGGCACCGCGCCCCCACAGGCCTGGTCCAACAACCGGCCCGACTCCTCGCCAACCCGCAGCCGCTCCCAGATGAGGCGGTTCAGCTGCTCCTGGAGTCGCCGTAGCTCGCCCAGGCTCCCGCTGTCTGGTCCGGCCGAGGAAAGGCTCCGTTGATTCGAGGTGAACAGATCCGCCGGCCGCTCGAGTAGGGTGCTCGAGGTAACGGGGGTCTGAAAACGTGCCGCTCCGCGCCATGGGGTCGCCATCTCGGTAGCTGCCGGTAAGCAATCCCAACACGATACGGACGTTGAAGTTTTGGAGAATCCTCACTATGTCGTGTCCCCAATGGTGACTGTAGCTAGCTGTCAAGAACGCACGCCACTCCGAGAAGTCAGCGGAAGTTGTCTTGAAGTTTATTGTACAGCACACAGAGAAACGTGGAAAGTCCGTGAGGATTCTGAGGAGGCCATCTCAGAATCCCCCTTATGTACACCTTGCTGGGTGACTCCCAATTCCCCCCTCCCTTCTGCCCTAAAGGTCCGGGGGTAATCCTCTTCCCCACCCGGGGTGGCTTGGACAAAAGAGTTAACTGCTCTGGTCTACCTGCACCATTCATGGGTGCTTTTTGCATTGTTATTGCGATGCTGCCGGTTCCACCACGCCCGCTGCTGATGGCTCGTTAGCGGTCGTTATCGCCCATTCTGGGGTTGTTTACCCCGCGGGGCATGCCTGGGCGAGGTCGGGCCTTGCTGCACTCGGTTTAACCCCTGCGCGCCTGGCTCCGCAGTCACCCCCTTCTCTGGCCCGCTGCATGGTTCCCCTTCCTGGCGCCCGCATGGCGCGACCCTGGCGGACCCCGGTCTATCAGTGTCTAGTCGGGTCGCGACAATGTTTCAATATTGTTTCACTGAACATTGTTGGCACTGAGCTGTTTTAGCTTGGTTTTTCAAACACAAATTGAATCCAATGTGATTTATTTATGCATTTATATCACATCATGAAGTCCAAGGTGGATTCCATCATGGGTGGAATCCATAAGGATGCCAAACATCTTCCCAACCAGGCATGGAGCAGACTAAAATCTCCAAAAAGGGTATGATATCACATGGCTAGAGGCATGTTCACATGTGGGTTTACTGCCTGAGAGATGCAGCATTAAATCAGGGGTTATTGAGCTGCAAATCCTGCAATGCAGAGAGTTGCACCAGATAATCTTTGGGTGCCTACCAACTCTACACTTCTATGAAACGGAGACTTTGCATGTGTGAATGAACCAAAACAGTTCCAGTGTCACAGATGGAATAGAATGCATTGCTGTTGTTTTCGGCAGAGATGGTTTGCACATTTGGCAACCCATCGCTGAGAGTTGAGAAAACAAGTGGATGCATATTTATGTGTGAACCAAACAAATGAATAAATAAATGGTCAACTTTAAAGCATTAATGTGTTAAATCAGGAAGAAGCAAAACCCAAAGCCAGAGAGAATGATGCTAATTGTAAATCAATAATACTTTATAGAAGATTCCAGACTCCAGTCTCTCCTCCAAGAATTTAAGAACGGCTCTAAAAAAGGCCCATTTGGTACAGGATCTTGCTCTCACAGTGGCCAACCAATTGCTCCAGTGGGAAGCTGGTGAGCCTAATCTGCTGTTTAGATTAACTGGACATCTAGGAAATTAGTCAATTTACTCTGGGAAGGTCACAAACAGAACCTGAGTGTGACAGTCCTTTTGGCTCCATAGGCACAAGATGGCTCCATAGGCACAAGAGTTTCTGCTTGCCTGATTGAACAATCTCCCCTTTCCTCCCCCTGCATGTTGTTCTGGGGGTTCTCCTGTCAATGGGGGGGGCTGTGGAGAAGGGGAGAGCACTGCTACACTAGTGGAAGCCCTTGTTGAAGCTTCTGCTAGCAGATACAGTTAGCTGAATCCAGACCTTGGTCCACTTTCTTCACCAACAGGACATTTGCAATGCCTTTCCTGTGATTTTGTGGGCAGTTTGTATGAACATGACATATGTTATGGTACCTGAGGTTGTCAGGCTGAAGGCCAGCAGGCAGCTGCCATAAGATTGTAGTGTCTCAACAGCAATGTGGTCAAGGAATCAAGGTCGAAGACAGTCTGAGTCATAAGCCAGTCAGGAGTCCAAAGTTCAAGGAACAATCAGGTTTCACAAACACAAGTTCTAGATAAGAGCCACGAAGTTCTAGATAAGAGCCAAGGCAAGGGTCATGAACGCAGGAACAAGACAAGGGGTCAAAAGGCAGGAATCAGAGATGCAGGAACACACATACACCAGCACATTAGTTGCAGACGCTGCAGACTGGGGAAGCCAGCTTCCTTAAATAGGTGGCTCACTCCCATGTTTCTTGTGAGCTGCAGCTGTCTCTAATTGCCGTCTTCACTTATCAGCTCGGCGTTCTACAGCTGAGAAGGGAGGAGGAGAGGGGATCGGCCGATTCTCCTGACTGGGTCCTGCTCCTGGCTCAACTTCTTCCTGTAGCTCTGATCTTCCCTCCTCCCTGTCAGCTTCCTCCTCTTCCGAGGAGTGCCGCCACCAGTCTTCCCCAGGTACAAATTCCTCAGATTCCTCTGTGGGTGCTGCCTTGTCGGGGGGGGGGGGGGGTTGCCACCACTCCTCCTCATCTGTCTCGACCCTGACAACATATAACATACCGGCATCACTAAATATGTTGGCTACAACTTTTCAGAAAGATGGGTTCAAAGTTTACAGTTAGGAATTAAAAGCAACTGTGTGTACTTTTGTACTCGCACTCTGAAGTCAGTGTTTCTACATCCTGTTAAGCCTTGGTAAAGTCAAATCCTGATTTAGAAGATTAGTCACGTAATTGTGTGGCTATATCCCTCCCCTCCCCATGAAATGAATGACACTGACACATTGTATAATTTTAATGGGCGTAAAGGCCACAACTTTATTGGTTACGGATGTTGAGCAGAATTGGCTTAGGCATTGGACCCTAATACTATATCCGACCCCAACCCATGTGTTAGAAGTCTGGGAAGGGTTAACCACCAGTAGGGAGGCCAGTGATGCGCATCGACTGGAACTCCCCCTGTGCTCACCGTTAGGGGCGTGCCTTCGGCCCTCAGCTCCCCAGGCTTCAGACAGGGCCATGCCCCCCAGAATCCTTTAACGGAATACCATTCATCCTGAGGGGCAGATGATGACATTACCTCCCCCCCTCACCTCTATAGAACTTTTCCAATGCCTAACTGCCAAACCAAAGTTGTGACGAATTGCTACGAGGTAGGTGAAAAAACCCATTTGGCTATTCCAAATGGGAAAAAGTCCTACCAGGCCCCTTAGCCAACCAAGGCGACCAACCAAAGTCCATAGCAAGGTCAAAGACTACCTAAACTAAATCTAGGGCTAAAACTAAAGGGCGGGTGGGTGGGAAAAAACCTAAGCAGCTGGTCAGCTGGGCGAAAGGAGGAAATTCCCGCCCGGCACTAGCTTAAAGGGACCTTGGCCACGCCTCCCTGCCGTGCGGGTTGGTTGGCCGGTGAGTGACGTGCACCAAAGTTCTGCCAATCGCACAGAGGCTGATCCCAGCCCCTGCGCACGTGATCAGGTCGTGACGCCCGCAAATCCACCTCCTGCTCAGTGTGGAAGTGGCCTTGCAACCCTCCACTATCTCCCCTACCTCTCTGACTAGTGTTTTGCATTTGTAGGTATGCTTGTGGGAAGATACAAAAAAGATATCAAATAGTTAAACACACACACACAAACACAAACTCTAGAAACTCTCCTGAGGCTCTGAAGTATCTTTCATACCAATGCAGACAGTTGGCATAGCCTCAGACCACCTTGGATTCCGAGGAGGTCAAAATATCTCCACAGTGAGGATCCTGACCTCAGGTGCTGTACTTCAGCCAAGGCAAAACTTCAGGTTACTGGTGAGCAGAAGATGGCAACCATGGCTGGAAGCAGCAATGCTTCTGAGTACCAGTTGCTGGAAGCTGCAGGAGGGAAGAATGCTCTTGTGATCGGATCCTGCTTGCGGGTTTCTTGCAGGCATCTAGTTGGCCACTATGGGAACAGAATGCTGGACTGGAATGGGCTGACCCATCAGGGTTCTTCTTATGCTCATTGCATCACTAGAGAGACAGCCTGCACTGCAGTTTTCTGTGGGTTCCAAGTAGGAATATCTGCACATCAACTCAATGTGTTTCTCTCTTTGCCTGCCCTGGAAAATCTCCTCCAAATCCCACTTGAAATTTGACTTTACGGAAAAGCTAGGTGACTATTGTGGTCAATGGGTTTATATCACAAGGCTGTTGAGTCAAATATTTAGGAAAGTATTCTCAAGAATCAGGAGAGCCATGGAAGAGGATTGTTGGGATTATTTTGGACTTGCGTGTTGGCATACCACGTTGAACATTTTAAAGTAAAACATTGCATTGGCATACCACGGTAATTCTGGCTAGGCTAAAGGTGTTGCGCTGGCAAACCACACGGCGCTGTAACGTCAGGAAGGCAAACACGAGTCAGGAACACAAAGGAACAATGGAGGGGGGCTGGAAAAGTACTGGGAAACACAAGGTGAGCACGGGGAGGGTGCATGGGGAGAACATGTGCTTGGTGCATGCAGGATGGTCACATACGCAATGGAGGAGGCATGGGGGGAGTTTGGGGGTGTCACATTTTGGAAAACAACTCCTTACATGGTGCCATGTGCTGTTGCTGGGGCAGATGTTTCCTTATTTGGGATCTCAAGATGTACCTATATGGTTAACTATTAACAAGGTGTAAGATTGTCAATAAAAGGAACCCTCACAAGAGAGTTGGGGCGCTTTCCTGTACATCCATCCTGTCTTCACGTCGTTCTTTCTCGCCATTTCCCGCAGAGGATGCTAAGAGCAGTGCTGGAATATCATCCCTCTGGAGGACTCAATAGAAAGTGACAGAACATGCCTCTGGGGCCACATAGGTGATGGGTATCCTGAAACAGGACTCAGTAATATCCTGGCTTGGTATTTCTCTGGTTTTATAACTGCCTGTTGCCTTTGAAAGAGAAGATCCAGAGCATCTTGCATTTGAAAATGACATCTCTCTGTATATTTTGGCCTAGCCAAATGCCATCCCGTGAAGCTAATCATATTTGTTTAATTAAAGTAACACATCTGTGTAGTAAATAGCCTGTGAGCGGTCAGTAACATAATGCTGTACAAGTACAGCAATAATTGGATAATGTAATGAAATGCATGGGAGGATTTTTATTTTATTTTTTTTAAAAAGGAAAATATAATGAGATTTCATCGTTTTATACACACAGGTAATTAGTTCTTAGAAATATGAGGAGAGCGAATGATCTGCAGATTTGAGCTATCAGCAATTAATTCAGACAATCCAAGTGAAGAAACAAACAAAAAAGTGATGTGGTTGAAGAATTCAAAGGAAAGAAAGTTATGGTTAGAATTCAAATAAATGAATGGACTGGAGGTGGGGGAGCTGATGAGTGAATGGCATCACCTCTGCTAAGGAGGTGGGGTGAGTTACTAGAAAAAGAGCCTGCTCCCCCAGAAAAACAGAATCAGGGAATCATATAATTGTAGAGTTGGAAGGGAGCACATCTAGTCTAGCCACCTTCAATGCAGGAATCTCAACTAATGGCCATCCAATTGCTGCTTAAAAATTTCAAGTGAAGGAGAGTCCACAACCTCCTGAGGGAGTCTGTTCGCTTATTAAACTGTTGTTCCTGTCATAAAGTTCTTCCTGATGTTTAGTCAGAATTTCCTTTCTTCTAGTTATTGGTTCAAGTCCTAACTTCTGCAGTAAGAGAAAACAAGCTTGTTCCATCTCCCATGTGGAAGCCCTTTAGATATTTGAAGATGGCTCTCATATCTCCACTCAGTCTCCTCTTCCCCAGGCTAAATGTACCCAGCTCCTTCAAGCATTCCTCAGAAGGCTTGACTTCTAGGCCCTTAGCCATATTGGTCACCCTCCTCTGCCTGCACTCAAGCTTGTCAATATCCTTCTTAAATTGTGATGCACAGAACTGGACACAATACTCCAGGTGTGGTATGAACAAGAAAGAATATAGTGCTACTATTATTTCCCTTGATCTGGACACTATACTTCTAGTGATGCAGCCTAGACAAGCATTAGCTTTTTTGCTGCTGCATCACACTGTTGACTCATGTTAAGCTTGTGGTCCACCAAGACCCCTAGATCCTTTTCACATGTATTATTAGTAAGCCAGGTGTCCTCCATCTTATATTTGTGCAGCTGGTTCTTCCAGCCTAAGTGTAGAACTTTACTTTTGAAATTCATTTTGTTAGTTTGGGCCCCATTCTCCAATCTGTTAAGGTAATCTTGAATCCTGATTCTGTCTTCTGTGGCATTAGCTACAACTCCCAGTTTGATGTCATCTGCGAATTGAATATGCATCCCCTCAATTCCTTCATTCAAGTCGTTCGGAAACTAGTGTCCATAGTTGCCAGACGGACAACTATGTTTTTTTCTTAAACAGTATCTCATATGAGCTTTGTCCCATACCTTTTGGAACTTCTCTGACCCATGTATAAGTGAAAGTGGATAGGCTTTCAGCCCAATTCCTGTCAGACAATTTTGAACGTTATGAATTATGTCCAAGTCAAGTGGCTAAAGCTGCGTGACTGCAATGGTGTAGCTATTATCTCTCACACAGAATGGTGAGAAAGTATGTTTTGTTTACTTCCTGCTATGGAATGTACTGTTGTAATCTGAGCCTGCGCGCTCACTTACTTTTTACTTTTACTGCTTATCCTCTTGCCAGACGGATGGCGAAATGGCAGACCAGTTGCACTGGGCTGGCAGCAAAGAAATCTGCACAATTACTTGGAATAAATAGATTAGCCTAAAGGCTATGTGTGTATTGTTTTCTATCTGGGAACAATCGCATATTAACTGGCACTCCGGACTCTCTGTAGCCGGGGATGTGCTAAAGTGATGTGCTCTGGCTTTTGGGGCAGTCTCAAAACTGACCCCAGGTCGGGTATATCATAACACTTCTGGTGGTTCCCTCACTGCTAGAAGTAAAGTTACAGGGAACCAGGCAGAGGGCCTTCTCGGCAGTGGTGCCCTCCTTGTGGAGGGCCCATCAGACCTCAGAGAGATAAAGAATTACACAACTTTTAGAAAAAAAATCTGAAGGCAGCCCTGTTCAGGGAAGTTTTTAATGTCTGACATTTTATTATTTTTTATATTTTGCTGAAGCCGCCCAGAGTGGCTGAGGAAACCCAGCCAGATGGGCGGAGTATAAACAATATTCTTATTCTTATTAAAGGTAGATAGCCGTGTTGGTCTGTCATAGTCAAAACAAAATAAAATAAAAAAATTCCTTCCAGTAGCACCTTAGAGACCAACTAAGTTAGTTCTTGGTATGAGCTTTCGTGTGCATGCACACTTCTTCAGATACACTGAAACAGAAGTCACCAGACCCTTATATATAGTGAGAGGGTGGGGAGGGGTATTACTCAGAGGGGTGGTGGAAATGGGTGAAAGGTTGATATCTGTGGTAAACCTGTTGACGACTGTTCTTAGTTCCATCTAAAGGGCTTCCACATGGGAGATGGAACAAGACCAACTTAGTTGGTCTCTAAGGTGCTACTGGAAGGAATTTTTTTATCTTATTCTTATTGACGTTGAAAAGTGACAGGCCCAGGACAGAACCCTGTGGCAACCCACTTGCCACTTTTTCCCAGGATGATGAGACACCATTAGTAAGTACTTTTTTGGGTTTGGTCAGTCAACCAGCTACAAATCCAATCCATTTTAATTGATGCTTTAAATGATTTGCTAATACGTTTGCTGATTTTATTATCACGTCTTTATATATATTTTTAATAAAAGTGTGGGTTGTAAACAAACAAACAAACAAATATCCCTTTCTTTCATTTGGTTCTGAATCTGGCCATCAGAACTCCATTACATAAAAAATGATAATAATAGAAAGCAGTATTGAATGATAGAGCAGTAGGAAGAGACCTCAAATATCATTCAGTCCAAACCAAAACAAATGCAGGAAATCTACTCCTCCAGCATCCCTGATAGGTTGTTGGTTGTTCAGTTTCTGCTTAAATGTTTCTGATGAAGGTGATTCAAGCATCTTCTGAGGCAACAGATAATTCCTTCAGGAAGTTCAACTTAACATTTAGTCCTTATTGAAACCCATTCATTTGGGTCCTACCCTCTGAAGTAATCAACCAATGGAGAAACTCAGTAAAGTTTTAATCTTTGAAGAAGAAAGGGAGAAAGAAACACATCAGCCATGGAACAGTTTAAAGCAAAGTTGCATGCTTTATAGCTAAGAATTTTGGAGCAGTGGAAGGTGGCCATTTCACTGCAGGACACGGCATATATCCAGTAACCTACAATTAAGCCAGGAAGAATGAAGGAAATGTAAAACACCAATATAGAAACATGTAGCTAAAACGGTATAATTTCCACATGTGAAATAGAACATAATGAAAAATTCAAAGCATTTCTGACAGGTGATCTGACACACGTCTCAAATGATTACACCTGCCACGGCAATACTTATTTCCTTATTTATTCATACAGTTAAAAAACAATCAACTTAAAAAAGAAAAGAAAAGAAACAGCAGACTGCAAAAGGAAACCAAAATATGTGGACTTCCTGAAACTCCGGGATGAAGGATGTAGTCATAGAATCATAGAATTGTAGAGTTGGAAAGGTACCCAAGGTTCTCCAGACCAAACCCATGTACAGCAGCAATCACAACTAAAGAATCTCTGATAGATGGCTACCCAACCTCTGCTTAAAAACCTCCAATGAAGGAGAGCCCGCCAAACAGCTCTTGCCGTCAGAAGGTTTTTCCTGATGTTTAGCCGGAATCTCCTTTCTTACAACTCGAATCCAATGGTTCGGGTCCTACTCTATGGAACAGCAAGCTTGCTCCATCTGCCACATGACAACCTTTTCCATATTGGAAGATAGCTATCATAACACATATCTGTTTTCTCTTCTCCAGGTGTAACTTTTGTAGGTCTTTCAACTGTTCCTCATAAGGCTTGGTTTCCAGACCCTTGGTCACCTTGGTCTCTGCACACATTCCACTCCCCCAGGGCCTGTGGTCCTTTGGAGAACTGAAACAAAGTGGAGGCTGTCATAGTGTTAAGAAATCTGGTTTATTCACCTATTTGCACCTCCAGTCTGCATGGAGGGAGTCCAGATCTTACAGCATGGCCACTTTCAAGAGTGCAGCCCTGAAGTTCAAGGCATCTCTCCCAGCCAGCTTGCCCATGATGGACCCCAGCCCTTCTTCCTCCTTTCTTCTTCCAAGAACCCCTTGCTACCAGACTCTCTTTTCCTGTCACCTTAAACACCCAGCTCCCCTGACAACCTTCCAAACCCCTGTGCACACTTCAGGGAAAGGGGGGAGGGAACAGCTCTCTTGTATAGCAGATGGCTCTCAATGGCCCTGTATTGCTTCTTGATGGCCCTAGCTTAGCCAGGTCGTTATGCATTGGCTAGTCCAGGAATTCCTCTACAGCAGGGGTGGCCAACTCCCAAGAGACTGTGATCTACTCATAGAGTTAAAAACTGGCAGTGATCCCCTTTTGTGGGGTTCAGGTCAAAGTTTTTGAGTTTTTTTAGGAAGGAAAGCCCTGTTTTTTAGGGGTTCAGGTCAAAGTTGTTGAGCTTTTTTTTTAGGGCTGCAGGGCTAGAATGTTGAGGTTTTTTATGGGGAGCCAGCGTTGCTGAGCTTCTTTGGGGGGGGGGAGAGCCAGTGATCTACCAGTGATCTACCACACAGACATCCAGTGATCTAACAGTAGGTCACGATCTACCTTTTGGACGTGCCTGCTCTACAGCTTGTATTTCCCCATTCACATACCAAATAATCAGGATCCTACCATTTATACATTTCTACGGTTTAGTGGGTCCCCCCAAAATCTATAACAATATTTTGGGTTGGGGAATGTAACCAAGGGGTCATCCAGACTTCCTTTTGTGCTGTGTTTCTATGCACTGTGTCATCTCCAATTGCTCCCCCACTGCTCCGTACTTTCCCCACAAAAACTCACACTTTACTGCTGAATTAGAGCCAATGTCAATCCAGAATGGCCGTTTGTTACAATTCAGTGGTTTTTCACAGGAAAAATACTGAGCCAAACAAAACAAAACAAAAAGTACAGGACAAAAGGCCTAGGACCCTTGTACTTATGGGACTGCCTCTCCTGGTATGTCCCACAGAGGACCCTAAGGTCCATGAATAATAATAGCTTAAGGGTCCCGGGCCCTAAAGAAGCCAGATTATCCTCCACCAGGGCCAGGGCCTTTTCAGTGATGGCTCCGACCTGGTGGAATATAATAATAATAATAATAATAATAATAATAATAATAATAATAATAATAATAATAATAATAATTATTATTTTTACCCCGCCCATCTGGCCGAGTTTCCTCAGCCACTCTGGGCGGTTTCCAGTCAAATGTTAAAACCATACAGCATTAAATATTAAAAACTTCCCTAAACAGGGCTGCCTTACAATGTCTTTTAAAAATAGGATAGTTGCTTATTTCCTTGACATCTGCTGGAAGGGCGTTCCACAGGGAGGGTGCCACTACCGAGAAGGCCCTGTCCCATGAGACTAGGGCCCTGCAGGACTTGACCTCCTTCCGCAGGGCCTGTAAGACAGAGCTATTCCGCCTGGCCTTCAATTTAGCCTGATCTTCCAATTTTTTTCTCCCTTCCCTTTTTCTATGAAGAAACCCATCTTAGACCCTACATTTAAATTCTTCCCTGGTCTCCTTGCTGGCCCTAGCAGGAATAATTTGGCCAGCTAGCCCTTGTGATGCTACATTTATGTTGAACTTTATGCTGTTTTTAAGCTGTTTTTTAAGTCGTTTTTAATCAATGTTTTATATTTGTTGTTAGCCGCCCTGAGCCCGGTTTTTAAATCGGGAAGGGCGGGGTATAAATAAAAATGTATTATTATTTATTATAAGTCAGAACAGCAAGAGGACTCTATTGTTATTTTTCTTCCTGTTTCTTCTGCTGCAGAGAGGGTTGCTTTTTGCCTTCAAAATGCAGTGACATGAGACATCCTCACTGGATCGCTAAAAGAAAAGAAAAGAAAAATCAAATATTATTTATTGCATTAGCCATATGGCCATAGCACACAATGAAAAACCAGGCGGAAACCCGCCACAACGTACACAAAATACAACAGATACACCCTGCACCCTTTGCACAAATACATCTAAAAACTTTAAGTATAAAATCATACTGAGTGAAACAAATAAAACAAGAAGCAATAACGGGGCATGTCGACAGTGGCTATGTCAGGAAGTTACATAGGTCTAGGTCTAGGGCATGTTAGCCGAAGAGGTGGCCCTGAGTTTCAGTGCCTGTAAAATGTAGATAGCCACACCACGTGTGACCAGAGGGTTGGCGTCTACCAATAAGTATTTCATGCGGTCGTCATCCCGGGCGATGGTCGGCGGGATTAGGAGGAAAAGCCTGGGTCTAACTGTAACATATAAAGGTAAAGGTAAAGGGACCCCTGACCTTCAGGTCCAGTCGTGTCCGACTCTGGGGTTGCGTGCTCATCTCGCTCTATAGGCCGAGGGAGCCGGTGTTTGTCCGAAGACAGCTTCCGGGTCATGTGGCCAGCATGACAAAGCTGCTTCTGGTGAACCAGAGCAGCGCACGGAAACGCCGTTTACCTTCCCGCTGGAGCGGTCCCTATTTATCTACTTGCACTTTAACATGCTTTCGAACTGCTAGGTGGGCAGGAGCTGGGACCGAGCAACGGGAGCTCACCCCGTTGCAGGGATTCAAACCGCTGACCTTCTGATCAGCAAGCCTGTGGTTTAACCCACAGCGCCACCTGGTCCCTAACTGTAACATATAGAGGGCAGTAAAAGAAAAAATGGATAAAGTCCTCTATCTTTCCCTTGTTGGAAAAGAAAAGAAAAACCCCACACCTGTAAGGTTGTTTCAAGGACCACGTTCCTGATATTTGGACGGTGCGCAGCCATCGCTCCAACGGACGCGACAAAGGCCGCTTGCTGGGAAATGTGCAATGGCACGCGTGCCCGGGTGTGAAACTTGAGAGGCTCTCTTTGTGGCCACGGTTGTCTTGAAAGCTCTTCCACCTGCTCCTTATCTTCCCTCTTCAAGCCGGTTCTTCGCACAGCGGGCGGCCTGCCACTCCGGCAGCCAGGTGGCCCTGCCGGCGGTGCGCTGCGATAAACGTCTTCCACGGAAATTTGCATTGCTTTTGTTCTGCCTCTCTGTCTCTCTGCTTCTCCCCGAATTCACACAAACAATGCCAATTTGAAAACTGCAAACAAACAAACAAACAAATAAAAGAGATCTGAAACTTTCTCTGAAGGCTGCCTCACCCCCTTGAAGATGGTCCCCCTGGAGCCGAGCTTTCTTGTTATTTTTGCTTAACGCTTTGGCTCGCTATTTCCCCCTTCCCTTTGTACTTTGATGTTCCTTTGGGGACTCGGAGAAAGGAACAATAAGAAAACACTAAGGCATTTGCTGAAGTTTTCTTCTTTTGCTTTTGCGTGGAGGAAGCCTGTCGAAACAGTCAGGGGGAAGGAAAGAAGAGAAGGTGAGTAAGAAACGCTAGGAGATGCTCATTCAAGGAATCGGTGTCCTTTGCTACAGATCCCAACAGGCTTCAAAACCCATCCAGCGAGAGAATGTCATCCTGCCCTGCAAACTATCTCAAGTTGCATCTGGATACGAAATATTTGTTGGAAGACTAAGAATAACGAGTGCAACTGTTATCAAGGTACACACCTATTGCCATCACATCAGAAAGAAGACTCAAAAGACAAACTATAATTTGGGTAAATAGGATGTATTTATTCAAATATTACTAAATATTATTAATATATAATACTCGGGGATCTGCAAATCAATAAATTGGAACCAATTAACCTAAACAGGTGTGGGCAGGTGAGTTGGAATAATTGGGAGAATATAATCACTGCAATATAGGGACCCGGGTGGTGCTGTGGTCTAAACCACTGAGCCTGGGGCTTGCCAATCAAGAAGGTCGGCAGTTCGAATCCCCGCAATGGGGTGAGCAATATAACATGAATTTTACTATCTAACGAGATCATTGATCCATAAAATGAAAGCAATAATCAATGTATCGTACTATAAAATAAATGAGACAGTATTGTAGATGATAAAAAATAAAATTATTTTTTTCTCTTACCTGCACTGATGATAGTCATTGTTTGGATGGGGGGCTTTTATCCATTTCCACAGTCACACAATCAATCAATCAATCAGTAGCTGAACTGGGTTCCACACAGTCACAAAAACAAATTAACTGAAAAAAGCCACAAAAACGCAAAATAAATAGCAAAAATAAAAACGCCAGACTTAATCTTTTCTGGAAGTCCGTCTGAATTCCAAAATGTTCAAAAACCAAGCTGCAGCTTATGAAACAATAGTCGACAACCGCATCGGGCATTCGGCTTCGGAAAAACATTCGAAAACTGCAACACTTACTTCCGGGTTTTTGGCGTTTGGGAACCAAGGTACCACTGTAATGGCCAACAACTTGGATGTCTTTAAAGGAGGATTAGTCAAATTCATGGAGGAGAGAAATATCAGTGCCTACTAGCCATTAACAGTAGGGGGCAATAATGCCTCTGGATACCAGTTGCTGGAAACCACAGAGTGCTATTGTGCTCAAGTCCTGCTTGTGGCGTTTGCCATTGAAACTTCTGGGTGTCCATTGTGAGAACAGGATGCTGGACTAGATGGGCCATTCGCCCAACCCAGCAGGCTTTTATCATGCTCTTATTCAGCCCAGGCACTGAGGTCCACTTCCCTGTTCAGGGAAGTTTTTAATGTCTGACATTTTTATTATTATTATTATTATTATTATTATTATTATTATTATTATTATTATTTTGCTGGAAGCCGCCCAGAGTGGCTGGGGAAACCCAGCCAGATGGGCAGGGTATAAACAATAAAATTATTATTATTATTATTATTATTATTATTATTATTGTTGTTGTTATTATTATTATTATTACTACTACTACTACTACTACTATTATTAGGGAGGAGAATGGGGTGAAAGTGGTATCAGTTGGTTCTGCCTGTCATTGGCTCTGACTCCACAAACAGCTGGCTTTTCTGAATTCCACATCATCAGTCACAGTGGGCACCAGCCACAACTGGTGGGGTGCAGCCCTGTGGCAGGTCTTTGATGCTGGCCCTGGCTGATAATAAACCTGGCGTTGTGCTTTTGTTGTTGGAGGCACAACAATGCACATTGCCGCAATTGTCAGTGGAGGCACGCCTCTGTTCTTTCTTTGAGAATTCGCCTTCAAAGCCCCGTTCTGTCTCTGTGTGTGCACGCCCGTGTGTCTAAAGAAAAGAAGTAATAAACAGCGAGTGATTTATTTGTGTGGACAAAATGATTTGATGTTGTTCCTTGTTGACAGAATGATCTGTCCAGAATTACATTCTATTGATAAAACTGTGAAGAAATGCCATTCATCGACCGCACAAAGTTAGGGACTGGCAAAAATGCATTTGTCCAGAGAATATGGGATTCCCCCCCTCCCGAGCTGTCAATTGTTTCTAGAGAGTTGAGCAACCTCATGTTCATAACTGTAGTCTCGTCTACTGAGATTCCCCCCCTCCCTTTTCCATGTTTTTAACCTTTTGGAGCATTTCCTTGGATTCTTTTTGTAGGCAGCAATAAGAGAGGTGATTTTGGGAGGTGTACTGAAGACTCCTAAATTGCATCTAGCGCACTGGTGGTGAACCAGATATTGATGGCTTTCCAGAGGTGTGGGGGCAGTTTATCAGGCAGGAAGATACCCAGAGCAAGTGAATAGGTGACTTTAGCCTGTTGGGAGGGGAAAAGGGAGAAGATCAAATACGAGGGGAAGACCCTCTCTGCTTATCTGTGTAAATAATTCAGGGCTACTCTGAACATAAGACGCGGGTGGCGCTGTGGTCTAAACCACAGAGCATAGGGCTTGCCAATCGGAAGGTCGGCGGTTCGAATCCCCGCAACAGGGTGAGCTTCCGTTGCTCGGTCCCTGCTCCTGCCAACCTAGCAGTTCGAAAGCACGTCAAAGTGCAAGTAGATAAATAGGTACCACTCCAGTGGGAAGGTAAACGACATTTCCGTGTGCTGCTCTGGTTCGCCAGAAGCAGCTTAGTCATGCTGGCCACATGATCCGGAAGCTGTACGCCGGCTCCCTCGGCCAATAAAGCGAGATGAGCGCCGCAACCCCAGAGTCATCCACGACTAGACCTAATGGTCAGGGGTCCCTTTACCTTTACCTAGCCTGAACATACAGTCAGGAGAGAGGCAGGAGGAGAAGCTGGGTCCCTCCCCCACCCTTCCACACACACAAAAGCAGGAGGGTTTGATCTTGCAGGGTCCTGATTCATGATGGGCATATGCTTCAATTCTCTGCTTACCAGCTGGTGAGTGAGAGATTACATCCTGCACAGTGCAGGGCGCTGCAGAGAAATCCCTTGTGAAGGAACAGGACACTATAACCTGCATGATCAAATTCTAGGGTCCCATCTTGCATGGTGCTGCTTCAGGGGGGCAGGTATCAGGCACAGAGGGAGACAATGGGAAGGAAATCTGACCTTTTCCTGGAAGATGCAACTGGTCAGTTATATCCCACTTGGCCTTGTCACCGTTTCCCACCTAATGCGTATCTCTTATCCCTGCTTCACATCCCAGGTCCGGACAGCTCCGTGTCACTCTGGGCCACCCGACCCCAGCAACCTGGGGCTGTCTTAATCCAATTCAGCCCATGTCCCAAGGTTAGAGAAGGTGCCAGCCCTCCAGGGAAAGGGAGAATGTTCTCGGCTGGAGTCAGATAGAATTGGATATGAAGCCTCGAAATGACTGCACACAAAAGGATCTTAGGGAATATGCTGTTTCCTGAAAAAGTGCCTGTTTGCTTCCGCTGGGCTCTGCTTGTAAAGAAAGCAAACATTGCAAAGACATCAGAAGCACCCAGGCTCAACAAAATGTATCAGGATGACACCAAAATGAACGTTGGCCTCATTGAAGTTAGCAAGCTGCAGCTATGCATTTGTGTGTATGTGTATGTGTGTTTTTACACTGAAAACCACCCTGTGATCCTCGGATGAAGAGTGGTATATAAATTGAATTAATAAATTAATAGAGCAATAAATTAATAAATAAACTAAGCCCTGCTCCACTGCCCATGAAAGTTCTCACTCGGAGAACCTGGCGAACACATAGCAATATTCGCAGTTCTCTTCTTATGTTAGTATGTTTCATGTTAGACCACTTGTTATCTCCTGTTAGTCCAACCTCTTTGCCTGAAGACCATCTTCATTGTGACAAGCAAGCTACATTCTGCTCAAGCTAAACATCTGCTTTGTACCATAAGCTTTGTTTTATTTTATTTTATTTTAAATTTAGCAGAGAACACAAATGAAACATGCATGGGCAAAAACAGGTGAAAACATTACATCAGGTGAGCAAATATCGTAATTACCAAAATTCTTTGCTGCCTGATTGGAAGAAAACCGCTGAGTGGTTAAGAAAAATGCAAAACAGAACATTAAAATGATGAACTATAAAGAAAACAAGTGGTAGAGCTGGAGGAAGAGCAAAGGACATAGGTGGGTACATCAAGATGAGAGAACAGAGAGAGGGACAATTGGGGAAGCCCATGGAAGGCTTTGAAGGTCAGGACAAGGCAGTTGTCCTGGGCTTCAGGAGCAGGCAGGAAGGCAATGTAGGGATTTAAAGAAGAGTCTTCACAAGGGAGCGCTGTTTCAGGTTTCCCATGGGCATCTGGTTGGCCACTGTGCAAACCTAGAGGTGAGCTAGATGGGCTTATAGCAAGATCCAGCAGGGCTCTTATTATGCCCACAAGGGAGCTGCTTCTGGAAGAGCAACAGAAGAGGGAATGAACTCTGTGTGTGCCTTTAGGGCAGTGATGGCTAACCTTGACACTCCAGATGTTTTGGGACTACAACTCCCATCATCCCTGACCACTGGTCCTGTTAGCTAGGGATGATGGGAGTTGTAGTTCCAAAACATCTGGAGTGTCAAGGTTAGCCATCACTGCTTTAGGGGATACCTCATTCCTCCTGCCTTGCTCATTCAGTAGCCCTGAGAGCTTCCATAATGGAGCTGCTTCTAAAAGAACTCTATGGGGATTTCCCAACCTTTTGGGTTGTAGGAGTAAAGGGTCGGGGGGTAAGTACTAATGTCACCAGCTTTGTTGCTCCTTTTTGATGCGATGTGGTTTGATATTTCCGTAAGCTTTCTGCTTTCTGCTTATTGGAATGTTGGTGTTAATAGTTTATCACATTTAGAACATGCTGTAGTGGTGTTACAATTTATAATTAAGTATTGTCACAGCACTGCTGTAGTTAGACTATGATTTGCTTCCAATGTCAAGTGACTTGAGTGCTGTTGGTTCTGCTTCTGGGCTACACTAGTTGTGTAGGAACAGGATACTGGACCAGATGAACATTTAGCCTGATACCACAGGGCTCTTCCTATAGAATTATAAAATCATAGGATTGAAGTTGGAAGGAACCCCAAGGATCCCTTCCATCCTTGGAGTAAAAGGATCATCTACTCCAATCTTCTGCAGTGCAGTAATCACAGCTACATCATTTTTTGACAGAGGGCCATCAACCTCTACTTAAAAACCTGCAACACAGGAGAGTCCCCCATGTTCCAAGGGAGTCCACTCCACTACCCAACAGCTCCCACTGTCAGAAAGCTCTTCCCACAAGGCTCCCTATGGGGTGGTGGTTAGGATTATGTTCTTGTATTTGTGGGGGGAATGATATATTAAATAATTGTCCATAACAAGGAGTCTCAGAACATCAGAACAACAGGAGAAGTGGATAACATTGGTAGCAAGGTGCTGGACCTGGTTCTCTAATCCAAAGATACACACTTCTTCCAACTGACTATCAAGATGACATCATTTCAGCTTGGTTTTTTAGAGGGAGGAAAACACCTTCCAATAAAAGGACTCATGTTCTTGGTAATGTTCTTGGTATTGAAATGCATAATTTTTATTCTGTTTCATTCCGCATTAACTCCGACGCAATGATGCCAACACACTGCGGAGATTCATAGTGAATAAAAGAAGCTGAGGTTCTCTCCTAAGTAGAACCCCTCCTCCCCTCCGCCCCAAAGCTTGGTTAATAAGAAGCTCCCAGAGTTTAATTCCCATCTTTTCTTCCCTCTTCCCCCACAATCCTCCACCTTCCTTGCATTTCATACCCAATCAATATTATTTGACAACACACAGGTCAGCAATGATGGAAGCATGGAAATTACAAAAGAAACTATTGTTTGGCTTGAAATTAAGGGCTAGTGGGATCAATAGTACATTTGAAAATTGATATCGATCATGGGATGTGTGTGTATGGGGGTGGGAGAAAATACTGGGGGCAATGTCCCTTCCCAGTGACACGACTTCTGTCTCATTCCAACAAAGCCAATGAAATCAACCTAAAAATTATACATGGACAAATCTTTTTGAAACAATTGGAGTGGTGGTGGGGAAGGGGGGAAACTATTGACATCTCATAATTGGATTTCCCCACTTACAGCAGTAATGGGGAATTTTTGTTTTGTTTTGTTTCTTTACTCTCTTATTATTTTGCAAGGTTTGGACACCAGACAATTGTTTTTGAAGCCCGTGTTATTTACTTAAAGGTTTCTAACTCAACGTGCATTTGGGGAGGGGAAAAAAGAGGGGGCAAGATTGGAGTCAGCAGAATGCCACTCACTTCAAAACAAGCTGGGAATCACAATCGTCAATGTTTAGCCCGCTGGAGAACTATTGTGTGACAAATTGATTTGGAGTCATCATTTGCTTAAAAAGGCAGTAAATGAAACTTTATGAGATGGGGACGAAATAACGACATGAAATTGTCCATCCAGAACTCCTGATGGTGATCAGTAAAATGAAATAGATTAACTGCTTTCATTCTTTTTTTTATCTCCCCCCTCCCACTGCACGTCTCCACTATGACAGCATAATAGGCAAAAGGCTAGGACATGGGTGCTTTGCCCTTGACCCGGTGTGAACTGATGGGTTGCCCACTGTTGGCTTCTGATTGCCAAACCTGGTGGTTAGCAAGAACTTTCAGCCCATGTCCATGTGTTTCCAACTTATTATCTGCTTTCCTAGGAAGAATATATGGACCTGTTTTTTTCTTCTTCCCATAACTCATACTGCCTCATACTGTCAGACCTTTCGTCCTTCTAGCTTAGAATTGTCCACACTGACTAGAAATGCCAGGGATTGAACCCAGAACCTTCTGCATTCTGAGCATATGCTCTAGCACTGAGCTACAGTCCTTTCCTGACTCATAACTATCGGTAGATCCAAAATGAAGAAATACCAGAGAGACAAGCGGATCTGCCTACTCAAGCGGAGTGCCACTCAGCAGTAGAAGATGGGGCAAAATTACATGCTCCCCACTCCTGGAGATCTCTACTCTCATCAGGAAGCACCCACAATCCTTCTTCCACACATACAATGCTCATAAAGTCAAAAACCACCACACAAATGAGTGGTGTCATTGCCCTTGATGTGACCCAAAATGGTGATCTGCAGTGGCACTGAACACTGTAAAATCATGGGTGAGGAACCCGTGGCCCTTCAGATGTTGTTATATTCCATTTTCCACATTGCTATTATCGTACTTATTTTATTACATTTATATTCCACCTTTTCTTCCAAGAAGCTCAATGTGGTGTACATGATTCTCCCTCTCCCCAGTTCATCATCACAACAATCCTGTGAGGTAGGTTAGGCTAAAAGATGGCGCCTGGCTCAAGGTCACCCAACGAGCTACATGGCTGAGTGGGGATTTGAACCTTGGTTTCCCAGGTCAAAGTCCAAAAACACTGACCATTATGCCACAGTGGCTTCATCATCCCTGACCATTGAACTTGCTGGATGCAGACTGTTGGGAGTTGTAGCCCAGCAGTGCCTGGAAGGCCGCCAGGTTTCCCATCCCTGCTCTAATTTCTATGGATTCATTTGACCTACCAGATTTCTCCTTCTGGTATAATGCAAGGGGAACAACTGGGAGGAAATAAGCCAGGAGGAGAGGCACTACAAAGATGCCACATAAACAAAGATTTCTTTTGGGTTTGCTCTCTCTCTCTCTCTCTTTCTTTCTCTTTCTCTCATCTCTTCCCTGGTCTGTCTAGAAGCAGCAAGAGTGACATTTGTAATATCCTCTCTCTCAAACTGTCTGCCGGTCGGGGAGTAATGAAGGGAGCTCGGCTCGTTTCTCGACTTCCTCAGGAGAGATCAAGATTTCTAATGGGAAAGTGGTGATGGAGATTGTCTGATCGCTTGTGCCCTCAGCAGAGACGACTTAGTCAATGTCACAATGCAAACCATCACTCACGAACCCTCGCTAAGCTGCCTTGACTACAGAGGCTTCCTATCCGAAGAAAGCATTGTCTAGCCTTGCTTTATTTCTTAATGGGATACTTGGCTCTTGGAAACAAAAACAGCAAAGGCTGCTACCCTCAAGGATAGTTTCTCTCTTACTTGGGAGAAGTATTCTTGGAAGGAGCAGCTGTTTCATTGAAGCCTCCACAAAACAAGTTACTCAGGAGCAACTATACAGCAGTAGCTGAGCGATAGAGCAGCTGTTTTGACATGTAGAATGAACCAGGTTTAATCCCTGCCATCTTCAGGTAGCGTTGGGAATGCCTGAGAACTGCTGCCAGTCAGAGTGGACAATGACATGACATGACCAGCTGCCCTCACAAAACAGTTTAAAGGTAAAGGTAAAGGGACCCCTGACCATTAGGTCCAGTTGCGGACGACTGTGAGGTTGCGGTGCTCATCTCGCTTTACTGACTGAGGGAGCAGGCCTACAGCTTCAGTTTACAACACTCTAAAACTCCGGAAAACACAATTAATAAATTCAAATTCTTTTCTTTTTCTTTTCGAGATTGAAAGATTCCGCACAGTTCAACCCACTGAATAAACTTGAATCAAAGTACAGTATATTCAAAGGGTTTGCAATGTTTAAAATCAGCAATGATGCTGCTGTGCATATTTTCAACAGTGGAAGATTCTGCCCTGGAAGGCGGTGAACTGACCTTTCTGAGAAGTTGATTGATCTAATTTGATTTATTATATTTCTGTGCCATTTTTCATTCGAATTAATCCCAAAGCGGCTTACAAACAATAAATAGCAATAGCACGATAGAACAAAATGGAACATCAAAAATGCAGCATAAATCATACAGAATAATGAACAAACAATCAGTGAAAGCAATACAATCTATAAAACACGGTTCATAAGCAGTGACTGGATAGACCACCCATCAGGAATGCTGTGTGGGTGACTTGCTTGTATTGATAAGAGGCTGGTCTAGAATCATTTGAGAATCATAGAATTGTAGAGTTAGAAGGGACCGTGAGGGTCGTCAAGCCCAACCTGTTGTAATTCAGGAATCTCAACTAAAGAATCTGTGACAGATGGCCATCCAACCTCTGCTTAAAAACCTCTAATGAAGGAAAGTCCACCATCTTCCGAGGGAGTCATTCCCACTGTCAAACAGCTGTAACCATCAGATTGTTGTTGTTCAGTCGTTCAGTCGTGTCCGACTCTTCGTGACCCCATGGACCAGAGCACGCCAGGCACGCCTATCCTTCACTGCCTCTCGCAGTTTGGCCAAACTCATGTTAGTAGCTTCGAGAACACTGTCCAACCATCTCATCCTCTGTCGTCCCCTTCTCCTTGTGCCCTCCATCTTTCCCAACATCAGGGTCTTTTCTAGGGAGTCTTCTCTTCTCATGAGGTGGCCAAAGTACTGGAGCCTCAACTTCAGGATCTGTCCTTCCAGTGAGCACTCAGGGCTGATTTTTTTAAGAATGGATAGGTTTGATCTTCTTGCAGTCCATGGGACTCTCAAGAGTCTCCTCCAGCACCATAATTCAAAAGCATCAATTCTTCAGCGATCAGCCTTCTTTATGGTCCAGCTCTCAATTCCGTACATTACTACTGGGAAAACCATAGCTTTAACTATACGGACCTTTGTCGGCAAGGAGATGTCTTTGCTTTTTAAGATGCTGTCTAGGTTTGTCATTGCTTTTCTCCCAAGAAGCAGGCGTCTTCTAATTTCGTGACTGCTGTCAACGTCTGCAGTGATCATGGAACCCAAGAAAGTGAAATCTCTCTCTGCCTCCATTTCTTCCCCTTCTATTTGCCAGGAGGTGATGGGACCAGTGGCCATGATCTTAGTTTTTTTGATGTTGAGCTTCAGACCATATTTTGCGCTCTCCTCTTTCACCCTCATTAAAAGGTTCTTTAATTCCTCCTCACTTTCTGCCATCAAGGTTGTATCATCAGCATATCTGAGGTTGTTGATATTTCTTCCGGCAATCTTAATTCCGGTTTGGGATTCATCCAGTCCAATCCTTCCTAAAGTTTAATCAGAAACTCATTAGTTTTCATTTGAATCCATTGGTTCAAGTCCTACCCTCTGGATCTGCTCCATCTTCCATGTGACAGCGCTTCAGATATTTGAAAATGGCTATTCTATTCCCCTCTCAGTCTTCTCGCCCTCAACCATTCCTCATAAGTCTTGGTTTCCAGACCCTTGATCATCTTGGCTGCCCTCCTCTGCAAATGTTCCAGCTTGGCAACATGCTCCTTAAGGTGTGGCACCCACAACTGGACACGGCACCATGGGGTCCAGTGCTTTGGATGGGCCTCGATGTGGAAAGTCAAATACTTTTCAGCCTTATGGTTCTTTGAATTAACCATGAACACCATCCCATTGTTGCTTGTCAACTGTCACAGTTTTGGATATCCAGGCTGCTGATCCCAGGTCTTTTGATCCAAATTCAGAACCTTTATCTCTTCCTTTCCCCCAAGGCAGCCAGGTTCCATTGCATTATCAAGTTCACGTCCGCGGCAAGAGAGTGATTCCACCCCAGGCAGACTGTCAGGTTCCCCGTGGCCGGCAAAGGTTTTTATGAAATCAGATGTATTTGTCTTGATGTTTAGTAGAGAGCATGAAATTCAAATCTGGGCATTTGGCAGTCGGTGGACCGGCCCTTTAATATTCAATGACATAATTTCATTGCGGTTTTGACAACGCTCTCTAGGAGTTTGTGCTTACCACTGGAAATTAAAGCCACTGAAAGAGTCGACAACAGCAGAATTGCGAAGGCTCCCTAGCTCCTGAGGTGTTTGTTATTCTCATTTGTCGAAGGTTGTTATTGTGTTTGTAAGACCGTCACATTCTATTTAGAGGCCTACCTGAAGTCGATGCAATACAGGTATATACTGGGGAGGGGGGGGGAAACCTTTCGACATGTTTTTTCCACAACATTTCTGCTCTTGCTACTCGTCTGCATTTTCATTTACTCACGACCCAATTGATTAGATCATTGTCACGAGCCCCTTGGGAGGAAGACTCAGTGTGTGGGAGCACACGAATAAGAAAGCTCTTTAGAAGCCTGCTTGTTTTCTTCCTGCTCCCCACCCCCCACATATTCATAGGGGTGCTGTGTGTCTTCAAAGGGGAACACAGGGGGGGGCATTTCCTTGAGCTGGAGCTCATGCTTGAATCACAAATAAAGACTTTGAACATGTGTAGAGTGCATTCAGTTCCATGATATGTGTGGGTTGAGCTGCTAATTCCACCCCGTTTTGGCCGCACTATAAAATTGCAGCATTGGAAGGGACCCTAAGGGTCATCTAGTCCAACCCTCTGCAACTCCTTGAGATGAGCACTCAGTCGTCACTTCTATCCTGTTTTATGCCACTTTGCTCTGTTTCGTCCCGTTGAGTGACTTTACGTAGGAAGAGCCAGCTGGGTCAGGCCAATAGTCAATCTAGTCCAGAATCCTGTTCTCACAGTGGCCAGCTAGATGCCTGTAGGAAAACTGCAAGCAGGATTCAAGCATGTTGTGCTTTCGGACTGCTATGTTGGCAGGAGCTGGGACAGAGCAATGGGAGCTCACCCCGTAGTGGGGATTCAAACTGCCGACCTTCCGATCGGCAAGCCCAAGAGGGTCAGTGGTTTAGACCACAGTGCCACTCGTGTCACTATTTACCAGTGTAATGCACATTTTGTGGGTGCCTTTTAGATAAAAAAATACATACTTTGTGTACACACCACAACATTCAGAGAAATGTGTTATCTAACAGGGAACTGTGCTCTGCATCAAACGAATCAAACGAGGTCAAGTCACTGCAAACCTCCCAGTAAGGAGTTGCTACATGGGGAGAGAGAAAGAACTAAAAGTTGGATGACACTTTGAGCAGTATGGTGGTTAATAATGCAATTCTACTGGTAGTCTACTGGAGAACTGGTAGTCTACTGGAGAAGGGGACGACAGAGGACGAGATGGTGGGACAGTGTTCTTGAAGCTACCAACATGAGTCTGACCAAACTGCGGGAGGCAGTGGAAGACAGGAGTGCCTGGCATGCTCTGGTCCATAGGGTCACGAAGAGTCGGACACAACTAAACAAATAAACAACAACTGGTAGTCAGGCTCCTGCAATTGACCACTGACTTCCAAAGAACCTGGGCAGGCAGAACTCACGCATCTGGTATGTGGGTGCCAAAGTATCACCACATTTACAACCATCCTTGGCACAGGGATCACTCAGGGAGGGTACGATCACCAGATTTCAGATTTCAGAAATGAAGACATAGTAGATCCCAACCACTTCAAGGGAGCTTGCAGCAGAAAAATTGCCAATGCATTGAAACTGTAGTCGACAGTCATATCCAACTGCTCTGAGTTGTCAATCAACAGCTGGAGGTTGTATTCCGTTTCCTCCCCAGTCTTCCTGATGAATTCCAAGAAAGATGTGGAAAATGAGGCTGCCAGGCTGTGAGGAGGGGACGGGTGTTCAGGAGAGGAGAGGTATTTTGGCATTAACAAGGTGCCCTCACTTATCGCTTACAACTGGAAGTGGAGATTGCTGTTAGAAATGTACCATTAGTGCAAAAGCTCATTACCATGCTCTAATCCTTGTAAGCATTTGCAAATGACACTCATGAAGCAGGTGTCATGTTTTCTTTTCTTATGTGGCTCTGAATGGAAACCAGGCTACTGAAGCATTCGCTGGAAGAATCCCAAGTGCCGATGTCTGCTACATGTCCCTTTGCAAAGGGTCTTTGAACCAGGGCTGAATCGAAGCAACCTATCTTGTTGAGGCTCGTTTTGAAGACTGCTGAAAAGTGCATCCCATTTTTTGTTGTTGTCGGCACTCCATAGCTGTCAACTTTCGGATTTGAAAATAAGGGATTTTTTTCAAACTTTCGGATTTGAAAATAAGGAATGCCGCGAGGGCGGTGCAATGGCACCAAGTAGCCTCGCCACCCTGCGCTCCAGAGGCTGCGTGCGGACGGTTGAGCAAAAGAGCGAGCGCATAGACGGCAGACAGGCTGGCTGTCTGGTCGGGCGTGAGGGTCTGGCTGCACAAGGCATGCAAGCTCCGCCCCCAGTCAGTCTCAGACTCCTTATTGGCAGCCGAGCACTGCAGCTGAGGAGCCTCCCTGGCCGGCAGGGAGGGAGAGGAGCTGCTTCCTTTGAAATCCGGGAAATTTAAGGGATATCAACAATCCGGGATAGCAGCGGGAAATGGCATTGGAATATGGGAGTTTCCCGCAAAAAAAGGGAAGGTTGACAGCTATGGTACTCATTGTTGCCTTCTCCGTTGTGTTCTTGTCACCATTTCCTCCCTCATTTTCCCTCACTGGATTTGCCCTTGCTTTTTTCCCTCCTGCCCTTCAGTCCGATCAGCTGTGATGACACCACTTTGTCACTGTGTTCATGAAGCTCTTTCTGGCTCAATAATAAAATGGCATCGTTTGCCCTAACCAATCAGATTAAAATGGAGAGACTCCCCTTTGAAGAAAGGTTGCAGCATTTGGGGGCTTTTTAATTTAGAGAAAAGGTGTGTAAGAGGTGGCATGAGCAGTGGTATAGCGTGGGCTGAGCGGACAGCAGGGTTGGGAGGCAGGGAAACAGACAGAGTACACATGAGCATTCAATTGCCTAACTGTATCTGTATCACCCAGGAGATCACAGCCGCAGAGTTAAGAAAAGAAGAGCCGTTCCATTGTCTGGAGAGGACACTTCCTGGTTCGCAAGGAAGAGCTGTTTTCAATGGAGCCCAGCAACAGAAGTGCACAGCTGTATTGAGGCAGCACCAGGTGTTGAAATTTTGTGCCCCTAGCCATTTTGCACCCATGGCAACAGCCCCTGTACTTTTCCCATGCTATGCCACTGGGCATGAGAATGGTTTATAAATTTCTTCATGGCATGGAGTATGCACACAATACTTCTCTCCCTCTCGCATAATGCTAAAACTTGTGAACACCCAATGAAGCTAACTTCACTGGACAGACAAAGAAAATACTTCTTTGCACAGTCCATAGTTGAATTATAGAATTTGCTCCTGCAATAGGCAGGGCTGGCCACCAACCTGGATTTCTTTAAAACAACATTGGACAATTATTATTATTATTACTATTATTATTATTATTATTATTATTATTGCAGAGGATAAGGCAATTGGTGGCTACCTCATGTTTGGAGGTAAGCTGTTTCTGAATACCAGTTGCTGGAAACCATATGAGAGAAGAGTGCTGTTGTGCTCAGATCCTGCTTGGGGATTTCCCAAATAATAAAATTGTTATTCAATTGGTGACTATGAGGATAGGATGCTGGACTCAATGGGCCAAATGTTAGCAGAGCTATATTTATGTTCTTAGCTGAGAAGATCTTCTGTCAAACCAAGGGGTGTCTGTTCCACGTTTTCTAGTGCAGTTCTCCATCACTTTCCTTATCACAAAATCTTTTAGGGAAGTGTTCGCAAGACCTCCAAGTAACTGTAATTGTGCAACCCGAATGGCCACTTTGTGATCTGAATCCTGAGAATTGTGACAGTCTGGAAGCGCGCTAGGTTAGCAGAGTTGTAAGTATCTATGATTTCCCACACTCTCCTGCACATAACTGCACATGCAGATAAGTGTGCTGAATGGACCAAAGTTTGTAGTTAGATCAATTGTGCGGGATGGGGGGTGAGCCCACACTGGCAACTTAATTGCAAAAAGTTGGAGAATACTGCAAAAGTCGCAGACTATTTCACACAGCTCCACTTTTTAACATCCAGACTTTTCTGAAGTAACAGAAACGTATATGTTCATCTTCCCTAAAATATCTAGATATTTTTAAAAGAAATTAATTGAGAGAAATCCTGCAGTGTCTCTCTTCCCCCATCCCACCAAACCGCATGGCTTCCCCTTTCTCGTCTCCGACTTCTTATCGCTCAGCACTGATGTTCACATTATAATATTCCCCTTACAAGGCCACTTTTTTTCATCCCATAGAATGATTCATGTTGAAGTTGGAAGGATTAAACAATATGTTATCTCAAACACCGGTAATAGCTTCAGGTTAAAATCGCGCCGTTTGCAAGAGGCACCTTGTTGCTTAAGTTATGCAAGGACCAGAGGCTGTAGAGCAAGTGAAATCTCCCCCACAGCCTTTTATCATGCCCACTCCTCTAATGTATTATAAATCATTAGCTTCTCAGCTAGTATCCCAGAGCCACTGATACTCCAAAGTGTGCTTTTCGTTCCCCTAGACATATTTTGAGGGGAAATATGCCGCTCAGGAATGGGATGGAAAGGGGCTGGTAATGAAGTGAATGCAGGGGGTTCGAGAAGGAAGGCAGCAAAGAGATTGGCCATGCACGATGGTTGAAAACATCTCCAGCCGTATCCAAATATATTTCTAGCTTAAGCGAGACCAGCGACTCAGTGAGCTGGTTCTTATTAGGGATATGCATTAATTTCATGACGACAAATTGAATGGAATGGGGTGTATTTGGTTCATCTGTTGTGACGTGCATTTATTTATTTATCAAAGGCCTCGAAATGATGCCTTATGAGGAACGGCTTAGGGAGCTGGGTATGTTTAGCCTGGAGAAGGTTAAGGGGTGATGTGATATCCATGTTCAAATATATAAAAGGATGTCATACAGAGGAGGGAGAAAAGTTGTTTTCTGCTGCTCCTGAGAAGCGGACACGGAGCAATGGATTCAAACTACAAGAAAGAAGATTCCACCTAAACATTAGGAAGAACTTCCTGACAGTAAGAGCTGTTCGACAGTGGAATTTGCTGCCAAGGAGTGTGGTGGAGTCTCCTTCTTTGGAGGTCTTTAAGCAGAGGCTTAACAGCCACCTGTCAGGAATGTTTTGATGGTGTTTCCTGCTTGGCAGGGGGCTGGACTGGATGGCCCTTGTGGTCTCTTCCAACTCTATGATTCTATGATTTATTTGGTTGCATCTATAAATCACTTCCCACGAAATATCTAGAAGAGATTTATGATAATAGCATCAATAATTAAGACGTAAAAATAAAATCAATTGCATATGTAAAAGAAGAAGAAGAAGAAGTGTCGATTCCAATATAGATGCAAAAAGGGATAAAAACAATCTCCTTTCTCCAAAAGGAAGCTCTTCAAAACATGCCAGAGAAGACAATGGAAATAGCATCTCTGTGATGCTATGCAATGGGAGGTAGTTCGAGAGGGTAGGTGCATTCACACTAAAGGCCAGATATAGCGTATGGAATAGACCACCTGATAATAGGGTATCAGCATCAGTCCCACATGCACTCTGCCTCAGACTGATTTGATTTATTACTTATGATTCATGGAAGATGGAGCAAGCTTGTTTCCCCCTGCACTGGAGGTTAGGACCCGAACCAATGGATTCAAGTTACAAGAACGAATATTGCAACTATACTTTCTGAAGATACAAGCTGTTTGACAGTGTAATGTACAGTGGTACCTGCCGTTAAGAACTTAATTCGTTCCGGAGGTCTATTCTTAACCTGAAACTGTTCTTAACCTGAAGCACCACTTTAGCTAATGGGGCCTCCCGCTGCCGCTGCGCCGCCAGAGCACAATTTCTGTTCTTATCCTGAAGCAAAGTTCCTAACCTGAAGCATTATTTACGGGTTAGCTGAGTTCTTAACCTGAAGCGTATGTAACCTGAGGTACCACTGTACGGTGGGACCTCGACTTACGAGTGACCCGACTTATGTGTTTTTCGACTTCCGAATGACTTCCGGAAGAAAAAAAATGGCCGTCGCAACCAAATTTTTCGACTTGCGAAAGGAAGTCGCGGCCGCTTTGAATAGGATTTTTTTGACTTACGAATTTTTGAATAGGATTTCTTCGACTTACGAATTTTTTTCACTCAATGCATCCCTATGGGGACTCGACTTATGAGTGTTTTCGACTACCGAAGATCGCGTCGGAACGCATTATCTTCGTAAGTCGAGGTCCCACTGTACTTCCTTTGAAGGTGATGGACTCTCCGTCATTGGAGGTGTTTAACCAGAGGTTGGAAGGCCATCTGTCATGGATGCTTTAGTTGAAAATAATAATAGTAATAATAATAATAATAATAATAATAATAATAATAATAATCCGCCCATATGACTGGGTTGCCCCAGCGACTCTGAGTTGCTTCCAGCAATATATAAAAAACCACAATAAAGCACTCCTGTACTGCAGGGGTCTGAACTAGATGATGCTCAAGGTCCCTTCCGACTCTACAATTCTATGATTATATGACTAGGCAGATCAGAATCTGATCTGTTAAATCCCAATCCCTATTTAACCTACATTAATTATAATGGGCAGCCAAAAATGGCTATAATATTTTTTTCTCCTTTTTCACATAAGTCAATGGAATTTGCAGGCAAGGGATGGGTTGAAAGTGAATTAAACTGGCCAAATTTTGGGTAGATGCATCTGGGGGTTTAGGAGACCTGCAAAAGTTCAGAGAAATAGGTCAAGGGAGTATCACATTAGGTGATTGTACCTTTGTGTCTAAACCCCCCCCCCAAAAAAAACCCACTATTATTTTAAAAGTTAGATTTATTTATTTTTTACCTTGCCATCCATTCCATGAAGAAAATAGTTGGAGAGCTCAGATTATTTTGCTTACGTTAAGGAACAGTTGGAAAAATAAAGACCACCCTATTACTCCATCTCCACCACTGATGCCCTGCTCTCACAGCCCAACTGAAAGGAGAATAATGACTTATGTGAAGAAAAATTCTGTTAATAGATTCTGTCAACATTTTTCTACCAGCATCCAGTCAGATGCCTATGGGAAGGTTACAAGCAGGACCTGAGTGCAAAATCACTCTCCCCACTTGTGATCCCCAGCATACTGCCTCCGACTGTAGAGTTGGAACATAGCCACCATGGCTGGTAGCCACTGAGAGCCCTATAACCCATGGATTCGCCTAAACCCCTTTTATAAGGAAAATGCTATCAACTACTTGAATCTCAGTTGCTATCGTATTATTCCCACTCGATATCCCAGGCCTGACATGTTGACTTAATGACAAATGGTGTGTTGGTTGAATGTTTGTTACTTTTTAAATGCAATTAAGCATAAGCCTACTAAAATCACATGAGTTGTTGATTCCCCCCCCCCCCCTCCGTAATAAGCAGTGTCCTTTCACACAAGTAAGGAAAACGGACACACTTATGCCTGTTAATGGATGTTTGCTTAAACAGGTCAATTTTTTCTGAAGATGCTTCCTTGACCTTTCTTCTAATTAACGAATTGTTCATCTGACAACCACAACTGCACTCTGTTAAGTGAATGGTTGTTTCCTGCTGAAACTGAAATTGAGATCTGCTTGCGTTGGTGGAAATGAGAGACACTTCTAAGCTGCACAAACTTAATGGATAACCACAAACACGGATGTCGTAGAGATGGCCTCCACCATTTGTAACAGTAAACCTTCTATAAATACTCTGGTTAGGGGATCTTGCTCCACTTCATTCAACACCGCATGCCAAATGAAACCTCCAAACCACATGTTCACCAGACGAAGTTGGGTTGGTTCATACTAGCAGGGCTGCACCAAAATTTGTCCTACAATTTCTCATAGGTTTTCTTTGCTTGGCAAAGAGGCGCCAATTTTTCTGCCTCCTTCTCAGGTCCCTAGAATGTTTTTTGTTTGTTTGTTTGTTTGTTTAGAATTCTATTGAGTACATAGGAATACTGGAAGGTGCCTTATACTGAATCAGACCATTGGGCCCATCTAGCTCAATACTGTCTACACTGACTCTCCAAGATTTCAGGCAGTGTTTTCTCCCAGCCCTACCTGGAGATGCCAGGGATTGAACCTGGGTCCTTCTGCATGCAAAACAGATGCTCTACCATTGGGCTACAGGCCTTCCCCCTCCTGGGGAAGGAATGCACAACATGCCACCTGTCCAGTAACTTCACCTCCTTCTCTAGGTACTTCACAGATTGTCTGTAGTAGTCTCCCACAGTCTGAGGACCCTCGACTGGGTAACAAATTGATCATGCATGAGTGTTCCCTTCTAGTCTAAGGGAGCAAAATCTTTCTCAACCAGGTGAAGACCAAGCCTAAAGGTAAAGGCAGAGGACCCCTGGATGGTTAAGTCCAGTCAAGCTTGACTATGGAGTGTGGCACTCATCAGGGCCATCTTACCCATAGGTGCTAGGGGTGCAGGGCACCCGGGTGCCGGGCTCTCAGGGGTGTCAGGCCAAGAGTCCAGGGCCCGAGAAAGAGCCCGCCCATTGGCCGGAGTGCCACAGAGGGCTCTTCTGCTGCAGGCGGCTCTGCGTCGTGAGTTTGGGGACGACCGAGCCAGCGAGATGCTGAGGCGGCCAGCCAGCTCTGCCCTCCTGCGTGCCTGGGACTAGGCAACCGGGGGGGGGGCATCGGGTGGATCTTTGCACCCCAGCACTGCATATGCTTAAGACAGCCCTGGCACCCATCTTGCTTTAGGCCAAGTGAGCCGACGTTTTCCCGCAGACAGCCCATGACTAAACCGCTTCCGGTGCAATGGGACACCGTGATGAGTGCCAGAGCGCATGTAAACAGTGTTTACCTTCCCACCGCAAAGGTACCTATTTATCTATTTGCATTGGTATGCTTTCAAACTGCTAGGTTGGTAGGAGCTGGGGCAGAGGAATGGGAGTTCACCCTGGCACATGGATTTGAACCACCGACCTTCCAATCGGCAAGCCCAAGAAGCTCAGTCGTTTAGAGCACATCGCCAGCTGCTCCCGTTCGACCTTAGACCAAGCCTACCATGAGCACTGTGATGATCAGGCACATTGCAGAAATGCATCCTTGGAAGATACCCCTTGGGTCACCAAATCCAACCACCTGTCAGAGGCAGCCAAGCATTATGAGCGGAACACGGATGTCAGAATCTGCCCTTGGAGATTTGTGTCAAAGGGGATAATCTGATTGTTGTGCTTCCTCGAGATGGTAGCTGAGGAGGCAGCTGCAGCTTCATCCTCCCGAAATGGCTGCTGACATGCACCGAGGAGCTTCGAGGCAAACCGATTACGCTCCTGCTCCATTAGGACGAAAGCGTCAGGCCTATGTGTTGAATCTGTTCTGGCACCACTATTATCCTCACTAATGATGTTTCCATGAAAACATAAAGATCAAGGAAAGAAAAGGGAATAACAACATCTTTCATTGTGTTGCTGTATGTCTGATAAAGTCATTAGGGAAAACAAGAAAATGGCTTTTTGATGCTGATGTTGCATAAACATGTTTTCCGAGGGAAAATGTTTTCACATTATCTTAAGAGATGAAAGAGGGCGGGGGAGAGAATAAGCTCTCGGGCTCTCCACACCAAAGGCTGAAGAGAATCAGAGAGGTTCTCTCTGCCACTTACTGTGGCCCAGAAGGTTGGATTTCCACCCTGTTTTGCCCAAAGAGAAAGGTCAAGGTGAATGTTGAGGTTCCTAGTTGAACGAAACATCTGCAAGTTGAGGGAAGCCAACAAATTTTCTCAGGAGGATGTTCACCGCACATTCCTGCACAGTTTTGGGGTGAACCAATAGCGCTGGTGGTCAACTGCTGGACCACGGTCGAAATCCACATATTTATTTATTATTTATTTCATTTCATAACATTTATGTACCTATTGTTTGGAAAAAAGGAACCTCAGAGTGCTTCACAAAAAAACAACAACAATCCAGTCTGTGCCTTAGAGGCCAATGACCCAGTCATGATGCAAAAAATGAAGGAGACACTGGGTAAACATTAAAACATAAGATGAGACTGCTGTGTGATCACCAATGGCCCGTTTAGTGCATCACCTTCTTCTCAGAGGGGTCAACCAGATGCCTGAGGAAAACCCTGAAAAATTTGTTTCATATGCCCAGGTTGCATTTCGTATGTTTTAGGGAGTATTGACATAAATGCTTTTGCTTGCTTGCTAACATGCATATAAAAGACAGGTACTCTATTTATGAAATGCGTTTGAGTTGGGAAAGTATAAATGAAATGATGATGATGATAAATGGATATTTCGCGCAAGTGGTGTGTGTCACATAAAGCTGCATTTTAGGCACACCTTTCCTGCATTAAACACATTTTTCTACTTTTTTTGTTTTTGCTTGGAGACTTGCTTAAAAAACAAAAAACTCATAGGACTTCAAATATCAAAGGATAGCTGTGATCTGGTTTGCCCATTGTTTCAGGAAGTGAAAATGAAGTACCATACTTTTCTGTGTATAAGACTCCCCCATGTATTTCGTGGGACTCGATTTTATGAAAATGGGGGGAGATGACTCAGAGTTGTTGAGCTTTTTTTTGGGGGGGGGATTGCCAAAAATCGCTCACCCGCAGCACCGACACCGACAATTGCCGGCAGCCACCAATCCACCTCCCACTTGCCGTAGTGACGGCCGATCGCCAACAGACTCTTCCCCAGCAGAAAATCACTAACCCGACTGAGAAAAGCTGTCCGCTGACAATCGTGCGCATCCCAGAACAGCCACCGCCAATCGCGGCAGCGGCAGCCAATCCACAGCAGTCCTTGCTGCAGAAACCAATCACCAACCCAATTAGAGCAGCAGCAGCCAATCCAAAGCAGCCCTTCTAGCAGTCAACAATCCACCACCAAATCTCTTGCTCGCGGCTGCAGCCAATCACCTGTCCACTCCATTCATTATCCATGTATAAGACAAGGCACGTTTTTGAACATTATTTTAGAGTAAAAAAACCTCGTCTTATACATGGAAAAGTACAGAATGTTCACAATAAAATGCAAACTGAACTGAAATTTTCCCCTATCCTAATTATTGCTCAAGCAGGACCCTGAAAATACATATTTAATTCAATTTGGGTCCCATTCAGTGGCAACTATAGCTGTAGTGTGAGAAAGTTAGCATACCTATTGGAGTAGCCTTAGACTCAGCTGAAGAGGCTGGTGACCTGCAGAATCCTTATATGGATAGTCTTTGGGTATTGTTGGAGGGACAGGGCGGGATAAAAGTTTTTGAAAGCAGAAGTTGAGATTTAGATGAGGAGAAGCAGTTTAAGGGCCATTTCAAACCTGGTTGCTGAAATAGACCCATTTGCCTCACAAGAAGCATCCGAAATATGTCTCATATTTTGCTTTATATGTCTCATATTTTTCTTTTACACATTCACACCTTAAAGAATGTGAATAGGCAATGAACTTCTCATCTCCATGTTTCCCGTCTGGACCGTTCTGTACTTTCTCCCCTTCTTTCCATGAACCCATCATTAGAGATGTAAGAAAGCAATGATTTATTATCTGACCCACATTCTTCACAATCATCACTGCTTCCATTCTACTGCAGGTTGGTTTCCACCAAAGACTCTACTATTTGTCTTGCTGCCTACAATTTAACATAACTTACATAACTGTTTATATAGGGACACGGGTGGCGCTGTGGTCTAAACCACTGAGCCTCTTGGGCTTGCCGATCAGAAGGTCAATGGTTTGAATCCATGTGATGGTGGTGAGCTCTCATTGCTCTGTTCCAGCTCCTGCCAACCTAGCAGTTGAAAGCATGCCAGTGCGAGTAGATAAATAGGCACCATTGCAGCTGGAAGGTAAACAGTGTTTCCGTGAGCTCTGGTTTCCGTCACAGTGTCCCGTTCTGCCAGAAGGAGTTTAGTCCTGCTAAACATGACCCGGAAAGCTGTCTGTGGGCAAACAGCAAGGATAATATACAAAACCGTGAACAGCTATAGATGAAGATTTATTGAATCATGAACTAAACTGACAATGTCATACAAAAAGCATACATGGTATTTCCTCAGAGGCAAAAGCCTGTATATGCTTTCAAACATTAAAGCAAAGTTAGCTTTATTTGAATGATGAGTGTTTGAGTTTCTTAGAATAGCTTAGCTATGAGGAATATCCTAGTTTTGTGTTGATGATAAAGTCCAGTCCTTGACGAAACTGCTGGTGAAATGGGAAGATTCGAAGCTGGCCACCCGTCGGGAAGACAGACCCATACGTTTGATGGACTTTGCTTAACCATCTTTAACACTGGAAAGATAGACCCATATGTCTGATGGACTTTGCATAACCATCTCTAACACTATATATTGCACTTTGAATTAGCACTTTAATGTTTGAAAGTATATACAGGCTTTTGCCTCTGAGGAAATACCCATGTATGCTTTTTGTATGACATTGTCAGTTTAGTTCATGATTCAATACATCTTCATCTATAGCTGTTCACGGTTTTGTATATTATCCTTTGTATAGTTACCGTGACTGTCTGTTGTTGTTTCTACTGTGGGCAAACACCAGCTCCCTCGGCCTGAAAGCAAGATGAGCACCACAACCCCATAGTCACCTTTGACTGGACTTAACTGTCCAGGGGTCCTTTACCTTTTTACCTTTATAACTGTTTATACAACTTACATCAATTTCAACGTAAAGGAACCATCAATACAATCAAAACCAATATAATTAATTGTGTGTTGTTGGCAAATTTAAAACTAGTGAACAATGTGAAAAAATGAAGATCATATTCAATAGACTTTGTTCCATTCCTGATGATAGATGAACTCATGGCCTGCAGCAATTTCTCCTTTCTTTTGCATTTCCATTGGAATTCTCTGACATTCCTACCCACAAGATCCCATTCCATGAACCAAACCCACTTATTCTGTGTGTTAACATAGAAAGGAACGGTTCTAGCTCTGTGACAGAACATCTGCATTAAATGCAGGAGGACTCAAGTTCAGTCCCTGGCATCATCTTCAGGCATAGCTGTCTGAAATCCTGGAGGGCTACTGCCAAACAGGGTAGAAAATACCAAACTAGATGGACCAATTTGTTTGACTCGGGTTACAGCAGCTTTTTGTTTCTTGGAGTGCTTTTTCCATCCATTTCTATGTGAAAGTAAAACTTTGGGGTTAGGATGAAATCAAATCACTTAATTTTTTATCTCCCATTCTTTAGAAATGTTCATTGTTTATATTAATTGTTTCAGCTGAGCACTCAAAAGTACTTATTATGTCCCAGATAGGCAGGAAAGGACACACACACATAGGTGAAACTATCCCCCTTTCTATTGTGTTTTTCCAGGCTGCAGGGATCCATGCATGCAACAACCCTCTCGAAAGAGACTAATTGGATGTGTCCCTCCCCCCCCCCCCCGCATCTTGAGGTTTAGGAGGTGTGGGCTGAAACAATGTTCAATCAATGACAAAGCAAACCTGTTAATTTCAGATTCACGGGTTTTGTTATTATGACTATAGAAGAGGTCCCAATTTGGTCTAGGGTGCAGAGTGGATAACCCAACATGGACATGATTGTAATTATTTAACAGAATCAGACTTTTTTTTAAAAAAAAAAAGGGGGGGGGGAAGCAGGATGCAAAATGGCACCTATTCATTAAAACTGAAAAGAATGAAAGGTTATTAATCACTGTAGTGGAAGGCAGCACAAAAAAGAGAAAGACTTCATAGGAACTGAGTTCTTGCAAATACCATCCTTCTCATAGGGTCCAGCTTTGAAAAAGCCTTCAACCCTTCCAGGTTAAACATCCCCAACTCCCTCAGCCATTCCTCATAAGGCTTAGTTTCCAGAGCCTTCCTCTGCGCATGTTCTAGCATGTCAATATCCTTTTTAAAACTGTGGTGCCCAGAACTGGACACAGGACTCCAGGTGGGGCCTGACCAAGGCAGAATAGAGTTGTACTGTTACTTCCCTTGATCTGGGTCAACAGATCATGGAGTGACTTGTTTGCATGATGGGTTTCTTTAGGGCTGCGCACAGGATTTGGCTAAGGGTCACTGTGGATCTAGTTGGATGACCCAGAGGGATCCAGGGCATGTCAACATGCAAGAAGGAAAGGCATGCATTGGGTTTCCCTTGAGAAGCTGAGACCTGCCTGACCACCAGCTGTACCTTCCCATGAGAAATGTGCACCACCACAGAACAAAGACTCTTCCCTTCCCCTTCCTGGTGGATTCTCTCCCACTCACGGCACACATAGGGGCCACCCAATACTTGTGGATGGAAACTCTCACCCAATACTTGTGGATGGAAACTCTCAGACTGTCTCGCAAGAGTGGTGCATGCTCTAGTTATCTCCCGCTTGGACTACCGCAATGCACTCTACGTGGGGCTACCTTTGAAGGTGACCCGGAAACTGCAATTAATCCAGAATGCGGCGGCTAGACTGGTGACTGGGAGTGGCCGCTGGGACCACATAACACCGGTCCTGAGAGAACTACATTGGCTCCCAGTACGTTTCCGAGCACAATTCAAAGTGTTGGTGCTGACCTTTAAAGCCCTAAACGGCCTCGGTCATGTGTACCTGAAGGAGCGTCTCCACCCCCATTGTTCAGCCCGGACACTGAGATCCAGCACCGAGGGCCTTCTGGCGGTTCCCTCATTGCGAGAAGTGAGGTTATAGAAACCAGACAGAGGGCCTTCTTGGTAGTGGCACCCTCCCTGTGGAATGCCCTTCCAGCAGATGTCAAGGAAATAAGCAGCTATCCTATTTTTAAAAGACATCTGAAGGCAGCCCTGTTTAGGGAAGTTTTTAATATTTAATGCTGTATTGTTTTAACATTTGCCTGGAAACCACCCAGAGTGGCTGGGGAAACTCGGCCAGATGGGCGGGGTAAAAATAATAATTATTATTATTATTATTATTATTATTATTATTATTATTATTATTATTATTATTATATTCCTCAGTGTGGAATCACATCTGTAAAAGCTGTCATGAAACCCTCTTGCGTGTGTCACTAAATTAAGTTGCAGTTGCACGCATGCATAATCATGTTGTTGTTGTTGTTGTTAATATCCCCCATTTCCCCAGACTGAGACTCAAGGCGGGTTACACAAATTAAAACAATACAAATGAAATAGAAACAGCTAAAAACACGTAAAAATGAATTAAACACTAATCAAATTACACACACACACACACACACAAACACACACACACACAACACACACACACACACACACAATCTCTCTCTCACACACATACAGAGAGAGATCTATTGTGTTATTACACTGCCCCCAGCCAACTCAAGGGGACTTGTGCAGGAGGAGTTCCCAGTGCCAGAAGCTCTGGCCAGGGTCCACCAATAATCCTTATTTGCAAAACCAAGGCTGCGTCTCTCTTCCAATCCCAGAGCCATCTGCATTTGACTGCAAAAGGTGTGCTTGATATCTTCCCCACTCTACAGTTTGCAACCTAATTTGGAAACCCTTCAGATGAGAAAAGGGGATGGCTTCTACTGCAACCACATTAGCTTGTAAAGTAAACATGGAGGAATGGGTTACTGATCATAAACAAGCTGTTTGCCATTTGTCATTTGCAGTATATGCGCTGGATCTCATTCAGAAGAGCAAGATGCCGGGGTTTGTTTTCATAATGGCGCTCACCGTTGCCAGGGACTCGTTACGATCCCAAACATAAATAAACCCAGTAATATACATTGTATGCCATTCTGTTCACTCAATCTTCCGTATTAGATCCTGAAAAGTATTATGGTATGCCTATACCTTATGTCCTATATAGCTGAATGCTAACCTTCCTGCTACTCTAACTGAAAAAGGGTGGGTTGGTAGAAACTCAGAACGATGAACCTTTTGGCATGAACAGGGGGCCAGTTCACACAAACACACGCCCCACACATTCACAGCAGAATGTAGATTGCAATAATAGTAATACCTGCCCTCCTAAGTATTACTGTTATTGATTGATTGATTGATTGATTGATTGATTACCCACCATTCACCCTAAGGTCTCAGGGTGGGTTGCAACATTAAAAAATCTTTTAAAAAATGTTCAAAACTACTTAAAATAATAAAAATAAGGTGGATCCAACATACAACTCAAGTATCAAGAAGTGTGCCTTCACAGGATACAATGAAGGTGCACACCCTCCAATATTCTCCAGCCAAAGATTCAGGATGTGTGACTTTTGATGCTGCACTGCCGTGTGAGTCAGCTGGTTCACCCAGAAGTACAGGCACCAAAAGATGCGCTGGTCAGCTGGCCGCCTCCCCTGCTGCAGTCCCTACCTGACAACTACTTGCTCTCTTCCTCCACCCAGGGGCAGAGGAAGGGGTGTGTGGTGGGTGTGGTCTGCCCTGGGTGTCACCACTGAGGGGGGTGATAAAATGCTGGGTGGCACTCACCACAGGGCCTGCAGTGCACCCGAGCCACTTCTCTCCTGGGAGAGACGCGGTAGCTTGGGCGCGCACAGGATCTGTGCTGCCCAAATGGTCCGCCTGCTGCCTCCCACCCCTCTGTGGTGCGCCCTGCCCTTGTGCCGCCCCTGGGCAAGCCGCCCCAGGAACCCAAGCAGCTTCCTCCAGCGCTGCCTCCACCCCCACCCCACCTAATGCCACCATGGCAGTGGAAATGACTTGTGCAGTGGCAGAGAGAGGCCAACAAGCAAGTCGCACGCATCTGACACCCCTGCTCCGGTGGGGAGATGCCTGCCCTGGGCACAAGGGTTCCACTTGAGGAAGGTTCCCCTGCTGAGTGCAAACACTGGCTGCAAGCACCGGCTCATTCTCCTCCCATGTTCAGTGTTTGTGGTGCTGGAGTGTAAAAATGGGACATTCACGGATGAAATCAAAACTCAGGATTGCTTTTGTCCCAGCTAAATAGGGACACTTGATGAGTATGAAGGTGACAAATGCAACTCTGTGGGGAGCGATAGCTTAGGGGCCAACACAGAGAATGCCCTTTCCCAGGCGATCCACCCATGCCAATCCCCTCTGACAATCTCAGTGCACGAAAGGGTCTTTCAGGTATTTGGGGGCTGAGTTATTTATGGTTTGATACATTAGCTTGAGCACCTTAAATTGGGCCCGGGAAAGAACTGGCAACTGGTGGAGCTGTTTTAAAACAGGGACTAAATGAAATACAAATGGGACCCCGGCCAGTAACCTGTCTGTTGCATTTTCGACCTGCTGAAGTTCCCCAGCCATCTTCAAGGACAGTTCCACATACAGTGCATTGCAATAATCCAGTAATCCAAGTAGTTCGTGAAAATATTAAGAATATAAAGAATCCTCCTTATGGCTATTGGCAATTTTGGCTATCCTCTACTTCCAGTGTCAGATGTAGTGCAGCTCTGATTACCAGCTGCTAGGGCTCACAAATGGAGAAAGTGCTGTTGTACCCAAGTCTTGGTTCCAGGCTTCCCCTGGGCGGCTGGATGGCCAATATATAAAGAGGATGCTGAACTAGGTGGCCTGATTCAGCAGGGCTCTTTTGATGTTCTCACCAACTGCTCTTCCAGAATTCCAATTTCTTCGCCTGCCTATGTCTACTATCTGCCTCCAACGTGCTTCTGAATACCAGTTCCTGGTAACCACAGGAGGGAAGAGAGCTCCTGTGCTCCGGTCCTTGCTTGTGGGTTTGCCACAGGTGTCTGTGTGATGGCCTGGGATTCAGACTCAGATGCCGAACCTGAGGGATCCCAGCCGAACCTGAGGGATCCCAGCCTGCACAGGATTCCCTGCCTCCAGAACCAACAGAGCTGGGGCTGGGGCCTGAGTCTGAAGGGGACTCATCTGTACTGGATCCTCAGGTGCAGGCATCTGCTTAGTCTGCTCTGGCTCCTGATGGGATGGAGGACCCATTGCCTGCAGGTGCTCCACTCTCAGCCCTGCCAGGGGAAGCTGAAGTTGCCTCTGGGTCCGGTAACCCTTCAGCCTCTCCTGAGCTGCAGAGGCTCAGGGCAGAGAGGTGAAGGGAACTAAGTTCCCGCAGGAGGAGTGCTTGCCTCCAAGCCAGGAGAGGCGAGTCACCTGAGGATCGGGTCCGCCCTATGCCTCAGGGCAGATAAGAGCCGGCCAGCCCCAGCCCCAAGTTGCAGGAGCAACATTGTTGGTGACCAGTTCCTGCCAGTGTTCCTGCTTGAAACCTGTCCTGCTTTCCTGCCTGAGCTCCTGACCTGCCCTGGTTCCCTGCTTGCCTACCTGTTCCTGATTTCGCCTGACTCCCTGCCCTGCACCCAGCTTCAGTTATTACGGACTGCCTCTACGTTGTACCTGTGGGATGTAAACACTAGAGCAGTCAAGTACAACAATGCTAGAGCAGACAATGGAGATTGCCTCAGTCCTCCAGCCACAACTTCCTGGTCACATGGATTGAGACAATTTCCTCTTGCAACTAGATGTGGGAGTGGCTTCACCTGGGAAGGTATGAACAAAGAACCCACAGGTCAGCGGCCATTCCATTCCACTCTCTCACTCGAACTGTGAGGAGGATGCTCAGTTGGCTTCCAGCCAACTGGGGCCTAGTGGACTTCTCTCCCACATGGGGAGATTCCAATTGTAAATATCTTTACTAAGAATAAGCCTGCCTTCTTTGGGATTTGTCTTGAGCTGGATATATGTGAGTAAACATTTTATACCTTTTTATAGAAGACGTGTGTTGTGCCTTATTTGAAGAGGGACAAAGGGGAAATATAGTGACAAACCAGGAAACTAGATTAAGTTGATTCTAGTGAATCAAAGCAACTTCAGCTGTGTGCATTTTAAAAGGGAATGTTACTCTGCTAGTTGAACTTGTTAGCACAAGTTAGGATGAGATATATTAAATTATAAATCTCCATCCACGTTCCAAAACATTCCCACAGTACCTCAAACCGGACTTAGACCTCGCCTCTCGGGTAACCCACGGGACCAGCACAGCCTGGTTGTGAAAACAGGATCCTGGACTAGATGGGCAATTAGCCTCATCCAACAGACTCTTCTCATATACTTGTTTCCTCCCTCCTCCCTGCTTCCCTTCCTTTTATCAGTCCCCATCACGTCTCTCTCCTGCCTCATGTCTGTTGTTTTCCTCCCTTTCCCCATAGACAAATGCTCAATGCTCATGTAGCAGGCAGCGGTGGCAGCAACTTGGGTGAATGAAGCCCAGACACCTTTTTCATACCTCTTTCTCCAAATTCTCATTTTTCAGAGTGAAAAGCCTTAAGAAAATGCAGGTAGCTGATCTGGAGCATCACAAAAGAGCTGCCATTTGTTACTCACTTAATTTATGATATGTTGGTGTGTATACACTTGGGCAAAAAAAATGAAAGGCACAAATACAGGATGGGTGACGCCTGGCTTGAAAGCAGTACAAGTGAAAAGGATCTAGGAGTCTTGGTGGACCACAAACTCGATATGAGTCAACAGTGTGATGCAGCAGCTAAAAAAGCCAATGCAATTCTGGGCTGCATCAATAGGAGTATAGCATCTAGATCAAGGGAAGTAATAGTACCACTGTATTCCGCTCTGGTCAGACCTCACCTGGAATACTGTGTCCAGTTCTGGGCACCACAGTTCAAGAAGGATACTGACAAGCTGGAACGTGTCCAGAGGAGGGCAACCAAAATGGTCAAAGGCCTGGAAACTATGCCTTATGAGGAACGGCTTAGGGAGCTGGGTATGTTTAGCCTGGAGAAGAGACGGTTAAGGGGTGATATGATAGCCATGTTCAAATATATAAAAGGATGTCATACAGAGGAGGGAGAAAAGTTGTTTTCTGCTGCTCCTGAGAAGAGGACATGGAGCAATGGATTCAAACTACAAGAAAGAAGATTCCACCTAAACATTAGGAAGAACTTCCTGACAGTAAGAGCTGTTTGACAGTGGAATTTGCTGCCAAGGAGTGTGGTGGAGTCTCCTTCTTTGGAGGTCTTTAAGCAGAGGCTTGACAGCCACCTGTCAGGAATGCTTTGATGGTGTTTCCTGCTTGGCAGGGGGTTGGACTGGATGGCCCTTGTGGTCTCTTCCAACTCTATGATTCTATGATTTTGGTCAAGGAGGCAGAGAGGTACTGTAGCTCAAAGGAAGAGCATCTGCTTTGAATGCAGAAGGCACCAGCTTCAATCCCAGGTGATGTCAGGGGCTGGCCGGTTTCCGAAGCGGTGCCAGAGGAGACAGCTGACCTAGATAGGGCTCCGCTGACGCCCAAAGAGTTATTGAGGGTCTGGGATCAGGAACAGGCACAGCCCCTGCTGACGCCAGAGCAGGTAGTGCAGCAATGGAAGGAAAGCTCCACCAGAGCGCTAGCACAGCCAATGGGAAGGGATCAGAATATGGAGACCGAGGAGGAGTTGAGGCTTAGAGAGCCTACCGGAGCATCAGACACCACAAGCGGGGAAGGTGAAAGCGAAAGGGAAGGGGGAGCCGTAGGGCTGCCCAGGTCAAGGGCGCGGAAGCGGAAAAAGGAGAGGCGGAGACTAGGCTTTCCGAAGCTCCTATGCTGGGGGCGGAGCCGCAAATCCGTACTAGAAGGATCTGACTCCGAGGGGTCGGATGCATAATCGCAAGGTCTGGATTATCAATGTTATGAAATAAAGTGATTAGTTTAGCAGACTGCGTTTTGTGGATGCTTACTTCCGAGGAGACACCCATCCGTCTCACAGCATCCTTCTAGTCTTCGTCACCTCCTCAGAAGTAAAGCACAACCAGCATGAGCAGCGCGGAAGAAGCCGCAGCGTTAGCTGCCCAAGGAGCCGGCGGTGGAGGTGCCCCTACCTGGGAAGATAGAGCTCGTGAGCTAGAGGTACTGTACCGAATTAGTCAAGCCAGGTTGGAGGAGGCAAGGATCCACGCTGAGCAGGGCAGGAGTGCGCAGGCGGGCAGGCGAATCACCATGCTAACAAGCAGGTTTCAGGGCAGACCAGAACAGTACATAGGTTTTAGAACGGACATGCTATATGCCCTGGAACTACAAAAAGACTCATTTAAAAATGAGGAAGAGCAGGTCGGATTTGTAATTTCGCATTTTGAATCACATGCTCGAGATTGGGTGAGGCCACTGATTATGGCCAAGGACCCAGCGCTTCAGAGAGTAAAGGAGTTATTTAAAGCGATGGACGCTGTTTATACGAGCATTTCGGAACAGGGGGATGGAGACGTGCCCGCTGCACAGAATTTCGCTGAGGAGTTGGAAGCATTGCACCAATTGCTCAGTGACAATTTGGAGCGGGCTAAAGCAGCCTACAAGACGGCAGCGGACCGGCACTGCAGGGAGGGGGAGGACATCCAGGTGGGAGATATGGTATGGTTGTCCACACAAGGGCTGCCCATTCGCGGCAGGTGCAAGAAGCTGCAGCAACGTAGACTGGGGCCTTTTGAGGTAGTGGAGCAGATCAACCCCGTGGCTTTCAAACTGCGACTGACGGACGACATGAGGATTCACCCGGTGTTCCACAGGTCTCTCCTGTCCAAGTACAGGGAACCTCACAGGTACCAACAGGGCTACCAGCAGGGGTCGCAGGGGTTACCGATGGTGGAACCGGAACTATTCAACGAGGCCACCGAGATTTTGGACTCCAGGTGGCAAGGGGATGAACTGCAGTATTTGGTAGCGTGGGAGGGGGAGCCAGCGTCGGAAAATGCATGGATCCCGGCAGAGGAAGTCACCAAGGAGCATCTGGTGTGGGAATTTCACGAACTATTCCCGCACAAGCCCAAACCATACCGTTGGCAACTGAGAGACGTGTTTCAGCCCACAGACTCGGAGGAAGGGGACTTCTGGGGTTTCCCACCATCAGGGGGGAGTGAAGGGTACCCAATGGTAGGAGAAGGGACCGAGAGTGCAGAACCCCTTTCTCCACCCATGGCCAGGGAGGATTGGGAAGACCTGTTTGCCTCATCGTCCAGTGGCGACACCACAATATTCTTAGGTTTCCCTTCCTCCCCTGACACAGCAGACGAGTCTTGGGGGGAGCTGGGAGATCTAGCAAGGGACTCCAAAACCAATCTGCCCCAACCAGGTGTGCCTTTTCAGGAGGGGAAGGGGGGCTTGGAAGGGGGGATGGATGTCAGGGGCTGGCCGGTTTCCGAAGCGGTGCCAGAGGAGACAGCTGACCTAGATAGGGCTCCGCTGACGCCCGAAGAGTTATTGAGGGTCTGGGATCAGGAACAGGCACAGCCCCTGCTGACGCCAGAGCAGGTAGTGCAGCAATGGGAGGAAAGCTCCACCAGAGCGCTAGCACAGCCAATGGGAAGGGATCAGAATATGGAGACCGAGGAGGAGTTGAGGCTTAGAGAGCCTACCGGAGCATCAGACACCACAAGCGGGGAAGGTGAAAGCGAAAGGGAAGGGGGAGCCGTAGGGCTGCCCAGGTCAAGGGCGCGGAAGCGGAAAAAGGAGAGGCGGAGACTAGGCTTTCCGAAGCTCCTATGCTGGGGGCGGAGCCGCAAATCCGTACTAGAAGGATCTGACTCCGAGGGGTCGGATGCATAATCGCAAGGTCTGGATTATCAATGTTATGAAATAAAGTGATTAGTTTAGCAGACTGCGTTTTGTGGATGCTTACTTCCGAGGAGACACCCATCCGTCTCACAGGTAGTTATGGGAGAAACACCTCCTAAAACCCTGGTTAGGTATTACCAGCCAGTATAGACAGCCACTAAGCTAGCTGGACCAATGGCATAAGACAGCTTCCTAGGTCCCTCCAGGCATATAAATGAGAACAGCAGATGTATCACGTGAGTGTAAGGCTCTGGGATATGGAGGGTGGAGATCCCCACCTTCTTTAATTCAGCGCTGCCTTCATATATTTTGGACCATGCCACAGAATCCCTCAGGAGGGATACAAACCTTCAGAATCGAAGGTTTATGACTCTTAGGTTTTATGTTCCTTCCCCATGAGGTTAATATAGGTGCAACAATGGCTTGAAAGTTGTTTTGCAGTGGTGTGCAATTAAAGGCCTGGCAGGTATATAATTTAGTGTGGCATTAATTGGCTGGAGATGGAGCATAAACGAGGAGCACAGCGCGTGAGAGTGCAAGTCTTGCCTAGTTTACTTTAGGAAGGACAAGCCGCTAATATGATCCCAACAATTCAGCCGTGAAAACCAGTTGACTCTCATTCATCTGGGCTGCCATTTTTCTTCAACGAGCTGTTGGATCAGACAGTTTCCTTTCCTTTCCTTTTTTTATTTTTATTTGCTGGGAGTAAATCAACAGAGATCCATTTCAGGAACCACATTGATGTTTAAAAATTTTTTTAAAAAAAATAACGGGCAAGGGTTTTATTTTCAGTTGTGTGTTTAGTCAGCTATTCCCTCCAGGAATCAATTCAGAGTTATTTTTTAAAAAAGAGAGAGAACAATAGCTGGATCATACCTTCAGTGTAAAAAAATAAACCGACTCTGTAAAATGTGAAACGTGTCCTTACAAGATGGGGTGGGAAGATCCACGGTAGTTGTCTGCACCTAGTCATTCAGCAGCAAATGGTCCTAACTAGGATCCACCATGGTTCTACCTAACATGCATTGTAGGATTCGGGCAAGAGATACAGAACAATTAAATCAAGAACAAATAGACTAAAAAATAGTTTTTATCCAAGAGCTTTGGGGAGTCGTGATGGATGGTATGTATGTGTATGTGTGGTTGTAAATGTATAAATGTGTATATGTGGCTGTAAATGTGGGGCATTCATTGTGGCATTCAATTTCGTTGTACTATATACAATGACAATAATAATAATAATAAAATAATAATAATAATAATAATAATAATAATAATAATAATTTTTTTGTACCCCGCCCATCTGGCTGGGTCTCCCCAGCCACTCTGGGTGGCCTCCAACAGACATTAAAATACATTTAAATATCACAAGTTAAAAACTTCCCTAAATAGGGCTGCCTTGAGGTATTTTCTGAATGTCAGATAGTTGTTTATCTCTTTGACCTCTGCTGGGAGGGCATTCCACAGGGTGGGTGCCACTACTGAGAAGGCCCTCTGCCTGGTTCCCTGTAGCTTTGCTTCTCGCAGTAAAGTATCTATCTATCATCTATCCATTTATTTATCTATCTATCGCTATCTATCTATCTATCTATCTATCTATCTAGGATTGTTATAAAGGGGTGGAAACGACATTCATGGTACCCTGAGTTCCTTGGAGACAGTGTAAAGGAAGATTCATTCCAATAGGCATGCATACGTATCTATGTTTGTATGCATGCATGCATGCATCAAAAGGTTCATCCAGTCATTTCACTGGGGTCCAGATCAGCACCACTGTGTTTGACCACAAAATAAAAACATGCGTATTTCTCAGAGTGATCCCTGATTGGCTGGGTTGCTCCCTGGGTTGGGTGCTTTCGCTATGCTCCATGGGGGCCATTGTTGTTTACTGGGAGGGAAAGGAGGAGGTGCAAGAAGGCCCCTGAAGTAATTGAAGCTTTTTTCGCAGAGGATGTTTTGGACTGATTTCAGCACCAGATGATTAGATAGATAGATAGATAGATAGATAGATAGATAGATAGATAGATAGAAATCTGGACTTCCTACACAGTTATAAACTCCCTGTAACATCTCCCATTCAAGCTTTGAACTGGGTGGCGTTTGGCATGCATAGTTTGAAAAGAATGATGTTAATTTCTGCAAAACATCAGCTACCTCATAACTCTAGTGATTAATAACAATCTCCAAAGGCTCCATCTTCCCGTGATACTTTCATTTGTGCAGTAATAAAGCTCCCCTTTTCTTGCTTAATAAAAACAATGAGGAAACAAATGAATGTGCAAACAGTGGAACTTTTGAGGAATTAATTCCATGGCACGGAGGAAAGTTTTTTATCATGCTGCAAGCACCCGAAAGGTGCACATTACTCTTCCCTGGAGCTGCTCGCCATGCATGTGTTATACTGAGACAGCACCAGGTTCAGAGCCAGATGCTCTTAGGAATACAAACCCCTCAAGGGATTGTATATGTGGTAAGGCCCCTGGCAACCTGAATGAGTTTGTAGGCACCAAACAGAGCTGGGCTGAAGCCAACGGGGGAGACACAGATTCTGACCACTCAGAATGGATGTGAAAATGTTGTTCAGATGCAAGTGGACATAAGAATATAAGCAGAGCCTGCTGGATCAGGCCAATGGCTCATCTAGTCCAGCATCCTGTTCTCACAGTTGCCAACCAGATGCCCCAAACCCACAAGCAGGATTTGAGCATGCAAGCATTCTCCCCTCCCATGGTTTCTAGCAACAGGTATACAGAAGATTTGCTGCCTCCAATTGTGGAGGCAGAGCATAGGCATCATCCTTGGACTCCCAACTGTTATTAAATATGAAACAATGTGTGCAGAATTAGGCATACACACAATGGAATACTGGGCTTGGACTACTGCTATAAAATACTGGTTGCGTTGCCATTTCTGCTGTCTACCATCAAGCCTGCTCTCTGACCTGCTTAAGGATTCCTACAAATCTAGATGGTACCAACTCCTAGAAAATAAAATCAGATCTATAGGCATTGAGCTGGAGCCCTTGTACAACTCAAGCGAGCAACATATTTTTTACAATGTCCTGACCAGACTAAAGGATGTTGAGAGACAAAACATTGCGACAGCTGTAAATAGAGTTTGCTCACCCATATTCTATGATTTAAATATCTTAGACAGTAGGGTCAACTATGTTACTAAATTAATAATCCCAGCCCAACGTAGGGCATTTATGCTGGCCCGACTGAATGTCTTTCCTTCGGCATTTGTCAGGGGTAGATATCAGAACATTCTCCTCCATGAATTTTTCTAATCCTCTTTTAAAGCCACCTACAATGGTGGACATCACTAACACCTGTGCAAGCAACTTGCATTGTTTATGTAGGGCATGAAGAAGTGCTTTCTCTTCATAGAATCATCAAGTTGGAAAGGACCCAAGGGTCATCTAGTCCAACCCCCTGCAATACAGGAATTCCAGTTAAAGCATCCATGGCAGATGACAATCCAAGCTCTGCTTAAAAACTTCCAATGAAGGAGAGTCCACAACCACCCAAGCGAGACTGTTCCACTGATCTGGACACTATACTTTTGTTGACGCTGCCTAGAATAGGTTGTCCTAAATTTTCCAACATTCAGCTTTATTGGATGTCTATGAGTTCTAATATCATAAGAGAGGGGAAGACATTTTTTCCATACAGTTTGTCCATGCCATGCATAATTTTACAGAGTTCTATCACATCAATAATTGGGATGTGGGTGGTGCTGTGGTCTAAACCACAGAGCCTAGGGCTTGCCGATCAGAAGGTTGGTGGTTCAATTCCCCGCGACGGGGTGAGCTCCCATTGTACGTCCCTGCTCCTGCCCATCTAGCAGTTCAAAAGCACGTCAAAGTTCAAGTAGATAAATAGGTACCGCTCTGGCGGGAAGGTAAACAGCGTTTCCGTGTGCTGCTCTGGTTCGCCAGAAGCGGCTTAGTCATGCTGGCCACATGACCCAGAAGCTGTCTGCAGACAAATGCCGGCTCCCTCTGCCTATAGAGCGAGATGAGCACCGCAACTCCAGAGTTGTCCGTGACTGGACCTAACGGTCAGGGGTACCTTTACCTTTACCTTAGGGGGTTGGACTAGATGGCACTTGTTGTCCCTCCCATCTCTACAATTTTAGGATTCTACAGTCAGCTGCCCCCACCTGATCATCTTTGATGCACACACACTGCCACCGTGGTCAGAGGTGCAACATAGAGGCAGTCCGTAGTAACTGAAGCTGGGTACAGGGCAGGGAGTCAGGCAAAGTCAGGAAGAGGTATGCAAGCAGGGAACCAGGGTGGGTCAGAAGCTCAGGCAGGAAAGCAGGACAGGTTTCAAGCAGGAACTGGCAACCAACAATGTTGCTCCCACAACTTGGGGCTGGGGCTGGCTGGCTTTTATCTGCCCCGAGGCATAGGGTGGCCCTGATGCTCTGGGGACTCGCCTCTCCTGGCTTGGAGGTGAGCACTCCTCCTGCAGGAACTCAGTTCCCTTCGCCTCTCTGCCCTTCGCCTCTGCAGCTCAGGAGAGGCTGGAGGGTTACCGGACCCAGAGGCAACCTCAGCTTCCCCTGACGGGGCTGGGTGTGGAGCACCTGCAGGCAATGGGTCCTCCATCCCATCAGGAGCCAGAGCAGACTCAGCCGATGCCTGCACCTGAGGATCCAGCACAGGTGAGGACCCTTCAGACTCAAGCCCTAGCCCCGGCTCTGCTGGTTTTGGAGGCAGGGAATCCTGTGCAGGCTGGGATCCCTCAGGTTCAGCATCTGAGTCTGAATCCCAGGCCATCACACCGCCAAACTGTATCCATCCAGGCAGACGATGCCCATGCCCTAACGTTAAGGCAATTTGGAACAAGGCTTAGTGCAGGCGGAAGTCTCGCTCAGCTTCACCCGGTTTTCCTGGAACTGCCTCCCTGCTTAACTAATAGGCACGGCAGCCACATCTGTGGCGACATTACAGTCACGAGTTTCCAGTCTCTCCCCACTTCGTCAGGCCCTGTGCTAACCTTCACTTAATAAAAATGTGTTTTAGCCACAGGCTGTGAGTACTTCAGAGACATCCTGACTAGCAAAGTCAGAGACCTTTGTAATGTAATAAAAAAAAATATGGGCGAGCGAGAGAGGAAATATTGTGATAAATTGTTCACCCTGTGATCTTTTCCTGCCTATATATATATATATATATATATATATATATATATATATATTCTCTCCTCTAAGAAAATGAGGAGTCTGTTTCATTAAATCACTGTTTCCTTAATCAAGGAGCCCTTAAAAACATGCTTAAATAAAATACTACTTTAAAAAACGGGCTCTTTTTATACCAAGTGGAAGAGAGATAGTGTCGGAATATACAGTATATCAGCCTGAATTAGCTTTTCATGGCACAAGATGTAAACAAATCTATTTAATTAGAACACCTTGTTCGTGTCGCCTCCCGAGTTATTTTTCATTAGGAGGGGGAAAATGCTTATTGGGAAATTTCAGGCAGCATTATGCAAACTATCTAACAGTTGGGCTAGCTCTTAATTGCTCTCATTTCTGCTTGTTTGCTATTATGGATGCTGCATGGTAACCTTTGCAAGTCTCAGGCCCTCCCAGAAGCTGAGGACTACAATTCCCATCAGCCAAAGCCAGCATGGTCACACAGACAGGGCCTCATGGGATTTGTAGTCCAACGCAGCTGGAGGGCACTCCCTTACAATGGAGGGAGAGGTGAAAGAAACATTGATAAAGTCCCCCCTTTTTTTGCCCTAATATTAACTGATAACACAATAACTTGGGATCATGCATTGCCTCTTTTGTAGAAAATGTATACTTTTTCTGTGCATTCTGCAATTTGTGATCTGCAGAATGGTTGTGAAAAAGTCTGGATTATCCGTGCTTAGCCCTGCCTATTATTATTATTATTATTATTATTATTATTATTGCTTTTTCTGCTGGAATGTGCTGGAACACAGTTTCAGCAGTTTTTCTTTTTCTTTCTTCCCTGCTTTGCGTGTCGAGGTCCCCAAACCACCCCTCAAATAATTCACACATCAGTCAGAATTTTAGTTCTGGTTTTTGGCATGATTTTGGCCACAACTTTATTAAAATACAAACAATGTGAGTGGTTGCTTAGGCATTGGTTAAGACTATCTGCCCCACAGGGGACAGAACTGACGACCGTCAGTAAGGGGAAAACCCTCTGGAGAGATAAAGGGAGCCGGGTGGTCTGACCCTCCCCTCTCCCCCCCAGGCTCCCAGGGCTCTTACATGGCCCTAGCCCCCGACCGGGGGTTCGGACAAAAAAGCATCGAGCCCCTGGATTCCTTTAACAGAATTCCTCTAACACCAGCAACAATTGGAGGGGCAGACACAGTCAATGATAACCCCTCCTCCAACCAACATAATAACCAATGCCTAACCGCCAACCTTACAAGTTGTGACTATTTGCTACGCAGTAGATGAAAACCAGATGGCACCAGCCAATCAGCCAAATGGAAAAATTCCTGCCAGGCCCCTGCCCCAACAGCAGACGACCCCATGACAGGCATAGCAAGGTCAACGCAGAGGCCTAAAATATAGGGAGGGAGGGAGGGTGATCAGAAGCACGCAGCCAAGAGGGGGATCACGTTGCATACCCACCAATATATATCCGCTGGGCTGTCCATCAATAAATTGCAACATACAATTCTCCCCAACAACACCCAGGGTCCAATCACAACAGTGGCCATCCATACGATCCCGCCCAGCACCAGAGGGGTGACATGCTGGCCCCCACCGCAACACGTGCTCTCCATGAAGGAGAACATGCTTTGTCCAAGTGGTGAGGTGCGCATAGTTGTGTCCGAAGTGGCTTGAGTGGTTGAGGAAGCCAGCGGCAAGGGATGAGCCCAGCTTCTTGTCCCGTAATTTTGGTTTCAAGATGGTGTTGGCATTGACATCCCTAGCCTGCCACCCAAATCGGTAATATGTGTGGAAATAGTGGTGTTCTGCTCAGTTAAAAATGCACATGAAGAAGAAGAGTTTGGATTTGATATCCAGCTTTATCACTACCCGAAGGAGTCTCAAAGCAGCTAACATTCTTCTTTCCTTTCCTCCCCCACAACAAACACTCTGTGAGGTGAGTGGGGCTGAGAGACTTTAAAGAAGTGTGACTAGCCCAAGGTCACCCAGCAGCTGCATGTGGAGGAGTGGGGAAGCGAACCCGGTTCACCAGATTACGAGTCTACCGCCCTTAACCACTACACCACACCGAGAAATTTTAAGTGACTTTGCAGAAGAAATAATGACAAAATTTCCCAAGAGTTGGGGTGGGGGGACAAAATATCTCTTTAAAAAATCAAATATTCACCTATCTCAAGGGCTGGCACATAGAAGATGGGAGAAGCTTGTTTTCTGCTGCTCTGGAGGCAGGACCCAAAACCAATGTGCTCATATTCCAAGAAAGGAGATTCTGAATATATTTCAGGAAGAACTTTCTGACAGTAAGAGCTGTTCAGCAATGGAGCGGTCTCCCCCAGGAGGTTGTGTGGTCTCTTTCCTTGGAGGTTTCTAAGCAGTGGTTGGATGGCCATCTGTCATGGATGCTTGAGTAGAGATTCCTTCATTGCAGGGGGTTGGACTAGATGACCCTTGGAGTTCCTGCCCAACTCCACAATTCTATGATTCTAAGAAACACATAGACCTAATTGTGGGTTCTGCATTGCTTTTGTAAAATTATTTGCTTTGCTTCTTAAATACACACATGATCTGACAGAGGAAAACCTCCCAGACGCGAAAGAAAAATGTTTCCATCAAATTCTAGCTTAATTCTTTGTGGCACAATGGCTGCATTCAATCTAATGGAATATGACTTTCATACACCAACTGGAAATTTAACCTTGGCCACAAGTTATGGTGTACATTACAATACACTTTTATTATGTTGCCCTGTATTGTTGCTGTTACTTTAATCTATCGCTAAACCCCTAACAGTATGTCTGTGTCGGTGAAACGCATCTGTCAAAGCCTCAGTGGGGACATTAGCATGCAAATGTTTCTTGGTTTTTTTCTTGGAGGGGGGAGAGAAATTTAATATACTGTCCTAATATTCCAGCCAGAGGGGGGAAATGTTTATGAAAAAGTATCTCTTATTTCCTCCCTCACTCCCTTTCCTGGTAGGAGGAAAAGATTGTTCTTTTTTGAAGAAGAAAAAAAAGTCAGCTTGAAAGGCAAGTCAGTTCTTTCTCAAAACCCTCAGCAACAGAATCCTTTAAACCTAATGATGCAGTCTCTGATAAAAAAAAAACCTAAAGAATATACATGAGAGACTGTTCTGTAAACATTCCACAAAACATCAACGACATTAATATCGGTGTAGCTATCTTTTCTATATTACAGTCATATTTCAATAAGGGATGTTTCGTGGAAGCTGCCATCTTGGATTATTTCTTATTAGATTGTTGCAAAATATGCAGATTCCACCTCTGCTTCCTTCCCCTCCCCCCATCCCTCAGCTAGATTTATTGCAGGTTTTTAAAACCTGAACCACCAAAAAAAAAACACAATAAAAATTGGGGTGGGGAATACTATCTACACCTCTTTGCTGGAATTTTGAAACCTGCAGATACAGTACATTGGCCTTTCATAAGAAAGCTAAGCGCTTGTTCAGCTTTCCCACCAAACAGATGTTTGTGTGACAAGGTGTGCACCAGTTGACTTGTGCAGCTCAATTATTTGTATATACAAACATGCAAATTGCACACCCCCAAAAACTGCTTTTCTGTGGTCATTATAAGGTCATTGGAATATTTCTTTGGGCAAAACTTGCATCCATGGCTGGATTCACCAAGCAAGGAGATTCCACATCTTCCTTGGGCAATCGATTGCCACTTACAGAGAGATCTTCTGCTCTTCTCTAGTGCTTGCCTGGAAGAGACCCACTCTTTTCCCTGGAAGAGTCACACAGGACTGTATTGTCTGTACCAGTGATTCTCAAAATGTGGGTCACAGGGATGGATGGTTCAGTCCATGCATTTCTGGTCATTGTTTCTTTGGAATGTGTTCATTCATAAATCCAGTTCATCTCGTTTCTGCATTCATGCGTGATTTTTAGAAGCAACATTTTAAAAAAATCTGTATGAAAATTTACACTTAAATCTATATTTTAAGAATATTTTCTCAGGAATTGTGAATTTCTAAATGTATTTTTTCTCATTTTAAAAATGCATTATTATTATTTTGAGTCAAGAGCTGCACTCCAACCTTTTGCAGGGTTTTGCAGGAATGCCATGTTCTGATCTGCACATTAGCCCAGGAAGTGAAATCTGGTCAGTTTCTATTGCCATAAGAACAAAAATAGAATAAATTCCTCATTCACACCTTAATTGTGACCCACAGGTGGCTCTGAATATTTGGTACAACAACAAAATGAGGGCTCCCCGCCCCATTCCCAGAGTGCTTTAACAAACCATCCCTCTTCCCAAGGAGCTCTGCCATCTCCTGAGAAGCAGAGACAACCTAATTCTGAGTTCAGTGGAACAACCAAGAGAGGTCCCCTCTGCTGAACCTGCACGTGAGAGGGTCTGTAGGGAAGGGAGGGGTCTTTCATATACAGTGGTACCTTGGGTTACAGACACTTCAGGTTACAGACGCTTCAGGTTACAGACTCCGCTAACCCAGAAATAGTACCTCGGGTTAAGAACTTTGCTTCAGGATGAGAACAGAAATTGCGCGGCGGCAGCGGGAGGCCCCATTAGCTAAAGTGGTACCCCAGGTTAAGAACAGTTTCAGGTTAAGAATGGACCTCCAGAAAGAATTAAGTTCTTAACCCGAGGTACCACTGTATTCGGGATCTGGGTAATATAGGACTTTAAAGAGGGATTACGTGGGTGGCGCTGTGGGTTAAACCACAGAGCCTAGGGCTTGCTGATCAGAAGGTCGGCGGTTCAATTGCCCGCAATGGGGTGAGCTCCCGTTGCTCGGTCCTGGCTCCTGCCAACCTAGCAGTTCGAAAGCACGTCAAAGTGCAAGTTGATAAATAGGTACCGTTCCGGCAGGAAGGTAACCGGTGTTTCCGTGCGCTGCTCTGGTTCGCCAGAAGCTGCTTAGTCATGCTCGCCACATGACCTGGAAGTTGTACGCCGGCTCCCTCGGCCAATAAAGCGAGATGAGCGCCGCAACCCCAGAGTCATCCGCGACTGGACCTAATGGTCAGGGGTCCCTTTACCTTTATGCCACTGAATACCAGCTGATGGGAATTGCAGGTGGTCAGAGTGCTGGTGTTTTCTTCGCCAGCTTGCAGCCTTTCCTGAGGCATCTAGTTGGCCATTGTGTGAGCAGCATGCCAGGCCACTGACCTGTTCCACAGGTTCTTCTTATGTTCTTATGTTCTTATGCAAAGTCTCCTTTCAAGGTACTAACTTGAAAGCCTCCCCCCTGTTCCCTTTAAGTTGCCCTTTTATTTAAAATTATTCCAGCCAGCACAAGACTAATCAGGTTAGTGCAGCTTTGAGCAGGGTGATGTGGACAAGATGCAATACTATGGGAGTAAAGAAAAAAGGTCTGGGAAAGATGGGGATCACCAGCCTGGGAAGGTAGCCTATCTAGGAGAAGGAAAGCTTTGATCCTAAAACTCTGTTGCCTTGAGAATAGCCTACACTCATTCGTGAGAAAGGCTTTGGGAGTAAACCCTGAGGAAAAATCCATACCCACTGCCTTGAGGGACATCTTCAGGAGAAGAAAATGCTAAAGGGAGGGACCCTACAGAAATCTGGAGTGGAGTCTCTAAGACAGTTGGATGGCAACTTGTATGTCTTCTTCAGGCAACTCCTGCAGCCAAGCTGATACTTTGCTTTTCTTTGGACATCAGCAAGGCCAAGAGGGGCTTTTGTCATCTGAGCAGCCCAGGACCTCCCTACACACTGCCCAGACTTGTGCCCCAGAGAGGTCACTTAGGTGCTGCTAACATAGCAAAGACAATATGGGAAACAGCAGTTATGAGTTACTGGTATCTGCAGCCACAGCAAGTGCTGTGGCTTCTGATTCTCCAGAGGTTTGGCTTCACCCCTGGAGCCGTACTCCATTGCCTCTTGAGACAGACAGATCATAGAATCTTTGAGTTGGAAGGGACCCAAGGGTCAACCCACTGCAATGCAGGAATCTCAGCTCAAGCATCCATAACAGATGGTCATCCAACCGCTGCTTAAAAACCTCCAAGGAAGGAGCGTCCACCACCTCCCTGGGAGTCTGCTCCACTGCCAAACAGCTCTTACTGCCAGAAAGTTGTGGTTTTTTATAAATGTTTAGTCAGAATCTCCATTCTTGTAACTTGAAGCCATTGGTTCAAGTCCTATCCTCCAGAGCAGGACAATGCAAGCATGTTCCCTCTTCCATGTGACAGCCCTTAAGATATTTGAAGATGGCTATCTTATCTCCTCTCAGTTTCCCCTTTTCCAGCCTACACACACAGCTCAGGACTGTCAACAATGACTGGCAGAAGCTCTTCACTGGCTCTCCCCAATGGTTTTCATACCTGATGGTGATGTTCCATCTCCACTGTTGGAGGCAGTATGCTTCTGAATACCAGTTGCTGGGAATTGCTGGTGAGATACGGCTCTCAAATGGTGACCTGCTGTGTAAAATGCCTCTGGGAATCACAAGTAGGGAGAGTGCTGTTGCAATCAAGTCCTGGTTGGGGACTTCCCAGAAACATCTTGTTCGCCACTATCAGAGCAGGATGTTGAACTAAATGGACCTTTGTCCTGATTCAGCAGGCTTTTCTTTCTGTTCTCTTATTTCCAGATCTTATATTCAAGAACACCTGCAATTTCCTGATGCATGTTCCATCCATCCTGATGATCCACAATCTCCGGAAAGGTATGCAAAAGTTACAAAGGTGTGATAGAAAATGAATGAAGAATGTCTTGAACCACACTTCCCAGCGGTTTAGCGGCAGTGATTAGGAACCAATTTCAGGGACGTCGTGCCTGAGCACCATGCCTTAATTATAAAACTTTGAGTTCCCTCTCCTTTTCAGAGCTTCCTCGTAAAACAATAACCAGGTATATCCCTGCCTACACCTGCTATCGACAGCACTTCACTGTTGCCTTTCCAGCTGCATTGCATATGACAGACCACATTAGAGCTCTAGTTTAGATTGATGACATGCCAAAGAGAGATTCCCCATGAAATATGCTCTCAAACTCCAGCGCTCTCTTCTCCTACGGGCTCCTGGTGAATGCTTGCAATTTCAAGCAACTGGAAACAAAAGCCTAGAGGCAAATCAAGACAAAAGCTTAACTCAGCTGTACGTATGGTGAAAGAAAAATCTCAGGTTTCCGCTCATTGCTCTCCGTGAATCTTTTGCAACAGGTATTTGAATGTCCAAAGACTCAGCCGCCATCGTTAGGATGAGTTATGTATACAGCACGTTTAGCTTGCAATGCTACACACAAGTCTTATTGGAACGTATCAGGGCCAGACCAAGACATTTTGGCACCTGAAGAGAACCAGAATATGGCGCCCACACATTGGACAAACAAAACAATACTTGCAGAAATAGAATGATACTTGTAAGCAAAACTATATTAGATAATATAAAGGAGTATATAACTATGGGATCCATATAATTTACGAATCTGTGTAAGAAAATCAAGGTAGTATTATAGTATAGTGAGAATGGTTGGAAGTCATTGATTTTAAGTTGTTAGTTAAATGTTATATTAGTAATTGTGTATTTTCTGTATTTTCCAATGTTTTTGTATGATTTGTTATTTATGTTATTTTTGTTTATGTGTATAATTAATAAAGATTTATTTAAAAGAAGAAGAAGAATATGCCACCCACACATCCTGCCAGGGAACAAGGGCTGAGTGAAGATCAACATCAGGAATAACAGAGGGGAATAAAGATCTACATTGGGAACAAGGGTTGGGGGAGACCAGCAGTGCTGTCAGGATGCTTTCAGTGGCTCCCGGCTGCTTGCCCAGGGAAGTATAAAGACAATGAAAAGTTTCTTTCAGTCCTTTTTTATTTCAAACTTTACATAGAGAGGCTATAGAACCCAGCCTCTTGGATAATGGTGTTGTCCCAAGTGAATCTCCACCCCCCCTCCCACTTCTTCATTCATCATTGCCGTCATCTCCTCTATGGGTGCCGCTAAATGCTCTCTGTCTTCAAGCTCTTTGCTTTCCTATTTTTAAGGCTCGTCGGGTTCTGGGAGATGAAGGGTCTGGAATGCTTTCTAGTGTCAATGTGTCAGTCAACTCTGTCTGCTCCTCCTCTCCCATTATGTGATGACCTGGGAGTCAGACTCAGACGCTTAACCTGAGGGATCCCAGCCTGCATAGGATTCACTGCCTCCAGAACCAGCAGAGCCAGGGCTGGGGCCTGAGTCTCAAGGGGACTCACCTGTGCTGGATCCTCAGGTGCAGGCATCGGCTGAGGTTGATCTGGCTTCTAATGGGATGGAGGACTTATTGCCTGCAGGTGCTCCACTCGCCACCCAGTCAGGGGAAGCTGAGGTTGCCTCTGGGTCCGGTAACCCTCCAGCTTCTCCTGAGCTGCAAAGGCTAAGGGCAGAGAGGCGAAGGGAACTAAGTTCCCGCAGGAGGAGTGCTCGCCTCCAAGCCAGGAGAGGCGAGTCACCTGAGGATCAGAGCCGCCCTTTGCCTCGGGGCAGATAAAAGCCAGCCAGTCCCAGCCCCAAGTTGCAGGAGCAACATCGGCGCTGCCTAGTTCCTGTTCCTGGTTCCTGCGTTCCTGACCTCAGCTTTGTTACTTCGGCTTCCTGACCTCGGCTTCCTGACCTCGGCTTCCTGACCTCGGCTTCCTGACCTCGGCTTCCGGACCTCGGCTTCGGGACTTCGGCTTCGGGACTTCGGCTTTGGGACTTCGGCTTTGGGACTTCTGGCTTGGACTGACCTTGGACTGGACTAGACCTCGCCTATCAGATATCCCTCGGGACCAGCACACATTATTTCCCAACTTTTTCCTCATCTGCCTCCGTGCTGTGACCTCCCGCAAACCACTGTTGTAAATCTATTCTGTCTTCCTCTTCCTCCTCCTTGGAAGGGTCAGGATGTGGAGGCAGTCTCCACCACTCCTCCTCCTCTGCCCAGCCACTGACAAGTGTCTCCTGCCAGGGGTGCCAACTTGAATAAAATATTGGGGGGCAGGTAGGTAGATTACACACACCACATTTGAATGCCCATCAACTGTGGAGGTGAATCCCTCAAATATTTTTATTGTGTGGGCAAAGGGACCTTGACTCCTAGGAGTCGGCTCCTATGCCTCCTATTCACCAAGAGGCCACTGTAGAGGTGGCATGGTGGAGGACTACCAAGGAGGTGGCAGATCTGGTCTCCAAGGAGTGCACTGCAGCTATTGATACCACCATGGCAGCAGCAGTAGGTGATACATTCATTGGAGGCTGGATCTGCTGTCCCTGCTGCCTGAGGCAGTCGCCCCACCTTGACTCATGAGTGGGCCACCCCTGAAACTGATGCACATGGTACTCTACAGAGAATTGCAGCTGGATACTTCAGTCTTGTGATCTGATGGATTCAAAGAAGTTCCAAGTTCTTCTTGTCTTGCCACAAGGTATGGCCTTAGTGGTGGGGCGCAGTTCCTATCTAGGGAATTTCCTAATGTATTCTCACCTGAATTTCTCCCAGAAGTGGGAATTCCAAATTACCAGGCTTGTCTTTGAAGTGGAACCAATGCATTCAAGATTATTCATTGTTCCATTAAGAAGTGTACTGAGCACACTATGCACAGTTTCCCATAGCTCTCAGTTCCTTTAATTCATTTAAGAACACAAAAAGAGCATGCTGGATCAGACCAATGACCCATCTCGTCCAGAATCCTGTTCTCACAGTGGCCAACCAGACGCCTGTGTCCCTTTTCCATAGGAGGCAAAGGAAGAGGCGATATAATATTGATATGATCAAGATTCATTTGGTGTGTTGTTTTCCCAACTGAAGCTCTGGAAGCAAAATCTTCTGAAGCAAAATTTTCCGAAATTCTCATTTAGCAGGCGAGGCCAGATTTTTGCAAGGCACAGTTGCTGAACAACAAGAAAAGCTCTCCGACCCTGGGTAATTAATCCAAACAGGATATTCTTGAAACAGGAGTCAAGTGAAAGTTCAGATGAGCCCTTAGTTTAAAATAAGCAAACTGCCTTGAGTCTCTCCCACAAGCCTAAGGGAGCACTCCCAGAGTTCCCAAGCTACATAAGCCTATATGTCCATCAAGGTCAGTGTTGTCTGCTTGGCTTGGTAATGACTCATAGAATCACATAATCATAGAACTGTTGAGTTGGAAAGACCCTGCGGGTCATTTAGTCCAATACCCTGCAATGCAGGAATCTCAGCTGAAGCATCCATGACAGGTGACCATCCAACTTCTGCTGAAAACCTCCAAGGAAGAAGAGTCCACCACCTTCCGAAGGAGTCCACTCCACTGTCAAACAGCTCTTACCATTAGGAAGTTATTCCTTATGTTTAGTCTATTTGGAGCCTTGGGGAGAAAAGGGTCTTCTGCATCACTCCAACTGAATTTCTCCCCTTACTGGGATTGATCCTGGGATCTTTGACATGCAGAACATGTTCTCTGCTGCTTAGGCATGGCCCCTCTCTCGCACACAGCTGGTTAGGAACCTTTCAGCATGAGATGTCAAAGACACAGGTAGGCCACAACAGGGATGTAGCAGCAGGGGGTACTGGCATGGGGAAGGTCAGCTATGCTCTTTGATTGGCAGGCCAGCATCTGCTAATCAATAACCACAAGAGATCATTGATCCCTTCACCAATCCTCACTCTTAATTACTGACATTTAAATATCAGATTTTTTGAAGTGAGTTTATCATCCATGGCTATAATCGTGTCTCCCGGTTGACCCTGCCATGGTGAAACATTGTCCATTGGCCAAATCTACCAAAGGATGGGATCCAGTTTCCACTCCTCCCATGTCAGTGTGGAGTAATTCCATTGACTTTTTTTACCTGCCCTATGGATTCACAGTATAGGAAAGCATTGCCATTTTTTATTTTATTTAGTTATCATATCATTATAAAATCATAAAATACAGAACAATCAACACTGAATCAAATTAATACTCTTAAAATCGTTTGGCAAAACAAAGACAATTCAAGGATGAGATAAAACAACAGAATTCTTTACCATTGCTTCCTTCAACCCTTCTCCTTGTCACCTTACAGTTGAAATGGTTTTTAGGGGTGATTAAATGCTAGGGACATGGGTGGTGCTATGGGTTAAACCACAGAGCCTAGGGCTTGCCGATCAGAAGGTCAGCGGTTCGAATCCCCACGATGGAGTGAGCTCCCGTTGCTTGGTCCCTGCTCCTGCCAACCTAGCAGTTCGAAAGCATGTCAAAGTGCAAGTAGATAAATAGGTACCGCTCTGGTGGGAAGGTAAACGGCGTTTCCGTGCACTGCTTTGGTTCACCAGAAGCGGCTTAGTCATGCTGGCCACATGACCCGGAAGCTGTATGCCAGCTCCCTCGGCTAATAATGTGAGATGAGCGCCGCAACCCCAGAGTCGGTCACGACTGGATCTAATGGTCAGGCGTTCCTTTACCTTTACCTTAAACTCAACTTGCATGTTGGTTTTGAAATTTAACAACAAAATCCAATGGCTTGAGTTCTACTATCACTTGAAGTAGTTGTGATTGGTTAAATGGGTGAACAAAGCCTGTATGAAATTGACAAACGTTGCATTTAGAAAGCACTTTGCTCCATTTTCCTGATCTGCAATGAAAGGTGGTTGGGAAATTGCCCTTCACTCACAAACGCAGTGGATATAGAACAGTTTTTCTCACTCTTTCATAATGCTAGAACTCATCAACATTCAATGAAGCTCAGTGTTGGAAGACTCAAGACACATAGCAGGAAGCGCTTCTTCGTGCAACTCGTAGTTTAAATATGGAACTCCCTCCTACAGGAGGCAGTGATGGCCACTTACCTGGATGGCTTGAAAGGCATTTCGACAAATTCTTGGAGGAGAAGGCTATCAAAGGCTACTAGCCATGATGGCTATGCTCTGCCTCCATAGTCAGAGCAGCAATGCTTCTGAATACCAGTTGCTGGAAACCACAGGAAAGGAGAGTGGTCTTGTGCTCAGGTCCTGCTTGCATCTGGTTGGCCACTATGAGACCAGGATGCTGGACTAGATGAGCCCTTATCCCGATCCATCAGGCTTATCTGATGTTCTTATGGAAGAGGCTTAAGGAGACACCACCTATGGTCCTTCAGCCAGAGGTTCTCCACCCTTGCACTAGGCTGTTCTTATGCACTATGCAAACTTGAACGTGAAACTTTGCTGGAAGACTGTTGGAAGCCAATGCCATCTGCGAAGCTCTGATTTAATAAAACGTGAGTGAGCCTGGCTCCGGAACAGCCCAGTGCAATACAGCTACTAATAATAATGAGCAGAAAAACCTGTGAAACCAACATAAAGGGGGGGGGAGGAACGAAGTGCATTGTTTGAACTGTTTGACATCATAAAAGAAGATGCTCACTTGGGATGTTTATGCCCTAGATTGTTATTTTCTGATAATGTACCTGGTTAAAATAAAGTTTTCCCTCTGGATGCATATATAATGCTTAGATAAGAACAATTCACAAAATCCTATTATAGCTGCGCTGTACACAAACAACATTTGCGGATGCACTAGATAACATCGGGTACATATATACGTGGAGAGGGGGTGGGTGGAAAAGGTATTTCTAGGAATATTATTACTTGCTGCCATATCTGGTTAAGTCAACACATCGGTTTAGGGGCCTCGGTTGCAGCCAAGTATTTCAAAAATCAAAAATACATTTGATTTCCTAAACTGACATTCATAATAAAATTGCATCTGTAATTCCCCACTCCCACTGACTACTGGAAGCATCTCGGGACAGAGTCAGTGGTGTTTATATTATACATTAAATCCACAGGAAGGAATGCAGAAGGAACTGTGGGGCAGATTTGGAGCCCACCATTACCATTTGTCAAAAAAGATGGCCTAGCCATTTTCAAATAAAACAAAATGAGTTGCCAACAGGCTTTGGGGACTGACAGGGTGGTGGGTTGTTGTTGTTGTTGTTGTTTAAGGAAAGGGCTCTCAAAGAGTGCTGTGCTGCTTTTTATTAATGATATTTTAATAGATCTGTTTTTATATCATTTTAATTCTATTATAGTTTAATAACTTTTCAACTACTATTAACATGACTTCAGCCTTCTTTATTTTATATGTGTTGCTTTAAGTTGTGCAAGGCCTCCTGAGTGTCAATCTGAGGCAAAGGCAGGAAATAAGAATAGCAACAATAACAGACCCTCCAAGTGTCCCTATTTTCCAGGGACGTCACTGATTTAGGGAACCCATCCCAGTTTCTGATTTGATCCTGGAATGTCCCACTTAGGATGTCCCTATTTTCATTGGAAAACTGTTGGAGGGTATGGCTTTATCCAACCCCCGAGCCATCTGAAGGCAATCCTGTATAGGGAAGATTTTTTTTTTTTTAATGTTTAATGTTTTATTGTGTTTTTATATATCTTGGAAGCTTCCCAGAGTGGCTGGGGCAACCCAGTAAAATAACCATAAACAGTAAAATAACCATTATGGAATGGGATGTCCCTATTTTCATAATAGTAATAATAGATATTCAGAATTATCATGACTCTGACAGTGGAGGCTCAGCACAGCCATCATGGCTAGTAGCCAATGACACCCATATCCTCCATGAATCGTCTTTTAAAACCATGCATGTTGCTGTTCATCACTGCCTCCTGTGGGAGCGAATTCCACAATATAACAATGTTCTGTGTGAAGTACCTACTTTTATCTGTATTGAATCTTCCAACACTCAACTTAATTGGGCATCCATGAGTCCATGTGTTACGGGAGAGGGGGGGGACCTTTTACTCTACTCAATTTCTCTACACCATGCATACTTTTATAAGCTCCTATCTTACTCACCTTTTCTAAGCAGAAAAGTCCCAAATGCTGCAACCTTCCTTCATAAGGGAGTTGCTCCGTCATGGATCATTTTGGCTGCCCTTTCCTGAACCTTTTCCAACTCTGCAACATCCTTCTTTGAGGTGAGGCAACTGGAACTGTACACAAATGACCTGTGATTTCCAGGGATGCCTGGACTGCTAGGCAGCCAAAAGGACTCCCGCCCCTTGGATAAAGCTGCTAGAGGTCTTAACAGAAACTTTGCACCAGGGTATTCATTTTATTTCTGTTTCTTTCTTTCTCTAATCTGCCCTTCTGCCAGCCCAGACCACAGAGCAGCCTACAGCAGGAGAAAATAAACCACAGATTCAACTAGTATACATTAAAAAAAGGTAAAGGACCCCTGACAGTTAAGTCCAGTCGCAGACGGCTCTGGGATCGCGGCGCTCATCTCACTTTACAGGCCAAGGGAGCTGGCATTTGTCCACAGACAGTTTTTCCAGGTCATGTGGCCAGTATGACTAAGCCACTTCTGGCACAACAGAACACCAAAACCAGAGCAGCGCACGGAAACGCCGTTTACCTTCCTGCCGGAGCGGTACCTATTTATCTACTTGCACTTTGACATGCTTTTGAACTGCTAGGTTGGCAGGAGCAGGGACCGAGCAATGGGAGCTCAAACCGCCAACCTTCTGATCAGCAAGCCCAAGAGGCTCAGTGGTTTAGACCACAGCGCCACATTAAACAGCAGCAATCAAATATATAGGACACCACTCCCAGAACACTCCCAGAAATGGTAATCTCCTGATCCTTTTTTTATATATAAAAAAGAAGTCTTAAGTCATTTATTTAATGTGATGGCAGCCTGGATATCGTGTAGAGGCAAAGGGAGCCACCACCAAGAGCACCCTGTCTCACGGCACTGCCCTCCTAGCCTCTGTTATGGGTGAACCTCTCCTGCTGTAATGCTTGGGTCAGTTGGCAGCTGGGGGTGGAGGAAGGAGATATGCACTCATATGCAGAGTTTCCAATCACATACAAGAAACAGTGAATTGCTTGAGTGAACATAAAAGCAAAACGTGGAGACTACCTCTTTGGTGGCACTTCCAGGTCTGCCTCTGTGTCATTTTCATAGAGAACAGATTCTCAATTGTGGGATGTAATCCACTGCAAGAAGATCAAACCTTTCCATTCTTAAGGAAATCAGCCCTGAGTGCTCACTGGAAGGACAGATCCTGAAGTTGAGGCTCCAATACTTTGGCCACCTCATGAAAAGAAAAGACTCCCTGGAATAGACCCTGATGTTGGGAAAGATGGAGGGCACAAGGAGAAGGGGACGACAGAGGATGAGATGGTTGGACAGTGTTTTCGAAGCTACCAACATGAGTCTGACCAAACTGCGGGAGGCAGTGGAAGACAGGAGTGCCTGGCATGCTCTGGTCCATGGGGTCACGAAGAGTCGGACACGACTAAATGACTAAACAACAACAACAATCCACTGGGAGCAGTCAAATACAATGTTCCTTGTTTTGCTAGAGTGGAGTTGCAAGGGAATGTTTGGTCCAGCCAGTTGAAACATCCTGTTCCTCCTAGCCTGGAGCATCCTTCCTTGCATGTGACTAGTGGGTGGGTGTGACCTTTCCAGAACTGGTAAAAGGACAAGGCATGCTGCCACTCTCTCCCTCTTTCTCATCTTCCTTTCATCCTGTGAACTGCTGGACTGCAGTCACTAGGTAAATCTCCCTTATAGGGTAAACCTGTTTGTATATGTTTGAAACTTTAAACCTAAAGCTTGCCTTCAGGGATCACACTGTGCTCTGACTGATCCTGAGTTAACTTTCTTTTTGTTACTTATGAATAAGATTGTGGTGTCTTTATTCTTTTAGGAGGGATTCAAGGGGTCTTACCAGGAAAAATATTAGAACACATTTCATTTTTTCCCATTTTTTTATTCATTTTCTGATTTTAAAAACATACAAAACAAAACAACAACACAACAAAACATATAATTATAAGTTTCTTAATCCTTATTTTAGTATTCATCTTGAGTGGACTTCCCCAAAGTCCCTCCTTCCTGATTTTCATTTTATATCATCTCTGGCAATTTTTCTTATCAAAGTTCTTAACATATTAAAATAAAATATACCCAACAATTATCTTCTAACATTCCCTCACATAATCATTTTCCCTCACATAATCATACAAAAAATACTAATCTTATTTTTTTATAATCCAATAATTAAATTTACACTTTACTAATCTAACAATACCTTCCCTACTACCTCCTCTCCCTTCTAAGGCTATCCATGCATCCTAATATCCATATAACATCATATATTTATTAACTTATTATTTAATCTTAAATCACTGTCTCTTCCTCTGGTCCACAAGTCCCAATATTAGAACACATTTCAATCTGGGCAAGCCAGATTGAATTGCGTATTTTCTTAAGAAACACGAGTTTGCAACACGTTTTCTGCCATGTAAAGGGGAATGCACTCTGCTAAGTAAAGGAACTTGCTAGCGCAAGTTAGGAAGGATATTAATAAAGAATATCTCCTCTCCTGCCACCCTGAACATTTCCACATCAATAGCCATCAATGGCAGTTAACGTATCCTTTTCGGAGAACTTGGAAACTATTCCAGGATCTCTCATAGCATTGCTCACCCAACACACATTGCATTCAGAGGTATTAAAACCTGAACTCCCCAAGGGTCACTTTTGCCATACCGCTTGGGGAATTGGGAGAAGCAGAGAACCGCAAGGTTCAGTAACACTGAGCTTGGGAGTGCAGATTCCTTGGCCCACATTGCTGTTAAAATGTAAGCAGCGGTGAGCCAAGAGTGGCCGTTTGCACTCTAAGACCTAATGGGAAACGGATCTGCCAGGCAGCTACAGCAGCTGTGATAAAATGGGGCTGTTTCTAATAGTTTTCCTTTTTTCAATGAAAATTGCAATGAAAAATGCATACAATCCAAACAAGGATTATATACTTCAATTACTAAGGAGAATGCTTTGTGTTTATAATAGTCTGAGTTGGGGTTGGGGGAGGAATAGGGATATTTATAGGATTTTTTTTTTGTTTCAGTCATTTCTTTCTAGATTTTGCTGGCCTTCCTAGTTATTAGAGGAGTTACTTGCTTATTCGTTTGTTATTTCATTTCATTTATCAATCGCTTCCTGTGAAACATCCCAAATTGATTTCAACAAGTTAAAAAATCAGTAATAAAAACTGTATGTTAAAAAAAAAATTCAAAATTCAACACAGGCTAGTCCATATTCATTTATTTGTTTGATGTCCTTGATCAGCACTCTATACTTTTGTTTATGCAGCCCAGCATTGCATTAGTTTTTATTTTTTGTTTTGCTACTGCTTTCTTCTTCTTCTTTCTTTGGCGGTCCCTCGTAGCCGAGTAAGATTGTCTTCCATAAACACGGTTTTTACAATGAGTCCGTAAGTGACTGTGGAGGCCAATTCTGGATCCATACATCCTTCCACAGTGGGGACATTGGTTTGCGGGTGGGAGTTGATCACGGTGTGGATTTGCCAAGTGTGCCTTCCTCTTAAGACGTTTCTCCCTTGCGTTCTGAGTTCGAGTGTCTTCAAAGCCCATGACACCTTTGGTAATGGCTGTTCTCCAACTGGAGCGCTCGCAGGCCAATGTTTCCCAGTTGTCAGTGTTTATACTACATTTCTTTAGATTTGCCTTGAGACAGTCTTTAAACCTCTTTTGTTGACCACCATCATTACGCTACTGCATCACACTGTTGGCTCCTGTAAACTTGAGGAGTCTTGTAAGGGGCCTTGTAAAAAGGACTTCAGCTGCTGCCAAATTTGGTGGTCAAGTTGCTCACTAGGTTAAGAAGGTTTGAGCATATAACACCAATCCTGACCCAACCGCTTGGTCTGCCAATTAATTTCCGGGCCTTAAACAGTTCAGGACCACAATACCCCAAGGACTGCCTCTCTCTATATCTCTGGATGGTGAGTTCATCATCCGAGGCCCTTCTTCATGTGCTTCCTCCATGAGAGGCCCAGAAGCAGGCAACAGTGGGCCTTTTCTGTGGTGGCTCGCTGCTTGTGGAGGTACCTTCATAACATAGTTTTAGGCACTGAGCAAAACATTCCTCTCTAACCACACCTTTGGTTTTTAATGATCTGAAGCATTTTAGAAGTGAGAGATAAGTCTTTAATGCATTTCTGTTTTCTGCAATATATGCCAGGTTACCCAAAAGACCAGTTGCCACTGTGTAGACCTGTAAGATCACTTAGATCAGGCATCCCCTAACTGAAGTCCTCCAGATGTTTTGGCCTACAACTCCCATGATCCCTAGCTAACAGGACCAGTGGTCAGGGAAGATGTAGTCCAAAACATCTGGAGGGCCGAAGTTTGGGGATACCTGACTTAGAACATCTGGGAAAGTTATAATTGTGGAACCACACACTATGGAAGACCAAACAGGCTTTTACTTTCATTACTCCTGCCCTTCCTGTTACCAAACATGAAACAGTAGTCCTCAGTTGCTTCAGAAGTCTTGAAAAATATACCATTTCAGCCAGGCTTTTCCTGATCCATAAGATTGGATGTTGAATTGTATGTATGAATCCCGTAAATCTGCTTTATTGTTGTTTGTGTTTCTACATTGTTTTACTGCTGTGTTTCTTGTTTGGTTTTCGTGGATATTGTCTTTACTGTATGCTGTACATCATGTACACATTTTAGATATTTTTAAAAATATGAAGCACTTTAGAAATGCTTTTAGATAAATGCAATAAATTAATGCCTGGTGCTGGGGAAGACACATAGGAGAGTATGTCCCACTTCTCAGCTTCCTAGTGGTTGGCCTCTGAGGTGCACAAAAAGTCAGCCTAGGCAATCCCTTGGCTGGATGAGCAGAACTCTTCTTCAGTTCTTAACATTTTGATTCCTTTTAGCCGGATGTCAGGAAACTGTCGGAGGGCAGTGGAAAGCCCGGCGAGGTGGTGCTAGGGCTCTCCGAGGGTGAAAGTTCCCAACACCGCAGAAGTGATGGGAAGACTTCCTGTGGGCGTGACAAAGGGAAAAGGAGCTCCTGGGTGGAGGGGCTGTGGGATGCTTCAGGTCCTGAACCATAGCTGTCAACTTTCGAATTTGAAAATAAGGGATCAGCACATAGCTGTCAACCTTTCCCTTTTCTCATGAGGAATCCTATTCGGAATAAGGGAATTTCCCACCAAAAAAAGGGAAAAGTTGACAGCTATGGATCAGCAGCCTCACCTGTCCCGGGGAGAGTCTACGGTTCTCGGGGACAGTCCATGCAGCGGTAATCCCCCTAGTGAAGGCTGGACAAATTTACCTCCAAGCAAGCTAAGCCTCCACGTGTTTTGCTCAGAGGGCAAGCAAGCCCCCGAGTCCGGTGGGTTTTACTCCAAAGCAAGCCTGTCCATGGTGACGCGAGGAGGGGAAGCAGAGAGAGCTCAGGGCTCCTTCTCAAACAGGCAGACGGCTCAGGGATGCCGCGAGGGCGTTGCAATGGCACCAAGTAGCCTCGCCACCCTGCGCTCCAGAGGCTGCACGCGAATGGGAGAGCGAAAGAGCGAGCGCATAGACAGCAGGCAGGCTGGCTGCCTAGTTGGGCGTGAGGGTCTGGCTGCACAAGGCATGCAAGCTCCGCCCCCAGTCGGTCTCAGACTCCTTATTGGCAGCCGAGCAACGCGGCTGAGGAGCCTCCCTGGCCGGCAGGGAGGGAGAGGAGCTGCTTCCTTTGAAATCCGGGAAATTTAAGGGATATCAACAATCCAGGATAGCAGTGGGAAACGGCATTGGAATAAGGGAGTTTCCCACCAAAAAAGGGAGGATTGACAGCTATGTCCTGAACACTTACATAGGGGAACAGGAACGGAGAAAGCCCACGGCAGTTCTGTCGCCCCAATTGCATAGAGGGATGAAACGCAAAGAGGGAAGGAGAAGACTTGGGGTGCCGAAGAGCGCCACTTCCGGGATCTGAGAGTGGCTGAGACGGTCACTGTTTTTGAGCTCTGCACTGTACATACTGTATAATAAACCGTTGTATATATACAGCATTCGGCTCGAAACTCTTACTCGTGAGAAGCCACTACATAACCCTAACACCAGTGCTTTTTTTTTTCTAGGGGAAAAAGGTGCCGGAATTCACCGCCTCAGTCACCAACCCAGATCTCGATGCAGACACCATCTTGAAATCGAAATCATGTGACAAGATGCAGTTTGTCACTCACCTCGCCCCCCCACTCAGGTCACTTTGGCCACCATCTTGAATACCTCACTGCTCAGGAACTTCCTTTGATGGGTGAGCAGACTTCTTGGACAAATCAGGGCTAAAGAGGGTGCTGGAACTCTGCTCTGGCATGTCTGGAAGAAAAAAAAAGATGTGCTTTTAGCTTAATTCCCATTTAGAAGTGGTGAATCATTGTATCTTTTCACTTCTAGCCTTTAAAACTCCCAACTGCTTGGGATCTGGAAATTTAACAATTCACCTGCTCTTCCATGAGCTTGACTATTTGTTAATGTCACCATCAGAGGCCGGTCAGGAGGTGCCCAGGGGAGAGAAGCCCTTCCTGTGGTGGTGTCCTAACTTTAGAACACTCTCCTCAGGGAGGCTTGTCTATCACTTAGATTGATGATGCTTTTGGCATCTTTATTCTCCCAGGTTTTTGAGCGTGCAATCTGTATGAACAGGGTGCTGCTTCAGACTAACGGTTTGAGAAGAAAGGAACATCAGACAAGCCCATCACGCCCTGCGTTCTCACAATGGCTAACCAGATGCACATGGGCAGACTGCAATCAGGATTCGAACACAAGAGCCCTCTGCCCTCCTGTGGTTTCCAGCAACTGGCCTTTAGAAGCATTGCTGCCTCCAAATGTTAGCCATCAATCGCCCTCTCCTCTGTGGATTTGTCTGGTCCTCTTTGAAAGCGAAGGAAGGTGGAGGCCATCACTTCCTCCTGCAGGAACAAGTTCCATTGGCAGAGCCATATCCAAAGGATGAGTAAAATGGGGGGGGGGGGAGAGAAGAAGAAGAAGAAGAAGAAGAAGAAGAAGAAGAAGAAGAAGAAGAAGAAGAAGAAGAGTTTGGATTTGATATCCTGCTTTATCACTACCCGAAGGAGTCTCAAAGCGGCTCACATTCTCCTTTCCCTTCCTCCCCCACAACAAACACTCTGTGAGGTGAGTGGGGCTGAGAGACTTCAGAGAAGTGTGACTAGCCCAAGGTCACCCAGCACCTGCATGTGGAGGAGCGGAGACGCGAATCCGGTTCACCAGATTACGAGTCTACCACTCTTAACCACTACACCACACTGGGGAGGGGAGAGAGAGAGGAGACCATGGCATTAGCAGGTTTATAATTTAATAAGACAAGGCACACAACAGAATGGAGGATAAGGAAAAGGTAGAGGATGACGGCCAGTTCTTCAAGGTCAGGACACAGTGGTGAGCTATAAGCAAACATATTTATATCAAATTTGGCCCAGGCTGATCTTTCCATGCTTGATTAGAACTTAGTGGCTTTTGTCCTTTTGGACCAATGGATGGGGTCAGAATGTCCTTCCTCTCTTGATTTTCCAGCACACAATTGAAATTTTCTTCTTAAATTTTCTTTCAGGCAAAGTGTGGGGGAAGAGAGCTTCTTGCAGCTGATGGATGGAGCCCAAGTTGGTCTTCCCTTTGCCTCAGTGCTCTTCCTCATTTCCTCCACTCCATCCCAAGCTCCTGTGCCCTCTTGAAATCTGTGGCCCCCACAGGACCTTTTCTTCCACTTTCCCACAGGAGGCAGTGATGGCCACCAACCTAGATGCCTTTAAAAGAGATTAATTGATGGAGGAGAGGGCTATCAATGGCTACTAGCAGTGATTCTCCTGAATGCCAATTGCTGGAAACCACAGAGGGGAAGAGGGATTTGTGCTCTAATCCTGCTTGTGGGTTTCCCACAGGCATCTGGTTGGCCACTGTGAGAACAAGATGCTGGACAAGATGGGCCATTTGACCAGATCCAGCAGGGGTCTTCTTATGCCCCCACCAACACCCCCTGTCCTTGCTTTGATTATTTCCCCCTTTATGCATTATATAAACAGGAGCAAACCAGGTTGCATTGCATCTGGGAGGCGAGAATTCTCTGCCATCCGATTTGCATGTGAAGTCCCAGAATGCCCTCCTGCCTGGCAGCCCCGCTATTGGCTGAGCTGTGGGAACTGGTTGGGAGGGCTGGGGGCATTGCCCGTTAAATGCACTTAAGTTATGTTCTGCGTGCTTCATTCTACAGAAGGCTTTTCACGCTTTTAGCCTTCAGCCTTTTATTGAGTGTGGAAACACAGTTTATAAATAACTTCTCTCTCTCTCTCTCTCTCTCTCTCTCTCTCTCGTGTTACCAAAAAAAAAAAAAAAAAGGATGTCATTTAGATGCAGTTTTACTAGAGTTTATAAACATGGTATATTCAGTTTTTATCACTGCAGCCTTTTTTATTGGCTCCGGAAGACAGCTGTCTGTCAGCTACACCAGTTTTAATCACATTGTTTCCTGGAAGATTGTGTTCTGAGGCCTTCTGTATATAAATAAACCTGGGCTTGGCAAGCAGGCAATCTCTTCGGAGTCTCGATCCTATGGCATGCATTAAGCCTGTCCAACCAGAAGGTTGCTTGCCCACAATTTTACAGGAAATCTTTCCTCCGGACTGGAACGAAGCGGTGTCATGTAGCAGCTAAGAGATGGAGTTATAAATCAGGAAGTCCCGGGTTAGAGTCTCACCTCTTGCCCTAAGCACCTGGCAAGATGTTCTCTAGGCATCATCATTCCACCGCGAACTTGGCAGCTGCAATATGAGAATCTCAGGATTACACAGGTGGAAGCTATATAGCCCAACATCTTGATCAGGGACTTGCCACATGGATCAGAAATATACAAAGCACACCAAACACTGCAAAGCTGGGATGAGGAAGTTCATATACATTGGCCAAACCTGGCTCTCCATATCTCTCTATTAGGCACTTGGAACCATTGGTCCATTAGATCATATGGGGCACTGCCCCACCAACCTCTGTTCCCTCAACCACCTAACCACCTTCCTTCTTGTAAGTAGTCCAGGGGGTGTCCCCGGCTGCCAGCTTCCTCCTCCTCCTTAGTCTCAGTGTTGTCTCTATAGAGCTCGGCTAAGAGGAAAATAAAGACACAACTAGACTTTGTTGGCTCTGCCTGTCATTGGCTCTGGCACCACCTACTGTTCATCTCCGCGCCTTCTGCCCTACCAGCTCCAATGGGGACCAGCCACGCCTGCATTTCAAATGTGCTTCTCCCCTTCCATGCACCAAGAAACTGGCTCAGGAGAAGAATGAGGGCAGACAGACTTGCGGATAAGTGGAACATAAGTACAGGAGATATTTCACTGCATTTCCAATTAGTTCTCAATCTTTCTGGGTTCCTCCCCCCTCCCCCATCAAGCTGAGTCTTTCTCTCTCTGTGTTCCTCTTACACACACTTACACACACACACACGTAATGGGCAGGAGGCAAAAAGCCATTTTCTGCCATAAGATGAACTACAATATTAAAGAAACTGAAAACTACATTTTGAAAATTGTTTCCTTCCCGGCCTCCTCCTGCCTATGGAGAATCAATACGCCAGAAGAGCATCGCCTTAAACATTAATATTAGAGAACAAAATTCATTCCTGATGGATTGACGGGCGCATTTTCTTAAGGCCAAGCTGTAATGAACATGGCAACTTCCCTCTTCCTCCCCTTCCTCCTTTCCATTCCGTCGCTCTCTTCCCTCCCCTTGCCCCCACGGAGATTGCAGTGAATAATTGGATACTGCTAGCCTGTACACAGAACCATCTATTATTAGGCAGTAAGACGCTTCACAAGGCCTGGTGCCCTCAACCTCGTAATGGCAAGGGGAAACCGGGAGAAGAGAAATGCTGCTGTTTTGCTCTAAGGCCCTGGATCCTGAGTCAATCAAGGGAAAGGTTGGCTGATGCAATGCCGGCTAATAATTCCTCTGGGGCCACGGTTGCCCTGACTGCGAAGACCCCTAACAGGCTGGGCTTAAAAGCAAATCCGTGTACCCCCATAATTTCGACACGGAGGTTTACATCATGTCACACTCGCTTTTACTCTCCAAATCAGCAGCCTTCCAGCCCAGGCGTCGCTTCACAGGTATGCCTGCCGTCTGTCCAGGCCTGTTCCGAAGGGATAATGATTATGTGACCCATCACCTCTGGCTATCAATCCTCTTTGGGATGTCAATTAGCAAGAGCAGAAAGCAAGCCAGGGTTTGTTTGTTTGTTTGTTTTTCCTGCGGTGACCACCTTGTGCTTCCTCGGGCCCAATTTAACAGCAGCACTGGGCTTGCCATAGAAGTTTAGCTGTATATGGCTGGCATCACATTTAAATCAGGTTCTGGCATGGAGTGCACCAGTGGCATAGATTTCTGATAGGGCAAAGAGCTGAACCAGATCCAGGTGGGTATTCATCTTCTCCAGCATCCTAAGCCCAACAAGCAGGGCATGAAGGGAAAACAGGAAATATATGAAGGTAGGCTGTCTCTGCAAATGGAGGTTCGAATCAAAGTTATCATTACAGGCTAACACCAGCATTGTGGTTATGGTTGTGTTGTTGTTACTATTCATTACATTTGTATACCGCCATTCATCCGAAGATCCCAGGGTGGTTCACAACAGAATAATGCAAAATGAAAATACAAAACACATAATAAAACAATAACAATAACAATAACCCACCCCCACCCGCAAACATATTTAAAAAGCCAGAATGTGAATCAGCCCAAAGCCATGTTTGCATAGCCAAAAAGTGCAACAAAGGTGTCAGGCATTCCGCAAACAAGGAGCCACCACAGAAAAGGCCGGTTCTCATGTTGCTGCCCTCTGGGCCTCTCGTGGAAGAGGCACGTGAATAAAGATGATGATTGCCAGGTCACTTCAGGATACAAAATGGGAAGAGCAAAGACAGACTACACACAGGAAACCCTGGAGAAGAGGAGACATAAATGGCTGTGAGGAGGCAGGGACCTTTAGTCTCGGCGACTGATTTCATGTAGGAGGACCTACAGGGCACGAGCTGCTATGCTCATTAAGCCTTAAACTCAGCCAAGTCTGTGAAGATCATATTTCGTTAATAAAGACTTAATTCCATCTTTGAACTGTGTGATTTACTGACTTGCTTGCTGTCAGGAGCCAGAGTCAGGAATAGGTCAGCATTAACTTCACCGGTATCAGTGAAGTTAACTCTTTATTCAAGAAACCAAAACAGCGTAGGCCTAGTGATCACAGCAACTCTTCCCAGGAGGTTTTGCCCCAGTGAGGCAGTTGTGAGGACTGAAGGTCCCTGCTCTCTAAGGCTCCTCCAGTTCCTTCCCCGGCAGCTTAAGGCAGCCAGGTCTCTCTTTGTTCCTCCCTCTTCATTTGTCTGCATGTTCTGGAACAGGCACGTCCAACAGGTAGATCGTGATCTACTGGTAGATCACTGGACGTCTGTGGTAGATCACTGGTAGATCACTGGCTCCTCCAAAGAAGCTCAACAACTTTGGCTCCCCTACAAAAAAGCTCATGTTGCTTGTCCTGCACCCCCCAAAAACAGGGATTTCCTTCTCCCTAAAAAAAGCTCAACAACAACTTTGACCTGAATGCCTAAAAAACAGGGCTTTCCTCCTCCCCCAAAAAGCTCAACAACTTTGACCTGAACCCCCCAAAAGGGGGTAGATCACTGCCAGTTTTTAATTCTGTAAGTAGATCACAGTCTCTTGGGAGTTGGCCACCCCTGTTCTGGAAGATCCAAGGGGGGGAACTGGTTGCAGCATGAGGGGAAGACCCCCTGGTTTCTTCAGCAACCTGTCTAATCTCTGTCTCCTGACCCCCTCTTCTTCTGCCTCTGAGTCTGGATTGCCCTCTGTCTAAGCCTCTTCCTCCTAACTAAACCCTGTTGCATATTCAGCTTCCGACACCTCGTCCTCCTGGTCTGCTCCTTCTTCTCCCTCTGACCACTCATGGTTGTCCTACCACCAATTCCCTGGCTCTGAGCCTTCTTCCGCTGGGGGTTCCCCAGCTGGTTCCTCCCACCCCTCCAGCCAGATACAGGTCGACTGCTCTCCATGAAGATAGGCCTTTAGGTTTACAGGTGGAGGGTGGAGTATCCGCCACAAGGATCCCCCCCCCCCAGTGGAGAAGCTGCAGAACACGTCTGAGAGTTGAAACCACTTTTCAGGGCAAACAGCACAGAGGTGCAATTTTCAGCTAGGAAGATCACAGATCAGATGCTGGGGGTGAAATCCCAGAATCTCCCACAATCTTGTCAAAACTCCTCTTTAAAAACTGAAGATTTTTTTTTTCTGGCTCGGAGACTGCCTGGACCAATACAAAACAATAAAATTAAAAGGTGGCAGACCCTCAAAGAGATGGAAGTGCAACACACATCGAATAAGCGAATCAAAATAAACATACTTTTAATGTTCTCTCTCCATTCCTCCCCCCCTTTTTTGCTATTGAACGCATCTTCCCAAATAAGTGAAGGCTGCAGGTATCACTTTATTACCACTAATTCGAAAGCTGTTCCTAATAATTTTTAAAACATTTCCATGTAATACATCTGTTCCATTCAAATTTATAATTGCATTTCATTGCAGCTGCGGAATACGGGTAATGACTATCAGATAAAAGGCACACTGTTTTGTCAGGTCGGAATTAGTTTATTTCTCGACGCATCACCCTTTGTTTAAGGCTTCTGAAACAATCTGTTCTCTGTTGTTGTTTTTCCCTCTTCTTGGACAGTGTTGTCACTGAGACTCAACAATTTGGTCTGAGGGTTATATCACTCTGCAAGAGCAAGCTGTGAACTGGGAGCACAGAGAAATCTGATTTGATTTTTTAAATACATATAAATAGATAATAATGATCTTTTAAAAAAGAAGGTCATACACAATTCTTCAAAATACGTAGTTCCAAAATAATTATAGATCACTGTCAAATGAAAGCAATAAACAATGGTCTGCAGCCACACAATCAATCAATCAATCAGTAGCTGAACTGGGTTCCACACAGTCACAAAAACAAAACAAAAAAGAGCCACAAAAACAAAAACGCAAAAAATAATAATAATAGCAAAAACAGACAGACCACAGCATAGCACTCAAAACGGAAGTGTGGCACTCAAAACGGAGCACATTTGACTTCTGAAAAAAGTTCACAAACCGGAACACTTACTTCCGTGTTTCAGTGTTTGGGTTCCAAGTTGTTTGAGTACCAAGGTGTTTGAGAACCAAGGTACCATTGTACCACAGTTGCTGGAAACCACAGGAGGGGCAAATTCTCTTCTGCTCAGATCTTGCTTGCAGGCTTCCCACGGACATCTGGTTGGCCACTGTGAGAACAGGGTGCTGGAGTAACTGAGCCATTGGCTTGCTCCAGTAGCACTCTTCTGATATTCCTTTCCAGGCCCACCCCTGCATCCCATTATGCATGAAAGTCCTCAAGAGCTGAAGATGGAAAGAATCATTGTACGGCTGTGGATAGGCTCCAAGGCAAGGATTTATCAGCAACCCCTGTCTCTGTTCCTTTTTAGCAGATAACATTCTCTTTGTTCCTCTATCTCTCTCTTTTCTTCTTCTTTCTCCCTACCATTACACACACACACACAA